>OU343161.1:17443922-17923922 GCA_910595825.1 Philhelius pedissequus | reverse complement strand
AGCCGCTAAGGGTATACGCACTTTTCATGAGATACCTCCTCTCCACAAATTTATGTCACTTTATCGCAACATGCGCTAACCATAAAAAATATATTTTTGCTTGGAGGCGGAATAGGCTGGTATTCAAACTCTAGCGTAGAAATCCTAAGTTACTGCTTATGATTACTCCTATATTACCGGGCTTATTCCATCTTAACACTAACGTTCTGTCTTAAGGGTGATGGTGCCGTGAAATAAAGCCAAACAAATTCGTTCACTCCAAGTGAACTGAAGTAAAATTTTAGAATAGGTTAGCTTAGGTTATGGAGACCATAGTTGGTCCCTTGTGATACCACATGAATCCTGAGAGAATCTCCCTCTTCGTTGAACCATTTGAAGCTACTAGAATGAAGGGTAAGAGACTGTAGATATCTATTTTTTTTAGATCTCTGAGATCGAATAAAAAGTCTCATAGATGGAGCTTACGTTTCTGAGATAGAGCTGAGCATGTACACAGAAGATAAGGAAAAGATTGTACCTCTTCTTCGTCTATGCGGTTTCTGTCAAAATCATTTGAATAAACGCCAAGACTCGTTGCGTATGAGACAGTGCCCGATTATCACAACCATTACGGAGCTTATGTGCAATCTGCTTAAGGATATAAAACACTTGGAGCATCTCAGATCAAGTTTTGAACTGCTTTGTCGTCAGACAGGTGGTTGTATTAAAAAATATAAAATGCACGACGGGATCGCACAATAAATGTCGTTTAAAAGTCGTTTTTCACTTAATTTTTATGCTTATATTAAAATTCTGAATTATTTTCTAAAAAAAAATTGGTATGAAAATTTTAAATATTTAATAAAATAAATTTAAAAACAAAAGTTCAGAAAAAATCGACCACCCGTTTTCGAAATAAAGAATTTTCAAAAAAATATATGTTTTTTTCAAAAATCCAGAAAAAATATTTTTCGAAAATTTTGAAAAGCAATATTATTTATTTGAAGTAGATATTGTATACAAATGTTGATCGAAATCCGTTGAGCCGTTTGTGAGAAAGTCGAAAATCATCGAAATAGTTGTATGGCAGGTACCGTTAATAACAAAATATTAAAAAAAAAAATTGGCTAAAATGTAGTCCATACTCAAGTCAGTACACTGACCAATTTTTGTCAACATCGTTAGAGCTGTTTTCGAGATTATTCAGATGATAAAATAATTTGTATGGCAAATACCGTTATTTTTGGGGTTAAAACAACGATTTAAAAATCTTTTTTGGACAATCACCTAAAACGCCAAACCAACAAGTTTGAACAAAATCGGTTCAGCCGCTTAGGCTGTAGATCGTTCTACAGACAGACAGGCAGACAGAGAGACAGAAAGACAGATGGAATTGCCGGACCCACTTTTTTGGTGTGTTCTGTCATAGTAATGTCAACTTTGATTAAAATCTCGATTTCGATCTTTTTTCCAAATGCAAAACTTGCCCTATAGTATCTATGTATATCACAAGTAAGAATGTACTTCATACGACGATCCGGTGTGAACCGCCCAAAAAGCAATATCAGCTGCCATCTACCACCTACTTGATATCACTGGAATAAGTTTATTTTTATAAATTAATTTTTGTTCTCTTATAATTCACATTTGCTTTTAACCAAAATGGTTATAAGTAAATGTAAAATTAACATAGAAAATCGAAGTTTATCAAATCTGAAATTCTTTTGTACGTTTCATTATAAAAACTGAATCGGAATAAGTTCCCACATGGTGAAATTTAATAATTCTGGCTGGTGGAAATAAAAAGTAGTTTACTTTTCTCCTTCAGGGTCTAGTAAGATTTGGGCAAGCTCCCTGTTTTTAGATTTCTTACCACACCGAAATTTGGTGTGTCCTCATAAAGTGGTTATGTATTGGTAGACTCTACTTATTAGGGCGTATTACTAAGGCGTATTTACCTACCGTACCGTACTACCTAGTTGCTAAGACTGATGTTGATAAAATAAAAATTATATTATTGAAATTCAATTAAGTGTGCTTTTTTCGGGAAATGCTTAGGATTTGGCGGCCTTACTCAGTCTTTGAATAAAAAGCATCGCAAAGTACCTGAATTTGGACAGTGGTTCTAATTGTATGATTAAGTTGTCATAATGAAATAAAATCTGAATTAACTGATGGGCTTAGATGAACAATGCTTTTATGATTATAAACGGTATAAAAAATAAGTTTAATACATTTCCGCCTTCTGGCACTTAAAACAATAATATAATACACAAAATAAACAACAATTTAGGGTGTACTACACTCAGTAAAATTTATGTAATGCTATTTTGAACCATTCGCCCATTAAAAGTTATTTTTTGAAACACCCCCTTTTTATCTTTTTTTGAGCAATTGTATGTTATTGAATTTTTGCTCTCGATAATATCTGAACAATTTAATCGAGTTTAATGAATATTTCTCTCATGATTAAATGTAAGGTGATACCGGAAATATTCCCCCAGGACACTTCCGTTCGTACCGCCAATATTAAGTAAGATCGCTTAAAACTAAATGTGAATTTGCAATTCTCTGCAGCTGAATTAAGTAGCTAGTCTAGTCCTTAAAAGTAATAAGTTAAATAAAAAAATTCAATTTTTTTTTAAATCCCGAATTCCTAAATTATTTCCTAAGGTAAAATAAAGTAAAATGCACGACTGGATCGCATGTCTTTGAGCTTATGTTCGATAACATTGTATGAAGTAAATTCACTTAAATATATTTTTAAAGTCTTTTTTTACCTAATTTTGTATAAACAAAAATTCTTAAATTTTTTTCTAAACAAAAATATTGGTATCTCAATTTTTAGTATATTTAAGAATACAAATTTAAAAACATAACTTCAAAGACAATAGCTAGTCCACAATTTTTCGAAATATTGAATTTTCAAAACCAAATGATTTATTTTTCTAAAATCAAAAAAAAATATTAGTAGTATAGATTGGTAGGTTCTGGCGTTCGTAAAGTGGTGCAAACACCACCCTATGGATTGGTAGGTTCTGGCGTTCGTAAAGTGGTGCAAAACACCAACCTTCTTGTGGTTTTGATTTGATTGACAGTTGGATGTTCCAATTGTGGTTAGGGTGTTCTAATTGTGGTTACGATGTTCGGATTGTGATTATGATGTTCCAATTGTGGTTTAGTTGTTTATAGTTTTATTTTTTATATTATGTTTGATGAATGATCTATTTTTAGGATTTATTTTGCTGTGATGTGCACACTTATAATTATATAAATAGAGTTGGTATCATGAATTAATCATTATTTGTCGGAAATGTATTGGATACATCTGATCAAGACGTGTAATAAAAATTGCAATTGTCACTCTTCGTCTTCTAAGAGGTGTACTTGCTGCATACATGTTTATAGAAGAATTTGTGTGTAAGGGATGTTTTGGATTCAAACTATAAAATCGGGTGATCGATATTGCACTTGCCTCTCATCGTGGAAATATTTTAAAATTGTAAGAGTAGATATAATTTATAGTAATTTATCAGTTTATCTAACACCGGAGGATGGGAATAAATGTTTATTGTTGAATATGTGTAGAGGAGATTCACTATCTGGAAGTTTATCATCAATATTATATCAATTTAATATTAATGAGCATCTTAAAATTGAAGTAGTCGGTGGTACAATAACATTAATAGGAGTCACAACTGATGGTTTTCATCCCCTGAGAACAACAAATCGTTTTAATGAACATTGTGTATTTAATGATTTTGATACTAAGCTAAGTGATATTGATGAAGAAGACATAAAATTGTTGGATCAACTTATTATTGCTGAAACTGATAATAGAAAGGATGGTGGACATAAATTTCGATCAGCTTAGGAAGCAAATTTCTAACTTTTTAATAGGCAACAAGGACATTTTGTTGGATGAGCATTATGAGGATATTAAACATTGCTACATAAAATTATGTGAATACACTCATGCTTCTCTTATTACTTCTAAATATGGATACCATTATTCAACATGCAGCTGGTCATCAGATACATGTCAAGACGGACCCGATACTTGTGGTTGTTATATGATGGAGAGTATAGTAATACGTGCAAAGAAAATAATGTCATTATATAATAACAGAATAAATAAAAAGATTTAATTTAAAGAATTTTAATTTAGTATTAATTTGACTTTTCTCTGGTAAGGTGTGTTCATCTCTTCCGAATAATCAAACAAAATGTATAAATATTCCTTGCTGATAGTTTGCTTTTCATTGGGTTTATTACAAGCTATCCCAATACCACTAAATATTACAGCTAATGCTGAGAATAAAGGAAATTTGGAATTCTCTTTGCTGCTACCTAGCAATGATACTTTAAAAATTGATTTGTCCTTTCAATTAATGAAGATCAATGAGATCATTCATCAACAAAATGATAATAATAAAACAACAACAACTACAACAACAACAGAAAAGTCCCAAGTAAAATATTTTACTGTCAAAGAGGCTATAGAGGCATTCAGGCAAGATTTGTTGAGAAAAGAGAAGGATATACAAGGAATAATTGAAAGTGAAAATATTTTTTACAGACATTTTAAGTTAGAATATGATCAATTAGATCTGACAATTCGTTGTTCATACGATAGTAATTATAAGAAACGTACTTTGGTAATAGCTTGTTATGAATATCGTGAATATTCCACCGAAAGAATTATGAGTAATGGTGAAATTGAATTATTTACAACACAAGACACAGAGTTCCGATCTGATGTTGAACTGATCGATGTTAAAAAGTATAAACAGATATATGATATGACAATTTCGTAGATTGTGAAATCATTTATAAGAAAGTTGAGATAAAAATGCGAACGAAAAACTGAACTTGCTGGGATCACTTTTAGTTTGATCACAGCATCCAATCGAGAAGGATGGATAAAGATAAGGTTGGAATGAAAGATACAACACTTAAGAAGCTGCAGTATCTTGTAATAAGGAACCCTTTTAAAACATACATGGACAATAAAAAAGAATCATCATCATCATCATCATCATCATCATCTAATTGTACATCAAAATATACTTATAAAAAAAATGTAATAAAGAAAACGGGTTTATTTTTGAAAAAAAAAAAAAAAAAAAAAAAATTAAATTTTTGTTTTTTGTTTTATTTATAAAGAAATTTCAGACACAAGTGACCGCAGTTAAAAGAATTATAATTTTGCTGTTGGTTATAGTTGTATTTTATGTTGTTTCCTAGATATTTCACAATTTCTTGGGGTGGTTGAAGGTTTCCAAAGCTATCAAAATACTCTTTATCGTTTTTGTTTTTTTTGTATGCTACCCAGTGTGTTCCAGAACCGAAAGAAGAATCCAGATTAACGATGCCACATTCAATTGGATAAGGTTGCCTTGGTAAAGTATCGCGCATAAAAACACCTCTAAAATGTGGTAGATATTTTGTATATCTGAGCAAATCGATGTCTGTAAGCGCTCGCCTGGGTAGGTTCTTCAATAGTTTTTTGGTTGTGAATGATAAAATAATCCGTATCCCTTCCTGTACGGTTTCAGATATAGACCTTTTCCCATTGCTATGGCTTCCATAGTTTTATTATGACGATTTGCTTCTTCGAATTGCTTTCGAGCAGATTTTGCTTCATTTATAGCTTTAACGATAGCTGATCCACCAGATGCTAGACCTCCAATTGCTCCGAGGGCTGTTAGTATAGGAACTAGAGGTAAAAATCCACCAACTTTAGGAAGCGGTATTATGCGTGGAATTTGAATCGTTGATTTTTTTCTTTTAAATGAATTATCTATAACTTTCCTAGCAATCTGTATTGCGCTCTCAATATCGTTCGGTTTTTCTTGTATCAAAATTTTTTTTGCATTTTTTACAGC
Organism: Philhelius pedissequus; assembly: GCA_910595825.1. NCBI lineage: Eukaryota > Metazoa > Arthropoda > Insecta > Diptera > Syrphidae > Philhelius > Philhelius pedissequus. Next base: position 17,918,055 of record OU343161.1, on the reverse strand, counting down.
CATCTTGAAAAGTTTATTTCCAGTATTGCATTTTTTCTTTCTTATCGATTTCATGTTCGTTTTGTTTAACTTGTTACCCATACCGAATTTTACTTTAGTATTCATAGCGTTTGTCACTAACCAAGCGTTTGCACGTTCAGCAAAATTATTGTCTTTGGATTTTACTATTGTCCACGCCTTGTTGCTTAATATTTGGTCTGCTGCGTGTCGTTTATTTATATCTTTTGATTGAGAATAAGCAATATCATGTTCTCTGCAGGCAGCGTCCAAGAAATTTATTCCTTTTTCCCCTCTAGCTAAACGTTCTTTAAGTTTAGTGCCGGGTCCACAAAACTGATAGCCTGGTAGGTGAAGTTCAACAGGTAAGGAGTTAATAACTTTATCTATTAGTCCTCTTCCAACTGTGTTTCGATTGATACTGGAGGGCTTTTTATAAAAAACTACCATTTTTATTATCTTATTGATTTTTATTGAATGTGGTGATCAAGTTTGATGAACGTAGTACTGAAGACTAAAACATTTAAATTAAAAACTTAGGTTTTAATGTATATGTGTGCACTCATTATTAAGATGCGTTTCATTAAACAACAAAACGATCTTGTTGTCCGCAACAGAGATTTTTCAAATACTAATAGTTTATCGAAACCGAGGCATAGTTTACTTTTACCAAACACAATAAGAGCTTTGATAGTGGGACCATCAAATTGTGGAAAAACAAATGTTATGATAGGTTTAATAGAAAGTCCAAATGGAGTAAAGTTCAAAAATATTTATTTATATTCAAAATCATTATATCAATCAAAATATCAATATCTACAACAATTAATACAACCTATAAAAGGTATAGGATTTTATACATTCTCTGCAAATGAAGATGTTCTACCACCGGATGAAGCAAAAAATAATTCTATTATTATTTTCGATGATGTTGCATGTGAGAAACAAAACAATATTAGATCATACTTTTGTATGGGGCGTCATAAAAACATTGATTGTTTTTATTTATGTCAAACATACACACGAATTCCTAAACACTTAATACGAGATAATGCCAATATGATTATCATGTTCAAACAAGATGAAATGAATATGAAGCATATATACAACGATCATGTGGGTGCAGATATGAAATTTGAAAAATTTTCAAATATGTGCACCGAGTGTTGGAAGGATAAATATGGATTTCTTGTTATAAACAAAGACGATCCTATCGATGCGGGTCGTTATAGAAAAGGGTTTGATATATTCATTCAACAATAAGTATTCAAAATTAATCAATTTCTGATTAGTATACAATAGTATGAGACTAGGTCAATCTGTTAATCTGATCTGATAATTACAAGCTGATCTATTAACAACCTGATCTGATATTTAAACAGCTGATCTGATAAAGCTGATCTGATAAAGCTCATCTGTAAATAACCTGATCTGATATCTACAAGCCGATCTGTTAAGAACCTGATCTGATCTGTTAAGAACCTGATCTGATATCTAAAAAACAATAAATATTCAATATTAAACCGTTTCTGATCAGTATACAATGTGCTGTTGCAATAGCATGAGAGTAGGTAAATCTATTAACTGATCCGATAATTGCATGCTGATCTGTTAACAACCTGATCCGATATCTTAAAGCTGATCTATTAACAACCTGATCTGATATTTAAAAAGCTGATCTGATCAATGAAAAAAATGAATAAGAAAATAATAAGAGATGTTATAAACACGAGAAATGTATTGCGGAAAAAGTTCAATAGTATTAAATTACAAGAATTAGATGCAGCAGACTTTTTGGAAGACACTTTTAAACCAATCACTAAACCTCTCAAAGACCTCGTTAAAAATTCAAAGCCTAGTTATGATTATGGTGAAAATGAAGAAACCAACCTTGAACCTTTACAATTCCATCTAAAAGGTAATACAAGTACACCCCTTAAAAAGAGCAACTCACCGGTTGATCATACTTATAAAAAAGATGATGATAATGATGATACGATTTTAATCAATTCAAATGGTTTAAGTAATGAAGATACCTTCTATTCACAAAATGATGACACTAACAAAAGTGGTGTATATACAAATTTGAATTTGACAACATTGGAACAGAAAAACAAATTGGATAAATTATATGGTCCACATAGAGATTCAAATGCTAAATGGAAATTTGGTAATAAAGAATTCGTACTAAAATCAAATCAAATTTCTATAGACGATCATATGTGGTCTTTAACACCCGGACTCTTTGAGCTTTTGTTTTACAAAACACCATCTAAAAACTATAATAAATCCGATTTGCAAATTTACAAAAAAATTCTTATTATAACAAGTGCACATAAACGTCAATATGATGAAAACGAACAAATTAAAGGAACAAAAGCATACAAGTACAGAAGTATTATAAAAAAGTTATTCAATGATAAACACAATGATAAAACACTCCATAAAGGAAATGGTATCATGACTGTAAATCCACAAAAACCTAACTATATTTTTTGGGATGATCCCAATGAAATCGTCGATAGATTACGACTTTTAATTTCATCACAGTCGGCAGGTCATACAGGTCACAGTAATGAAATTGTTTCCATTATTGAAGAACTTAAAGAAAGCAATATAATTGTATAAATATAAATGTATAGAATCATTAGCAAAATGAGCGTCGACAAGTTTGGTCACTTTTCTAATAATAATATAATACGACAGGATAGACTAAAGAAAACCATTGGATTTAATTTGGACCGTGATCGAAATATAAACCTTCATTTTAAACGATTGAAGAATATAGCTTTCCCTATTGAAGACAATGATGCAGTGTCAAAGCAATTTGTCTCGGAAAGTCTGAGTCAGTTGTCTTTAAAATCAAAACAAGAAATCACACTTTTGAGAAACAATATTAAAGATATTGAAAAAGTTATAAAAGATTTAGAATCCAAAATAAAATCAAACAAATTGCTGAATGAAAACCTAAACAATGAAATAAAAACACTTAACAATTATATTGAAGATAGGTTCAGAGGGTTTGAAAATTATATGTTTAAACAATTGATGGAACCAAGAATCTTGAAAAAATTTGAGCAAAGCCATTTACCAAAGCAATGAATTTAAATATAAAAAAAGGATTAGTAGATGAGCTTCATAGACAAGCGCGCAGGAATTTCCAACGTCGTCGAGTAATAATGAAAGGAATCGATGATCTTTGGCAAGCAGATTTAGTAGAAATGGGTATCTATTCAAAATTTAATAAAGGTCATCGCTTTCTTCTCACTATCATAGATACATTTTCGAAATTTGCCTGGGTTGTACCTCTTAAAACTAAAACTGCTTCTAGTGTCAGTGAAGCGATGAAAAGTATACTTATTGAGAGTCGTCGGTCGCCAGCAAACTTACAAACTGATGATGGAAAAGAATTTTTCAACAAACAATTTCAATTTTTAATGAAGCAGTACAGGATAAATCATTATTCAACATTTAATATTGTAAAGGCATCAATAGTTGAACGTTTCAACAGAACCTTTAAAGGTCTAATGTGGAAGGAGTTTAGTTATCATGGGTCATATCAATGGATAAATATTTACAAACAATTGATTGAAAGGTACAATAATACAAAACATAGAACCATTAAAATGTCACCAATCAGTGTAAATTCTACAAATGAAAATATGTTACTAAAAACTGTTTACAACAACTTGAAAATATTTAATAAACCAAAGTTTCATAAGGGAGACAGTGTACGCATTAGTAAATATAAACATGTTTTTGAAAAGGGTTACACACCAAATTGGACGACTGAAATTTTTAAAATCAAATCAATTCAAAATACTAATCCAACTACATACATTTTGGAGGACTATAAAGGCCATGTGATCAAGGGAGGAGTCTATGAGTTTGAGCTGTTGAAAACTAGATATCCAAATAGTTATCTAGTTGAAAAGATTCTTAATACCAATGGAAACAAAGTTCTAGTAAAATGGTTGGGATTTTCAAACGACCATAATTCATGGATTAATAAAAAACATATATTGTAATATATACATACACACACACTCACACACACACACACACGAATAAAACATTTTTTTTTATAAAATATATATAAAATATGCTTTTAATTTCATTGTTCACCTATCGCTTAAGATGTCAATAACGCTAACTTTAACTGGGAATATCTCAAACCTGGAGGCAAATTACTTTCCATCAATAAATTTGGATAGGGATTACGAATGCGGTCTTGTTGATTTTCATGCATATAACACTGTTCCCAATGTTGATTTGGAAAATAATTTGTTTCATGTACAAAACACATTCATTGAACTTCCAGTTGGCTCGTATGAATTCGAAGATATAGCTACATACTTGGAGAAAAATTATGAGAGTATAAATAAAAGTGGAGAATTTTATATTGATGCTAATTATAATACATTGAAAACAGAAATTTATTGTAGTGATGATATCGACCTTAGTGCAAATAGAACCATCGGTTCATTATTGGGTTTTAGTAAGAGAATGTTAAGAGGAGGAAAAGCGTACGAATCAGACTTACCTATCAACATAACAAAAGTCAATGCAGTACGTATTGAATGTAACATTGTAAGTGGATCATATATTAATAATGCACCAGCACACACCATTCATGAGTTTTCGCTTAATGGTAGTCCTGGATATAAAGTAGATGAAATCCCCAAAAATGTCATCTATTTACCTGTAACCACCAGACAGATAAGTTCAATAACTGTTAAAGTTATTGATCAAAACGGTAATCTAATAAATTTTCGTGGAGAAACCATCACACTTAGGCTTCATTTAAAACCAAAGGACCAATGATTATTTACAATAAAAATAACACTAAAATAAAACCCTCCATCACTTCTTCACTATCAGTCACACGACCAACAACAGTAGTTTGGAAGGAACCGTCGCGAAAAAGAAAAAAATTAACTACCAACAATAAGAAATATTTAAAATCATTAGGTTTCCTACTAAAAAAATAATGAGTGAAGTATTGGATGTTTCACAAAAGCCCGTCTATGATGAGAGCATCATAAAAAAAGAATATCATAGCTACACACCATATTTGCAATCATTTAAAAATAATGATGAAGTAAGAATATCGATTCAGAATCAAGATATCTATGTGCTACCTAGCGAAAGTTACATTTATATCGAGGGATTTATAACGCTGGATAATGGAACAATATCACATAATATAAAATTAAAAAACAATTGCGTAGCATTTCTCTTTGATGAGATCCGATATGAAATTAATGGAATAGAAGTAGATCGGACAAGATATCTAGGCATAGCAACGATGGTTAAAAATTATGTCTCATTAAATAACAATGAAAGCAAAATGTTAAAAAATGCTGGATGGTTTGAAGAGACCGATTTTAAATTAGAGAATGGGTATTTCAATTTTTGCGTACCACTCAAAATGCTCATGGGCTTTGCTGAGGACTTCAATAAAATTGTATTGAACTCTAAGCATGAGCTCATATTACTACGTTCAAAATCTGATAAGGATGCATTTTTTTCAACTGATGATAAAGAGAAAATAAAATTAAACATTATTAATATTACATGGAAGATGCCTCATATACAACTGGCTGATTTTTCAAAACTGGAAATTCTCAAAACAATAAACAGCGGACGATGTTTAACAATGTCATTTCGAAGTTGGGATTGTCATTATAATCCTGTACTATCTCAAGGACTACACAATTTTTGGAATGTGAAACTTTCTCCACAAAGTGAGAGGCCTCGGTTTATTTTAATTGTCTTCCAGTCTGCAAATGGATTTCAGCACTGTGATTTGAGTAATGTTAAAGTGCATCTTAACTCTGATTCATATCCGTATGATGATCTCAATATAAAGTTTGATCGTAATCAGTATGCCATCTTATACGATATGTATATCAAATTTCAACAGAGCTATTATATGCGTGACCCTCAACCTATTTTATCGCGTGAAGATTTCAAGAAAGTCGCGCCAATCATTGTAGTTGATGTAACACACCAAAACGAAACTATCAAAACTGGCCCTATAGATATAAGAGTGGAATTTTATACAACGAAGAATATCCCTGACCAGACTTCTGCATATTGCGTACTTATACATGAACGTATAATTGAGTATACACCTCTTACTGGAGTGATAAAACGAATCGTATAATTTTTATCAGTTACAAATTTGCAGTCGTCCCATACGCATTGTTCAGTCTGAAAAGTTTTTTTTTTTTAAACAATATAAAATTAAAAAAAAATGGTTGCGAAAAATTTTATTACAATAGACGCACAAGGTTTCAAAAATGAAACTAATAGTTTTATATCTAAAGAACTCGCGATTACTTTTAACTATAATGAATATCAAAATTTTCTGATCGAACCACCATTCCCCTTTGAGAGACTACCAGTTAATAAACAAAAAGAAGCAAATTGGTTAAGAAACCATTATCATCATCTGGCTTGGAGTGATGGTTCGGTCAGCTTTAACAGTGTGCAAAAGTTTTTAAAAGAAAACATTTGCATAACCACAGTCATCTATGTGAAAGGATTAGAGAAAACAAAGTGGATCGAAGATATCCTTGGTGACAACTGGTACCAGGTTGTTAACATTGAAGACTTGGGATGTGAAAATCTAAAGTCTCTTCAAAAAAACAACTGTTTATCAATACAATGCCCACATCATTACGCTGCTGGTTGTTGTGCCTTGGAAAATAGTTTTTTAATCCGCAGTTTTGTTGATTCAAAAAAAAAAAATTATTAAATAAAAAGTCATTTAATTATGTTACATTATATGTAAAAGAAAAATTTGTTTTATTTATTTTTTTGGTACAATTTTTATTTTCGAGGATCTTCCTATAGGACCTAAATAGGCAAGGGTGTATGGTGAACTATTTATCGTCTTAATAGCATCATCCGATAAGCTTCTATAGCGATCCGGAAGAAAAATCTATTAAAAACAAAAAAAAAAAAAAGTTATTATATTATTTTTTTATTTTTTTTTTTACTTACTTGAAAATCTTTGAAGATGCATAGCATCTTTTTCCCGTACTTGGTGTTCACCACTTTGATATGTTCAATATCGTATAAGTAGTCCTTTACCAAGCTATTTACCTTTATAGTTGTTTTAAATTTATGCTCCTCTATAGTTTCAAGTTCCTTTTCAATATCCATGATGGTACTTGTAGAAAACAAATTATTAATTGTACTGTCCACTAGGAACATGAATTCACCCTATTTATATTATTTCAAAACTGTAGTTAGTTAGTAATGTTGTCATTACATAAACCACAACCCACATATCAGCTTTGTTTTTTTTTTATTATGCGTATGCTATTCATGCAATTAGTTATTGACTTAAAAAAGTGTCTTCTGAAAGTTCTGCTGAGTTTTTTTTTTTTTAAATATCATATCAGTCTAAACAGATTTATCTAGTCTTAGGTTATTAATTTTTTTTTTTCATTGAACATTTATTATGTGTGTATGATCTTCATACAATTTCACAAAACCATACCTTACAGAATTATTATTATCCGATGATAATGAAAAGTTGCCTACTTTTGGCCAATCTCTGTTCCTTTGATTGACCCACTTTATGTTTGGAAACACAAGTTTCAATGCTCTTTTTATCTTACGTATCCATGCAGAGAGGAGACGTTCTTTTTTTGTATTTTTTTCCGTTTTAACGAACGTTGGTGTTGCAGCGATAATGTTCTCATTACATTGGTATAGGGAACTGTCAGGCGTCTTAATTGGCATTATTTCATCACAATATAGTGAGTGGAATATTTCCACATCATTTTGTGTAGAAGAACTGCATTCATTTAAAGCTGTCAAGTTTTCCTCCACCATCCCAAAGAAATCTCCATTTAATAATTCTTTTTCATCAAAGAATTCTCCGCAATAGAATGAGTCGTAGCACTCTTTAAAACTTAACATCTCCTCAATTTGAGAGGGATCCAAACTGGTTGAATTGAATAATGTAGTATTTATTTTATCTAGTGTGTCCATTTTATTTGATAGTTTCTTAATGGTTTACTATCATGCATGGAATTTTTTATTTAAACAATTTCATACCTATACAATTTGTATATTGTTATCATAGTGATAATTTTCTTGTGGTAATTTGAATGATGGCTTGCTTTTATAGGGCACATTTTAATAATAAAAATGATAAAAAGTCATTGGTTAGCGTGGTGACACCTATTGTTAGTGTAGATTCCCGTAGTTATATAAAAAAATTATCATTGACCTCATCACAAGGATTTTATATGTAGATATTTTTTAAAAATAAAAAGAAACAGTCACACTTTTTTTATACATTTATTGATTTTCATATTCAATTTTATAATGTCCCCAAGCTAAAGTACTTATATTATTTTTACATATATATCTTTTTGTATCCTCAAAGTTCAATGTCATCTTATTTAAATTTTGTGTATAAATTATATGAAGCTTATTCCTAAAAGTAGTCATATTCTTATAAATAGAGATTTTATCAAATAAACAGGTCTTATAGTTTTCTATAGTTAGTCTTTTTGTAACATACGTCTTGATCCCTTTACATTTCTGAATTGAAGTACCATCATCAATTGTAAAGGAGTACATTTTTGCACGTAAGCCAACAAATTGTACCATTTTCTTTCCACTATTCTCATCTTTAAACATACCTATTTTTTTTGCATTAACAATCGGAAAGTTGTGCACATTCAAGGGATTGTAGTCAGAAGTATCAAAATATGTGACTAAATCAGTCAAGATATCAGAGTAAAAATCTTCTGTATTTATAGTATATATGAAAGAATCTGTATCCATATAATTAAGAAGCAACCTGTTATCAAATTTTACTTTCATATATTCATAATGAAACTCATACATAAGTAATTTTGAAAGTTCTAAGACAACGAAGCCCAAATAAAGAGGTTTATCATAGACAACTTTTACCCTTTTCATTTGTATAGCAATCATATTTTCAGAAAAAATAGATACACTGTGAAAATTTGGTTTTGCTATTAGATCCCGTGCACCTTTTCTTTTACCAATATTCTCCCAATATGTAAGAATTTTAACATCAGTTCTTTTATCAACGTTTTCCATTGTCTTACCATAGACACTATTATTCATTAATTTGAAAAATTTTTTTTCGAAGGTATTTCTGGCTTTCTTACGATGGTTAGTATTCAATTCAATATACTTTTGAAGCCAATTTGATTGTTTAAATTGAATGACTCTGTGAACTTTTTTTAATATCAAACCGTGTTTTAAGGTTTGCTTCAAGTTTTCTATATGAATAACATATTTACGTTTATCATAAAAGCTGCTTACCAACTTTTTAGATTTGGTTCCCGGAGTGCAAATATTTTCTGGGCAGAATGGTAAGTCATTGTGAACATCATGTAAGGAACTGGGATAATCCAAGTCTACTTCCAAAACGTAACCAATGTCTTTATTTTTGTAAGATGTTATATAATTTTTGGTAAACTGCTCAACATCAGTCACCCACTGAAAACCACCATAGGGAAGAGTTTGATTCATAGCCCAACCATAGAGATTATTAACATCCAGGTACATCAAATATGATGAAGGTAAGTTTGGCATATATGAACTCATAAATTTGTTGTTTGCTTTCGAATATCTATGACAACATTGAGTTAAACCACCTCTAACACCCTTTTGGAAAAATTTATACATTTCTAATTCGGTTAATAATTCCAAGTCAATGTCTGTAATTTTGAGCATTGCATCCCAAGATAAACCTGGTGCTGTATAATAGTAGCAGGGATCTAATTTATAAATTTCTTGACATATTTTTCGAAAATTTTCAAAGATATCGGCAAGCAAAACAACATCACTTTGTAAATAAATTTGCATGTATTCCTTCATATTCTTACAATTGAAATATGACCACATTTTATTAGCAACTTCATATGACTCATCGGAACATTCCTCATCAGTTAGTTTGTTAAAAAAATGACATTTTTCCGGTAAAGACTTCATTTCTAAGCGATCCCATGAATTAATATAATCATAGGGAAACACACCCTTTCGTTTAATTAAATCGAATTGATTATCACAATTAAAATATGATGTTGTTAATTTAAAATCATCTTTACCTAAATTTTGTGAAAGGGAGTCAAGACTTTCGTTCAGAAAGCGATATGAATCAAGAAATCTCATTTCAAAGTAGGTCTGTGATTTTTCATCTACAAGTATCTTTTTAGATATTGATACATATTTTTCTTTATTCAAGGCAATGACATTTATTTCTCCCTCCACTGCATTCAATGAAGAGAAAAACAAATGACTGTCATAGCCTGTTAGATTGTGTAAGAATATTGGAATAAATTTGGGAAGACCTGATCTTAAATTACAACTATTATGACTAGGTCCTCTATATTCACCTGTAATATGACAGTGATCTCTTACTCTATATTCAAATTCTACAAACTTTTTCTCACATAATATGCAGCATTCTTTGTTCTCCTGACACCATTCTTGTTGCGATGTGAGATCTTTCATCGGTACAGCATATTTGTAATAATCAGCATAAAGACGTTGAATATCTTCACATAAACTAAGAATAAATTCCTTCGTACAATCTGGCCCTATAAAAAACAAGAATATTTAAAAAATAAAAAAATAAAAAAATAAAAATATAACATACCAGTAAATATCCTCATTAAATTATTTCTTTTATCAAAGAAGCAATTAATGTAGTACGCAAATGCACAAGGAACATGTTGTTGAGTTGTTGTTGTTGATGATATGGTTGGATCAGGAAGACAAGTACTGACAGGTAATAAAATGCTCTCAAAGTCTGCATATATCACGAAAGGCACATTGATAGAATTTTCAACTTTTGAAAACTTTACACAGTTTTCTCCTTCCTTTGGCATATGTGTAACAACACCCCCGCATTCTTTCTTATGGTTCTGCAAACTTTCCTCGCTGTAATTATGATGTAAGCAACTATTGCAAAAGTATAGTTTTTTCTCTTTCGCATTAAGTATCCTATCGCGTAGAAGCCGACTTAAACTTTTTATCCAAACGTAATGTGACATTGCGTTAGCCTTGCAAAATAATAAGTTAATATGAATCGGTTTTTCAGTTTTAGTCAAATAGTATGGACCCTCAATACTATTTTCTTCATTTGAGTATCCAAAAACATTTACGCTTATATCATTTTGTGCTTCAAATTTGTATATCTGATCAATTCCCAAAGGAAAAACAAGATCTTTAAAATTTAAAACCATATTAGCAATGGGAATACAATCACTAGTTATATCTGATATGTTATAAGCATATGGGGAATTAGCATTCGACACGTTTGGATTCACAGCTGATATTATAGCCCATTTGAAACAGTATATATCATTGTTTTGAATATTAATAACAGCCTTTTTGTTATTAATGAAAGCTGGTAATTTGAAGTGCTTTGACCCCCTCAAACACTGAAATCTATTTATATTCAATTCCAATGCTTTTATCTTAATAAGAGTCCATCCACTGTCTCGCTCCTGAAATTCTTCCAGCTTCTCCATTATATTTGTCTCCATTTCTGATATTAATTGATCAATATTATCAAATGGAAGAAGAGTTCGCATACGTGTCATCATTGACTTTACATCAAAATTCATATCATCCACATTAACAATCTTCACAAATTCGGCGAATAATTCCAAATTGAATTTAATTGATCCATTCTCTACGACTTTTTCTTGCAAAAGATTTTTAATATTTGCTCTCTTCCTTGCAAAAAATGAATTCACGTCCAAATCGTCTTCTTTTTCATTTTGGATGGAATATGACACAATTCGATCTTTAAATGATGTCAATATTTTATACACGTTATCACTGCAGAACACTTGCTCTTTTATTTTATGTACACTGCTTCGCTGATGTTGTTTCCATCGTTTCTTATCAATTTCAATATTACACACTTTGCATATCATTTTTGATGATGATGATGATGATGACTCCGACGGTGATATTACTCGTAATGTTGATGTAGCTAGTGATGTCACAAGTAATTTTTCATTACTTTTTCTCCTCTGCTCAACCAAAACTATACATTTCAACATATGCTCCTTCAATTTGTATTTCCTAGTAAATCTCTTGCCACAACCCGCGCAATGATTTAAGATCTCCTCATGCATAGTTTGTATGTGACGCTTCAATGTATAATCTCGCGAAAACACTTTACTACAGATATTACACTTCATTTTTTTCTTTTTGAAAAAAAAATCAACTGTCCCTTTGAATTGAAAATCAATTCAACTTATACCGTTTGTAACCATCATCAATCAAAATAAATTCTAAAAATAGATCATTCATCAAACATAATATAAAAATAAAAGTATAAACAACTAAACCACAATTGGAACATCCAACTGACAATCAAACCAAAACCGTGTTTTGAACCAATTTATGAACTATACCGTTTGTAATCATTATCAGTCAAAAATAAATTCTAAAAATATATCATTCATCAAATATAATATATAAATAAAACTATAAACAACTAAATCACAATTGGAACATCATAATCACAATCCGAACATCGTAACCACAATTGGAACACCCTAACCACAATTGGAACACCCTAACCACAATTGGAACATCCAACTGTCAATCAAATCAAAACCACAAGAAGGTTGGTGTTTTGCACCACTTTACGAACGCCAGAACCTACCAATCCATAGGGTGGTGTTTGCACCACTTTACGAACGCCAGAACCTACCAATCTATACTACTAATATTTTTCAAACATTTTGGTATGGAATATAAATTTGAAGTTTCTCCTATACAAACATTTTGATCGATCGAAATCCCTCGTGGAACTGTTAATAGAAAGGTCAGAAATCAATTATTTAATAATAAATTATGTGAAAAAATATGTATAAAAATGTAGTCTATCTATAGTAGTGCACATATGCATTTTAAAAAAAGAAATGAGGAAATCATCCAAGACTTTTAAGTACCAAAATGGAAGAAAACCGCTTAAGCTGCAAGCTTTATCAAAATCTCGAGTTCGATTTTTACTTGCGATTATAGGTATCTACTATTCGGCAAGTTATGAATGTATTCGTGCAAAACATTAAGATCATAGAGAACACCCCAATTCCGTCTATCTGTCTGTCTGCCAGTCTTTCAGTCTATCAATCTGCCAGGCTGTCTGTCCATCCTCCAGACTATAGCCTAAGCGGGTGGATAGATTTTCTTCAAACTTGGTACTTATTGTTTTTTCGGTAATATGCCAACACATTTTTTTTAAGATGAAAAATAAAAGTAGCTTCCATACATTTTTTTTGCCTAAAACTAAAATCTTTATTTCATCAAAATCGGCTCCAAAAATTTTTATAAAAACAATCAGTTCATTAATGATGGGAAAGGGTACCTTTCAATTTTTTTTTGTTTGGAAAAAAATGGTTATTTTTTGTAGCTCATGTAGAACCATTTCTTGGTTTTCGATTTTCTGGGAAACGGTTAATTTGATTATTTTGAAATTTTTTACACAGAAGCTCCTGGAAAGCTTAAGCACTATGGTATGCCAAAATTTTTCTTTTGGAAATTAATTTTTTTTTTTGAAAACTCAAAATGTCGAAAACGACTCAATAGATTTTTCCGAATATTTGTATTTGGTATTTTTTTTATATTATCTTGCATAGTAAAAAAAGTATTATAACAAAAAACAACGATACCTCCCATATACATGTTCAAAAACCGTTAAGAAAAAAATGTATTTCTCAAAAACGGCTCCAAGAATTTTTATAAAAAAATGTGTGTGTTCACTTTTAAGTACAAAAATATTTTATTTTGCGTAATTATTAACGGTACTTCCCATAGAACCACTTTACATATTTATGGATGGCCCGATTAAAAATATTTTTTTTATGCAAATGCTTTCTAAAAGTCTATATAAAACTGCATACACAAATTTTCAAAAACAAAGTTTTTCGATTTTTCAAAAATTATAAGAAATATTTTTTTGAAAAATCGATTTTTAAAAACGAGTCACTGAATTTTTTTTGAAATTTGAATTTTATATGTATTTTAAAAATATCTTCAAATTGACGTCTTAAATTTTGTTTTCTAAAAATGTTTTCAAAATTGTATACATAAAAAATTAATATATTAAAAAACTGGTCCAACTTATTTAGGCATGAATTCAAATGGCATCTTCGTTGTCCCACAAACTATACCCACTAAGCAATATAAAAAAATTTAATTATTTAATTATGTGTATTATCCATATATTTTAACCTTATTACAAGCTTTTGATTTTTACAAATTTTTGCGTACGTCACTAAATACTACATACAATGTAGGACCTCATACATTTATATATTCATATGTGTCCTTAAAAATCACATGAATCTTATGTATGCATATTGCATATCTACCAACCTACATCCAGCATTTTCATTATCATAAGTACATAATTTACATACTTATAGGTTCCATCCATATATGTAGCTACGTATTTCTCTGCTAACTTACATAATTAATATCCATAACCTACATTTAAATATGCGTTTGTGGGTAGGTACATATGTAACTATTCCTGGAATCACCCATTCGACAATTCATTATACTAAGAATCAAGGTTATCTTAATTACATCGGCGTTAAGCCTGCATAGGATAACTTGACTACCTACCTGCTAAACAGCGTCAATGTGTTAGCTACAAGAGCAAGCTCGTACGATCAAGTCGTGAATTCCTTTTTTTTTTAGTTTGCAAATGGAATTAAAAATGTAGAAGGGCTTACTCATAAAACAGTAAAAGGCTTTAGTAAAAGTGTTTTTTTGTGTATTTTTTATAATACATTTGGGATCTTCTTAGCTTACCCACCAGGCACCCTTGTAGGGGCTTGCAGTTCCACCAGTGCTAATGACTACTCTATTGTGTACCGGCAATTGCTGTTTTTGAATCGGTGTCTCTAAATAAAGCAGTATTGCTAACAACTTAGGTACTATATAAACTATAAAGTTAATTCAGTTTATTTCTTCGTTATTCAATAAAAAAAATGTCAACAAATTTATAACTAGGTACCTAAAAATCAGTTTTTAAAATTATATTTCAAAATAGCAAAGTTCCGCATAAGTTTATTTTTTCAAGTGCAAAAACTACAATTTGGGTAATAAAACTTTGTTTGCCAATTTAGTACACTTTAGCATGCAAATTTTGTCCTACTCTATTTTCCGATGTAATGTTTATATATGTATGGATTTAAGAGGTGTACTTACATTGTTGATATTTGAGTGTGAAAGTTTTTGAATGAAAAAGGTTTAAACATAAAAACTTCACAATATTTACGTTGTAAGCCTTTGCAAAGGGCACAATGTCTAAAACAAATCTTTCAATATGATACTCTAACGCATACTGCAAACAATTTACGAGCAACTTCAATTTTTTTTTAGCCAGCACAGCACATAAGTTGTAAAATTATGGTGACCATCCAATTGTTCTATTCAGAATTTTAGTTTGATAGTTTTGGATAGTTTGTAGTTCACATTATTATTAAAGGACTGAAATAATGTCACTGTGAGTTATAAGGATCCTGAATGGATGATTGTATTTAATTTTTTTTTTAGCTCAACTGCCAACGATTTTGATTAAATTTGGGAAGTGATTAAGAAGTTGTTTATTTTTTTTTTGCGTAAAAGAATATTTTTTTCTAAATAATTTTTGGATGGAATTATAGCTATTTCACGACCTGCCAAGGTCGATCATCAGATTCCTTTGTTCTAGTGGTGCTGGTCTACTTTTTAATTTTAATTGAAAAACTTCTTGTGCCTTCATCGTGTATTGAACCATGACCAACCGCTTAGTAGCCAACGCACTTCGCATCACGCCACCGAGCCCACATGAACAGGTCCAACCTAATGCAGGTTGGACCTGTTTATCAAATGCATTCAAACGACTAGCGCCTTTATAAGCCACACAATATACAATTTTAATCACATATTTATGGCCCTGTCTCCTCTATGGGGACTTGTTTTTTCTTTTTTTTTTCTTTGTTGAAAGCCTTCAAAAAATTCTATGCGGACCGAAAACGCGTGCTCATAGGATCATTGCTCCCGATTGCAAGTAAGTTGAAACTTATCTAGCAATTTATTTTTAACGAATTTAATTAACGTGTTGCAGTTAACTACCCGGTGATAGTTCCTGCTTATACCGCGATTTTATAACGGATTATCGTTAAGTGCACCAGATTGGAAGGTTTAGTCCTTCGCATGCGGCGCGCGTACTAAATTCGTCTCATCGATAATTTCGATTATAGTACTATTAAAATGTTGTTATAGGCGGTCAAAATTTTTCTCTCATCGCGAACCATGGCAATCCCGAGATCTCTGTGGAGATCTTCGTTTCTAATGTACCAAGGTGCGCTTAAAAACGATCTTAGGAGCTAATTCTCAAATGTTTGTAAGGTATTTAAATTAGAATCTCGCGTACAACCCCAGAGTTGTATACCGTAAGTCCAGGCAGGCTTAAGCACCTGCCTGTACAAAATTAGCTTTTTTTCGATACTGAGCTTAGATTGTTTCCCGAGCAACCAGTACATACCTCTGAGTTTATTATTGAACTCTTCTCATTTCTTTTTAATATGTGATTTCCATTTTAATTTCGCGTTTAGAGTCATTCCGAGATATTTTGCTTCATTAGCAAACGGAACTTGAACCGTATTAACAAATACCTTTAATCTATTAGTTTTTTTATACGTAAAATCTACATGGACTGATTTTACTTCGTTAAGCGATATCCGCCATGGTTTTGTCCATTCACTGACATTATTCAGAGCTTTTAGTAATTTAGTCGTAGCATCATTTTTCGTTTGGCCCATTGCTAGTATTGCAGTGTCGTTAGCAAACGTGGCTACGATATTGTCTTCTGTTTGAGGTATATCACAAGTAAATAAAATGTACAATATTGAACCTAAGACACTTCCTTGTGGTAGCCCAGCCAGTATATCTTTGAAATCCGAGTAATAGTTTCCATGTCTTACTCTAAAAAGTCTATTCTCTAGATATGCTTTTAGAAGTGTATAAAGTGCTTCAGGCAGAAATTGTCTTAATTTAAGATTTAGGCCTTCGTGCCGCACCTTACAAAAGCCTTCGACACGTCTAGGAAGACCGCCGAGCAAATTTTCTTTTCTTCTATTATTGGCTGCAGCCGCAGAAGTTATATTCTTTCAAAGACCTTAGATATTACGGGTGGAAGCGAAATGGGTCTATAAGATTTCTTATCATGTGATGGTTTTCCTGATTTGAGAACTTCCGCAACCTTCCATTGGCTCGGAACGTACTTAAGCCTTAGAGTGGCATTTATTATATTAAGAAAATTAATTAGCCCTTCGCGAGAAAGCATTTTGAGAATTTCGGTCAAAGTCATATCCCGGAGCTTTCTTATACTTAAGCTTTATTATTTCTCTACTTAATTCGGCAAGGGTAACATTTCTTGTGATGTAATTTTCGCTTGAGTTAGAACGTATATTTAAATTTTCGTTGAGTCATTGCCCATCAATTGGTTTAAATGTGTTCTCCAGGTAATCCGCGAAAACTTTTGCTTTCTTTTTGTCGCTTTTTGGTCATTCGTTTTGATCATTCTTAATCGGAGGCGCTAAGAGCTTTGGTTTCTTCATTACTTTAACAGCTTTCCAGAGAGAGTAGTTGGAAGCTTTTCCAGCTGTCAAGCTTTTAAGACAATTTCCAACTTCAGAATTTTTGAATTCTTCTATCGTCTTTTTTAGTAAATTCCACAAGCGATTTAAATTTACTTTGTGTCGAGGAGCTCGAGTTTGTTGTCATTTCTTACGTGCTTTTCGTTTCTATTTTATTAAGTCCTTTATTTTCTGCGGATATTTTAGGTTTTTAAAGCGCGGCATTTCTCTTGGAACGGGGTGTTGTTCCATGCGGCTTGTTGTACGATATTAGCGAAGTTACATGTGGGCATATCAGATTGGAAAACTATGCTCACCGCAGTAGATGAGACTAGGAGTTGGTTGCTATGGGGCCGGGCCTAAGAATGCTTGGTGTACTCGTAAATACACGTGTCTATACCCTTTAAATACAAGTCACAAATTGTAATTTATTTTGTAGTTTTTGGGTGGGTGTTTGTAAGTCTGGTATCATTTTGATGATTTACAATGGAATAACCTCCAGCTCTTGTAACACTTTTAGACATTCCCTAAAACTGATAACAAATAACATAGCTATTTAATAACTTTCCCCAAAACGAAAATAGCTTACAGTATTTCGGTCTTGTCTTCTATTTTCGCCTCCAGAAATAGTATATGGTAACCATAACTTTACACAAACTTTCCGCTCATCGCCTAAAGCAAAAAAAACCCAGAGTAAAATTTAAGTTTGTGTGCTTTGCGATTTATCGTCCGCCCAAAAAATAGCGCTGTTTTTTTCGAGTGATTTTGCATTTAAAAGTTTTCCGAATCCTTGAGTCTCCTAGTAGCTATTTCCATATAGACGTAGGTATGTATTTATTTGTTTTTTTTTTTTTTTATTAGGAAGTGAACATTTAAATCGGGAAAGTGGGGCTTCGGTTTTATTGTCGTTTTATTGTGGTCCTTCAAATAAAAAAGGTGACGAAGCAAAAGTGTGTCGAAATATTTGCATTTTGTAGATAAATAGAGCTTGTACTTATAAAAGAAGATTGAAGTTTATTTTTGAGGTAAACAAATGCTGCGCTGGTTGTTTTTGTACGCGAGTGTGTTTTAGGGACGAATATTTTAACCACTCTGACTAGTTCCTGCATAGATTAGAGACCTTTTGAGGTCATAAGTGTTTTTTTCGTCCATACTATTGGTGGTTTTAACTTGTTATTCTTTTTTTATGACATACGTGATTCCTAAATTTTTTCTGATAAGATTTTATCTCCAACTAAGATACCCAATGGATTCTACAAAATATCCAGATTTCACTCAGAGAGTAACGATCGCAATTTGAAAATGTCCTTTGCACGTAATATAGGAAATAAAAGCTTGGAACTCTCTAATCAATCCCTGTGCGATGAGCTGCTTAAACACTGACTGATATTTTTAAACTAACTACATTTATAGAAAAATTTACATTGGCTTATTTTGTTTTAAACTTGTTCAGGACCATTTTGCAATTTTTTTCGAACTTTCTTTTTTTCAATAATTTCGAAAGGATATTATATTTTGCAAGATATTTTACCTTCCCACATTACTTATTTAATAAAAATAAGAAATAAATACAGTTCTTTGTTGCTGAAGTTCAGAAATCGGTCATATTTTATAGAAATGAAGTTATTAAATAATAAAATCAAAACTTTAGTAACTGAAAACAGGAATAAATCCTCGAATAATAAACTTTAAAATTTGGATAAGGCAAGTAAACCCTTTTGGAATATTGCCAAGATTATCAAAAAGAAAAATTGTAATATTCCTGCGTTCAAAATAGGAAGTACAGTCTTGGTATCTTACTCTGAAAAGGTAGATGCTTTTGCCATGAATTCTCTGTAAATCAACTAATAACAAGTAATACAGGGGGGCATGCTGACCTTGAACTTGCTGTCCAAGAGTCCTGTGATGCATTAAGTTCTCAGATAGTCGACATCCGTAATAATGTGTTAATTCTAGATGATCTTAAAAAAATACTTTCCGAATTAAAAATATCAAAGTCTTCTGGTTTCTATGGTATAAAAACTTAAATCTTAAAAAACTCCCAACGATGGGTATTAAATATCTTTTGAACATTTTCAATGGATGCTTTAATTTAGGATATTTCCCTAAAGAATGGAAAAATGCTAAGGTTATACCTATTCCTAAGCCAGGAAAGAGTTCTTCTATGGCATGTAGCTATAGACCAATTATCCTATTAAGTTCAGTTAGCAAATGCCTTGAAAAAGTTATCAGAAACAACATCATCAACCACTTAAATTTACTAAGCATCTTACCAGCTGAGCAATTTGGATTTAGACACCATCATAGTACAGTACATCAAGTACACCGGATAACTAGAGATATAGAAAATAATTTCATACTAGGGAAAGGTACAGGTTTAGTACTACTTGATGTCGAGAAGGCTTTCGATACTGTATGGCATAAAGGTCTAGTATATAAACTAACCACCTTAAATTTTCCACAGTACATAATTAAAATAATTTTTTCATTTTTAACCTGACGAACGTTTAAAGTTTGCATTAAGGCTCAATGGTCAGATCCTAAAGATATTTCTGCCCAAGTTCCCCAAAGATCGGTGTTGGGGCCATTCCTGTGTAATATATATACATCTGACTAACCTAAGCTTAGAGACTGTAAAATCGCTATTTTTGCAGATGATACTTGTATCTATTCGGCGGATTCGAATGGTTTTGTTATTGAAACCAATTTGCAATCAGCTTTGGATTCTGTAAACAACTACCGAAATAAGTGGAAAATTAAATTGAATGCTGGAAAGACTTAAGCCATCTTTTTCACCAGAAAAAGAAAAGCGTGTTTTCTACCCAGCCGAGGGTTAACAATAAATGGAATTCAGACGGGATGGAAATCTAGTGCCAGATACTTGGGAGTGTATCTTGACTAAACACTAACTTTTGGATTACACATCCAACAAACGTTAAACAAGGTTAATCTGACAATCAAAATACTTTATCGCTTTATTAATAGGAATTCAAAGCTTAGCGACGAAAATAAATTAATTATATAAAAAGTAATTTTTTAAAGCATTATGTTGTATGGTTCACCTGTGTGGGGAAAATGCGCTAAAAGTAACATACTTAAGTTACAAAGAATGCAAAATAAAATTTTGAAAATGATTATTATTGTATTTGCCATGGCATTATTCAACAAATGAATTACATAGAATAACAAAACATTGAAAGAATTACTTTTAAAATATTATATCTAAGTAATAGATACGAATTATCTTGTAGTTCATCTGATAACTCATCTCAAATCTAACTTTATAAGCATTAAAATAAAATTATTTAAAGAGGTTTATTAGGCAATCAAGTTATCGATTTATTCAACTATAAACATTTTGTTAAATTATAAATTTAATATATTAATTCTCTGATATTTGCTAATTTCATTTATTTATATTTTTTTAAATTTTTGTTACTTATTTATTTATTTATTTGTTTATTTATTTATGTACGTACTTATTTATTTAATTTATTTAAGAAATGATTCTGTAAAAAGTCACTGATTTGTCGGAGGTTTTTTCACCATTTCCTCCCCTTCTCTCTATCTAGTTTCTGAATAGAATGTTTTTTTTTCTGTAGTTTTCCCTTCAACCAAATATTTATTTAAGATCTAAGATATTTAAAAACATTGTTATTAATTTTTCAGTAATAAGGTAGCTTCTTATTAAATTTCTGTAAATTGTGCAATATAGGTTTAATAAAAAAAAAATATTTCTTTTTCTCTAAGGTTCAATATAGTTAGACTACTTCCTTCTGCATTCTGCTACCTGTTGCACAGCGCAATAAATTTTTCAAATCTATTCGAGGCTTTTTCTGTTATTTATAAGTTGTAAGGGGTCTAAGCTGAGAAGTGTCCTCCGAGCCATTAGGGACGTGCTGATTGCCGTTTTCAAAAACGCCGATCAGAGCGGAACAGACGAGCTCGCCGAAACAGACTTGTCAGATGTGGCGATTTATCGCCAAACCGGTGATTTGAAATTTATTTTTGCGACTCAAAAACTTGTTTGGCGATGTACCCTAGAAAAAGCGATATTTCTCGTTTTTGGTGATTTTAATTTCTTGAATCGAAATCCTAATACTTTTTTCATTTTTCTAATTTGCACTTAAGCTTTATGACGCAAAATTTTAAACAGCCTGGTGTTAAAGCTTAGGATGATACTACTAAACAGCTTGCTACTACTAAAGCAATTTATTAATATATTCCTAATTTTAAACACTTTTTAACTAGCAACATACTAAATCTATTTTCTTAATAAACGACAGTTAAACACGCCTAAAATAGTGCAAAAAAGTAAGTGAACATAACTTTTTGACGTTTGTAAATGTCAAAGAGGCATATGGATTTAGTACTAGCCATTTTGTGATTTTAACTTTAGTAAAATGAAGAAAATAGTACGATACTAAACTGGTTTAAAATTAGCAAAATCCTCTCTTTAGCCGAGTATCATACTAAAAATGATATAACATATTACTAAATCGACTAGAATTTTGCGCCTATATCTTTTCCATTTCTGCATGCTGGATGAATTCATCGAAGTAGTAATTCTGAACGCAGATCCTCCTCCCTAAAATATATGACGTACGTCAAACCAAATATCTGTGCAATGCAGTATGTAGACACTCAAATTCTAAGTGTTCTGTGAAGTTCCTTTTTCATATGATTGTACGAACATAAGTATGATATATTTTCGTTGTGTTTTGTTTTTTAAATAGATTTTTTGACTCTAAAATTGCAGGTTGCTTTTATTTATTTTAATTTACGATTTTTGAGTTTGGTGTTGTAAGGGTGGAAAAGTTTTTAATTTGGCGATTTTTATTTTAAGTTTGGTGATTTAGCGATTTCGCTTTTTTAAACCTGACAACCCTGCCTCGAAACAGCGAGCATTATATAATTTAAAATTTTGGTCAATTGAAAAAAAATCAACTCCTATTAGACCTCCGCCTAAAAACCCTTTTACAAAAACTCATCTTAACTTACTTGGAAAACGAATTTCAAAAAAAATATACTCTTCTTATGTAAAATTTGAACCAAATTTTAGTATGACTATTTTTTCAATTTCGTGGTGGTAGGACCAGTTTTCGTGAAGTTATAAGAAGCAGCAAAATCTTAATTAAAAAAACTAGGTAAGTATATTGTGAAAATTTTATTAATGATTTTTAAAACCTAAATCCTCTTTTTTTCTTTTTAATTTTAACTTTATGCCTGTAAGACCTAAGGTCTTTTAAATGCAACCTAAATTGCACGGCACTGGATTGTCACAGTGGATTTGAGAACCAGGTATTGACTGTATCATTTTTAACACATGGGCGACATCCAATTAAAATTGGATTAGTTAGCAATCAAGCACTTAATCCACTGCGCCATTGTCACCCTTATCCACTGCGCCATTACCACCCTCTTGTAATCCCTCTGCTATTATCTTCTTGTCGATAAGTCTTGTGTTCTAAAAAATAATCTGCAGCTGATTAGATGACATACTTCAACAAGTTTGATCAATTAATCAAACATCTTTCAACCAAATTGTTAATACAAAAAAAAAATTGTCTAAGGAAAAGTGAATGAAAAATGTGTGCTCAAGAAATACATTATAATTGTGCTTGTGCCAGTAAGGCTTTGTTCTGAAATCATCACAACAACGACACAATTGAGCAAGAATCCAAAAAAAAAAAACTTTCGGTCCGAACAGCTAATGATCCTGACCTAGTGACACAGGATGAAGGAACTTGACATGGAGTCTGTTTTTCATAATTAACTTAAAAAATGTCACCTGAAGCTTAAGTTGTTTGCTTCATTAAACTCCCAAGTCCCAATTACCCCATTGCCAGTACCAGCAAGACCATCATGCAAGCAAACAGTTGTAAGAAAACAATCCTTTTTCACACTCCACATCATATACTATAGTAATGCGGCAAAAAATAAAACTCTGGGTCTAAGGATAAGTTCATTTTAATTGGTTCCGTTTTTGTCCCTTTATATACCTGTCGCTGTTGGGTGTCGTACTCTCACTTTCTATACTACATATTCCAATTCCAACCATTTAAATCCTTTTTTTCTTTTTTTTCTCTGAATGAATTGAATGGAAAAGAACAAAGAGGTTAGATTGTGTTACTTTTAAGAGTTTTCCTTTGTTTGTGTTGGTAATGAGAATAATGAGTGTAATTAAGGAAATATTCGTTTTCCTTTTATATTTTCCCAAATGCAAGCAAGGTACGAGTAATGGCACTAAAGAGGATTAAAACAATAAAGTTAATAAGAATTTATATTGCTGTTCACTTGGATGTAGATTAAGCCCTTATTTTATAAGTATAAATAGAAAACTATGTGGGATCCTGGATTAAGTTTTGTATTTTTGTATCTAGTAGGTAGAGTTTGAATCTAGAAAAATAACTGATTAAGAGATTAAAATTTTTTGAACTGGATCGTAATGACTACCATAACTTTAGGTAAAAATAGGAAATACTTTGAAGGATACCTTTTAAGGGACTTACAACACACCTTAGTTGGTTCACATGCATACATTAATAATCTACCTATTACCTATTCACAGACTATGAATAATTTGGCATAAAATGGGGTGATAGTTAAATATAAAAGTTCTACGTAAATCCTTACTTTTGAAAAGTAAAATATATTCTGTTGTAATTCCCTATTTATTACACGAACCTTACAAAAATCTGTGAATGTCCTGAATGAATCCTGAAACAATACGATATAAGATGACGTATGCAATATTGGTGTTTTGAAATTAAAGTAAAACAAGCTAATTATTTCTCCAAACATGAGATTTTCTATAAAATTAACAGTTCTAGTCAAAATTTTACACAGGATATACTTTTATAATTTGGACTAGATTTTTTTTAATTGAATTTTCGACTGGAATAAAAGTAAATAGTTCAGCAGAGTTACGACTCGAAAATTGTAAAAAGTAATTCTTTGGAGTATTGGCTTTGAAGTAAAACAAACACTTTTTGTGCGTTTTTGCGACGCCCATACAATTACTTTGAATTTTCAGAAAGCCCTCCCTAATATCGCGAAAGCAAATTTTTGAAATCGGCGGCAGATGAATAAAACAAGAAGAGTTGATGTGCTTAGAGCAATTATTATAGATGAGTTTAAGCTTCCTCAGTTGTCTGAAGATTCTAATAAAAAATTTAATACTTCCGTAAGAAGTTTGCTGTCCAAGATTGGTGAAAAGCGGTAGGCATGTTAACCGATTTTAAGATACAAACTCAGCCAGGTTAGAGGAAACTTATACGTTGCCCGACATATTGGGTAGAGAAATTAAAAAAAAGGTCGGAAGAACTAGAAAGACTTTTGCGGAATGCTGTAAAAAATCTAAAAAAAACGCAAAGTTTAAAATTTAATTACATCGACTAGTCCTTGTGAAATAATAAAAGCTGGTGAAGTTGTGCTTCGGAAAATGGGAAAACGGGATTCAGCAAATATCAGAAAGGAAGCTTCACCCAATAAAAGTACTGAGGAAAAAACATTATTTAAACATCTCATATACCTCTCTCTCATTATGAAGCATTGGCTTTAATGATTGCCATAAATGTTGATGCTTGATCAATATGAAGTCATATGCCAAAAAATCAACTCTAAATGCAAATATATTTTCTCTTATAAAAAAGTGCTAAACGCAAAAATGGAATGATATCCCACAGAAATTGATGTCACTGAAGCATATGCTAAGAGTCAACTTCAGTCTTTGGTTGATCATACCATATAACAACCTTACTTTGGTCGGGAATTGGAAGTAAGTGAACTTCAAGGTGGTAAAAAATATCTTAAAATTTTCATCAAATGAGGATGCGATAGAGTTCAGCAATACAAATGATGAAAATACTTCAAGACGTTTTTTCCGAGCTGCAGAAAAAAGTTCTGAAATAACTGGCGTTTTCACATTATTTTATTTTAAATGTATTTGAAAACTATGTATCTGAAACAAGAAACCTTTATTTTAAAGAGTATCCATGGTACACTATCACAGTGAGTATTCGCAAGGTGCTTTTTAATGGAAATGACATCATTGCATCTTGTATTCTTTCTATAGGACAGCTCTCAGAAGAGGCTAGAAATAAGGGCACAAGAAAATATAGAGAGATGTTCACAAGGTAGAACTCAAGATTGAACACAAACACAGATCTCTTAAATCGGCTATTTATTTCTTCAGGGCCATATATCACGTTCCAAAACGAATACGTGGCATGATACTATAACACAATTCCTTTCTTTGTTATCAATCGATAAAAACCAAGAGGAACTTTAGGCTAATGAAGATAAAAGGAAATAATTTAACTACAATTGTATACTAAATTATTTAAGGAATATCATATTTTATTTTTTCATTTCATTTTTTATTTGCATAATAATAGTATAAAAACAATGTCTTAAAGTAATATTCCAATGAACTTGAATTGAATTTTAAATCCAAAAACGTATTTTACAAGAAAAAAAAAAAACAAAAAAACATATTTTTTTCGTATCATGAAATCGATAATAGTTTGGTTATTTTTCGTTAAAACAATATTATTTCTAGGAAGGATCGTATAGTTTATCTATTATTACATATAAAACGTCAAATCATTAATTTAAAATATGATTTTCATATTCAATATAATTTTTTCGGCTAGATTGGTGAATCCGACCACTGTGCAACGTCTGGAACACTAGCCACATAGGACATGCTCAGATTCTACAAAAAATTATAGGCAACAATGCTTGCACAGACTACATGCCACCAAAACTGGACTTTGATCGACCATTCAAAACCTATTTTCCTGATAAACAAATATGGCTAAACAACGAACTCCATGATGACTCGTCAATAACTATCTATACCGAAGACGGCTCAAAAATGGACACTGGGGTTGGTGCAGGTTTCTTCTCAGAAAACCTTAAAGCAGCTAGCTCCGCTAGACTTCCTGACCACAGCAGTGTCTTCCAAGCTGAGGTATTGGCAGTGAAAAACGCTGCTAAGTTCGTGTCGAAACTGGAGATACAAAATACCGATATCACCTTTTTTATTGACAGCCAAGCGACAATTAAAGCGATTTCTGCCGCAGTTACCAAGTCGAATCTTTGTAACTAGCTGTCGCGAAAAGCTGAAAATTCTTGGCATGCAACATAACATTAAACTCTTTTGGATCCAGGATCACAATAATATAGCGGACATCGAGAGAGCTAATGAACTGGCAAGGAAGGGTTCAACACTTGATCCTACCCAAATAGACGCGTCGATTAGAATCCCACTTTGTGTCACAAGACAGAACATTGGAAATACGAATCTTTCAAGAAGCAACGAAAGATGGAATGGACTCGACACATGTGCCACAACCAGGAAACTATGGCCCAACTTCGACAAGAAAATAACAGAAAGTACCACCCACATATTCAAAAATTTCCTTCGAACTCTTGTAAGCGTACTCACCGGACACAATCTTCTCGGCTACCATAAAAAGAAAATGGGGCTATGCAGAGGCTGCAATGACGAAGACGAGCATGAGGACACTTCTCACTTTTTGTGTCATTGTCTAGCATTTTTCTATATAAGGAACAAATTCCTGGCCAGCTACTTCTTCAATGATTTAGAAGAGCTCTCGAATCTTTCAGGCAAAAGCCTGCTGAACTTCACAAAGGCCTCTAAGTGGCTCGATAATGATAATCCATAGAACTCATAGGTTATATTTACAATTAGAAGTTACAAAACTTCAGGGTAAATTTTAGAGATTTTTTTATTTTGGCATTTAAAAAAATATATTGACATACAAAATTACAAAAATCTTTAAAGCATGTCTTTGCCGTCTGCCTGATTGACAATTTATTTTTTAAGATAAATAATAAAAGATTTAATATTAATAACTAAATAAAACATTAATTAAAAATCACCATTAAGTATTTTGTTTCTATAAGATAGAGCAATTTTGCAGAATTTAAACAATTTGCTAACATCCATTTTCTTCAATAGCCCTATAACTTCTTCATCTGTTAGTGTAATACATCCAAAAATATTTCTTCTAAATTCTCTGAAAATTGGATACAGCTCCAGGAAATGGAAAACATCTTCCCTTTCTTCCAAATTGCACAGACTGCATATAATTGGTAGGTCTTTCCTGTGTGGTATATAGTTCAGGTTGAGTAGTGCTCCTCGCAAGCGAAACATCATAGCTATTTCCTCTACCTTGTGTTCATCTCTGGAGTAGTTATTTTGATTAACGTAGTACATTAGTTGACCATAAATTGTGCGGTAGAGGGTACCAGCTGCATCGTCTTGGAATTTTGCTCTTGAATGCGAATCCACACGCTCAGTCAGCTTACATAACTATTGTTTCGAACTTCTCGTATCCTCATATATAGTTCTATTCCACATTCTCCAGCTAAATTCAACCAATCTTTAAAAACCCTGATTTGCTTTGTAACATTTGTGCTGCTGCCTTTTTTGGTAGCTGATCATTAGGCATTTGCATAACTCTGAGCACATAGTCGACCTGCAGCTTAAGCGTTTTTATAAACAATGGTGACAGTCCAGTCTCGATCATAACAATATAGTTAGGAGAGTTAGGTGGAAGGTGAAAAGATCTCTTAACGAAGAACCTGAGAAGCTTTTCCACAGTTTCATATTTTCTTCCTTGAGCAGCATACAAAAGGACGGACTCCGCAACACTGTGAGCTACATGTTTATTGTTCAAGCAAGACTTCCAAGCAATATTTATAGTACTTTTGGCTTTTGTAAGCTTGTCTTTCAAATGTCTTTCCATACTCATATTCTTAGTCATATAGACTCCAAGATACTTGTACTCTTTTACAATCTCGACAATATCACCGTTCTAATACCATTTTTCACTGGCACAGGCTCTGCCCTCCATTATTTTTTATGATCATCACCTTCGATTTTTCCAAATTGACCACTAGACCCCATACAACACAATATTCATTCAATTTATTAATCATCAGTTGCAGGGTTCCCGGTGAGTTAGCAATCAGTGCCACGTCATCCGCAAATAAAAGGGCTTTAATTTGGATTCCTCCGTACTCAATACCTCCTGGGAAAAAGTCGATGAGATCTTCCAAAAAGAGAGCAAATAAACTTGGACTCAGCGTACAGCCCTGCCTAACTCTGTCTTTGTTGGAAACCAATCCGATCTAAGATCACCATTCCAAACAGCTGCTTTTGTATCTTCGTACATGTTTTGAATTAAGTGGCCAAATTCATGTGATATGCCCATTCCGTAAAGCTTGTACATTAATGCACTGCTATCTACCGTATCGAATGCTGCTTTAAAATCTACGAAGAAAACATAGAGCTTTTTCCGTCGTTTGAATCTCCAATACATTTAAGAACAAAGACGTGGTCTGTCGTGGAGTATCCAGCTCGGAAACCCGCCTGAAACTCCTTCCAAAGGTTGTTTTCCACAATCCATAATTTAAGTCGGCTTTGTAGCACTGCGGTGAAAATTTTATATGATGCATTTAAAAATGAAATGCCTCTATAATTGGCAGGGTCCGCTGTACACCCTTTTTTATAGATGGGGAATATTAAAGCTTCCTTGACTTGGTCCGGTATGACTCCGTAATCGAAAATATTACTAAACAAGCCAGTAAGTGTTTTAATTAGACTATCTGTCCCATACTTATACAATTCGGAAGGTATTCTGTCGGAGTCAGCCGCTTTACCATCTTTTAGTCCTTCTATTGCTGATTCTACTTCACGCTCTGGGTGAAAGGAGCGTCCAAATTTACATCACAAAAACGATGTGCTACATAATAAAATTGCACCGTATTTAGTGCTGGTGGGTTTAAAAGTTGCTTAAAATGGTTCTGCAGTAACTGTGGGCCTAAATTGGAGTTGATAATATAACTTTTTCCATTTAGTTAACGTGCTAAGTTGCAGAACTCTGAGCTACTCTTACATAGAGCTAGCTTACGACCCTCATTCGCGTAAAATTCTTTTTTCTTAATGCTGGCAAGGATTTTGAATTTTTTGTTGGCTTCAAGATATTCGTTTTTTGTTGCTGCATCATTGAATTTCCGAAACCGTTTAAGCCACGCGTTTGATGTGTCTCTTGCTTTCTTGCAACTTTAATCGGACCAAGGTTCTTTGAAGGTTGGAGATTTTCATTTGACAATGTTTGATATCGGATATGTTAACTTAATTATTTCCTCTAATTGACCTAAGCTAGAGACTTCCTGATTTAAAGATTGTGTTTCCAAAGGGGCCTGGAATATATATATATATACATGCTTAAGCGTTATTCCATACAATTTTGGGTAGCAGTTCCATTCTTACATTAGGCTCATTTGCAACTTTTCTATGCATAAAACTTACAACTATTGGTATGTGATCAGAAAATGGCTCCTGTTCCACTGTAAAGACAGTGACATAGTTGGTCCATTCACCTCCCAGGTAACTATGGTCAATAACTGAAGTCCCCTGTTGCCCGACAAATGTCAGCTCTCCTGCTCGGTCTCCCTTACTGGTTCCATTCAGAAGCCGTAATCCAATAGAGTCACATAGTTCCATAAGCCTGTTTCCTCTTACATTACTCGTTTGGTCTTTTGAATTACGCTGGATACTCGCTAAATTATTTTCTACTCCTCCTTTATTACCTACTCTTGCATTAAGGTCTCCAATAGTGCTAAGGTTGTCAGTTGCACTGCACAACATAATTTCCGTTAACTTATCAAAGTCATTATCCCAATGGTTACAATTAAGATACGTAGGAAGTATGCGAAATTTTTTCCCGTCCAGATCGTATCCTCATAGGTCTCGAAAGTACATTTCCAGCTCTCAAGATCATTTCTCAAACCAAAGAGAAGCCCTCCGCTAGCCCGTCCTTTAACATGTTTTCGCATATGGTACTGTCCGAAGTTGGTATTTAGAAAAAAGACATTCATAGTATGTCGCGCTGATGTCCATAAGAAAGGTTTCATAGAGAAAAAATATGTGAAACTGATTTACAAAATTATAAAAATCATTAAAATTAGGTTTATTTCCCAAGCCTGATACATTGTAAGATAAGATCTTAAATATTTTAGAGCTAAAATAACTATAATGGCAAGATTTCTTAATACTATTGTGGCAGACGGCATTAAGGCACTTCAGGGTATCACAATGGATCTACGTTGATCTAAGTGTGCCGGTAGCAAGCCAATTTACCTAAACTAACCTAACCTCCTCTTATACCTCGAATATAGAGGTTGGGACTTAAAGACTCTTGGTTCGTTCGATCATTGTTTTCCTTTTACTTAACATGCCATTAACAATAAAGTCGAACTATTTTGTCTTGTACAGTGTATTTTCTTCGCATTCGGCCTCCTTGTAACCGAATATTAATTTTCTGAAATCGGCTCCATGAAGCCAGACTGGCCGTATAAGTGTTTGGTGGTGAGTGCACCTACTTAGTTTTTTGGTAGATAAGAGTTTTTAACTCATTTATTCCTCCAAACCGGTTGATTTTCATCAATGATTCCTTAGATTACTGTAATAATTTTATTCATAGAGTTAATTAATATTCGTTCTAAGACAGATTAAGTTCTTTACTACCTTGAAGCTAAAAAGAGCAGCCGTTTGGTATGTTGATAACAAATTGGGCTACGTGGCTAACTTCAGAACCAAAAATATTCGACTGTTTTTCAATAGTCGTAAAGATTTGTACAACAGTACCGAATATAGCCAATATAAAGTTCGTGTTAACTCCTGCTCTACGCAGAATTAAATATTAAAAGTCACATGTCCTTACCGAAATAATCCTTGTATATTTTTGGGGATTTAAAGGACTTCCTTTATAAAATTTTGATCGATATCAATGGAGCCGTTTATAAGAAATCCGAAAAAAGGTCTGTCTCGGAAAAATTTGCTGCGACAAGTTTGATTCTCGTTTTTGTTTTAAATAATATTTTTTTTGATAGCTCTTTTTCCAATTTACTGAGAGGAAGTGGGACGACCATGGTCCATCAGCCATCGGTTCTTCCTTTCAGCACTGTGCAGGATAATAAGATGGAGGAATATGGCGAATTTAGTCAAATCACAGTTATACCAATCTGGACCTTATGAGTAGATGAACTAATATTGTCATTGTCGTTGACAACTAGATGTCACTCCGGGTGGAGAATGGCCAACGGCCCAACATAATTTAAGATTTTTTAAATCATATTATACATTATTAATTGATTAACGTTTTTTTATGTAAAGATGAACTTTTAACGTTCTTTCCCACTTTCGTAGGCAGATAAACACGATAGTCAGAGTTTATAAGATTAAGCCTCTTTCATAGTTAATGGTCTGTTTGTATTAGTCTTCACTCTAAACGAAGTTTTCGTTTTCTTAAAGAATTATTTGATTGATTTTTCTTGTGTTTATAATTTGTTTTTAGGAAACAATATTTCGTACGGGGCTGAATGCAGTCTTGGATCTGACGTAACCTGGAAGTGAATCCAGTGCGGCGAGTTCCAAGATGACTTGCAATTATTAGGAAGAAAATGTTGTTAGTAAGCAGGACGGCGAGACTTCCACACGTCGGCAGTCTTCCCCAACTTTGCACTGAGTGACCGGTGGTGATGTGATTGAAATACCGTCCTCTATAGGTTGGCCAAAAACAACAAGGACTGGAATGTTAAGAAGTGATAGATCAGGCAAAAAAATTAAAAAAATTCTAGTGAACTTACTTCTAGAGAGATCTCTAATCTAGTTAGATATCTCAATCAAGGCTGTCAGAACAGGTTGAAGAAAACAAAATTTAAAAAACAAAATAAATTTTGTCATCTTTGGCACTGGAACAATCCTTCCAACCCAATGTTTCTTAGTCTTTGCCTGTGTGCGTTAATGGGTAGAGACAATTTTGTTAGTAATTTTTACCTCCCCATATTCTGAGAGCAAAAAATATGAATTGATAAATGAACAAACAGAAATGAGATCACAAACGTCTAAAGTATAACGTTGCTTATGAATGAAGGATATTCAGCTAAAAATAGAATCAAATTTTTCGCTATTATGTGCACTCAAATTGGAACAATTATAACTTTGATTGGACCAATAGCCCATGTTGGCTTATTGTGTTCTACCATAAGGTTTCCAATATTAAATAACAGTGCGTCTATCCAAACGAAAAAAGTTCAAGGCACCCACCGGGATGTGAGTACAAATAAAGACGACATTTTATCCGGATCCAATAAGAAACTAGGTGGCAAATGCGCAGAAGATATAATGCTTGGCTGCTAACTTAGACGTGTGGGTTCGATTCCCACGCTAGGCAGCATTCTTTTCTTTACTTCCAATTTTAATTGGATGCCGCCCGTAGGTTAAAATGAGATAGTAAATACGTAATTATCAAATCTGAATTCTCAATTCAAAAAACTAATTATCATTGCCAACAAAAAAACCTTCCTATCTTTCTATTCCTTCTAACTGATGCCGTGCAATATGGGTTGTATTTAAAAGACCTTAGGCCTTACATATACATAGTTAAAGTTTGTAAAAGTATGTTGTAGAAATGTAGAGTATCTTAATAACAATGTTTGTTTTTCGACAGGCAGGGCACTAGTGCTATAAAAGGTTGTCAAAAAGACAAGGCACGAATGCCATAAAAAGAACCTCAATTCCCTTGGTTAACAAAATGAATGAATCTAATCTTTATTATTCAAAATCACTTCGTATACAGGGTGTTCCAAAAGTCAACGTCGCAACGAAAATGGGTGATAAGGTAAGTGGCGACAGTCATCAGAAAAATAATAAAAGAAATCGTAGACATGTATTTTGTGAGTTATATGTATTCGAAAAAAAATCGAAAAAATGGTCACCCTGTGACGGTCTTACAAGTGCCGTGATTACAAATCTTAATTTTTCTCATTTTTTTTGTTGTGAAACTTTGAATAACCCTTCTTACATTACGTTTTTGCCCAACTAACTACTCAAAATTACTATTATTATTAGCCGCGTTTTATTATGCCCAATGACACATATAGTTCACCCCGTGAAAATAAAACGATCTGGGTTATGAACATTTTTTACTTTGCATGGTTGGCAGCTGTGATTATCTTTTGACATTTCATTTTTTTGTTTACATGCGGTGCTTTGAAGTTGTCCTCTCTTGTTTTATTTTAGTTGAATAAATATAAAATAATAAACTATAATAAATAAATAAAGTGCACTACTGCTATCTTTTCAGTATGCAGCACCCTTAATCTTTGATGATGTCTTGGACTTGCCTATAACTCTATTAGAGGTAGAAAGTACTATTGAAAATACCAAATATGAAAAAGCACCAGGAGAAGATAGGATACCGTTTGAGTATTTTAAAAATGTTACACAGGACTTCTTAAAGCTTCTTACTTTGGAGTATAACAGAATTTTTGAGACAGGCGACGTTCCTGGATGTTTTCGAAGGGCGATCATCTTCCCTCTGCACAAAAAAGGAAGAAGATTCGCAAAATTATAGAAGAATTTCGTCTCTGAATACAGTAGCCAAGATATTCGGTACAATACTATTTAATCGGCTGAGCGAGTGGGTAGAAAAAAAGCAAATTTTACACGAATGCCTAGCGGGGTTCCGAAAAAACATAGACATAGACATATATAAAAGGAAAGGAAAAAAGCTGTATGCATTCTTCGTAGATTTTCGTGCAGCTTGTGATACAATCCCTCGAGAAGCGCTTTTCTACAAGCTGTGTAAACATGGTATTTCGACCAAAATTATAACTACCATTAGAGCGAGCTACGAAGAAAATGTAGCGAGGGTATGGGATGGCAGTTTCCTTTCAGACGAATTCGGTACTTCGATGGGCGTTAAACAAGGCTGCGTTCTCAGTACTCTTTTATTCATTTTATAAATAAATGACATATTTGATACGGTCAAAGGAGGAATCGTTATAGAAGGGAAACACATGCCCTGTTTGATGTTTGCAGACGATATAGTCTTTCTAGCCGAAACCATAGATGGAATGCAGTTGATGATAAATAGACTAAGACGCTATTGAAAAACCTGGAACTTAACGGTTAACCTGTCTAAGTCAAAAATGATGATATTGAGAAACGACGCGTCGGCGGCAGGTACTCTAGAATGGAGAAGTGGGTTTTTGAGGAAACTCAGATAGAAATAGTCAAGGAGTATAAGTATCTAGGAATCTTAATCACCTCAAACCTTAACTTAAACAAACATCTTCAGGCTAAATTAGCGGAAGCTAAAAGTGCTATGTGTTCAGTGTGGAGGAGTTGCATCTACAAGAAAATTATTTCCCACATAGCGAAGTATAAAGTTTTTCGTACAGCAGTAATTTCCATTCTATTTCATATAGCTCAAGTCTGGGGCTATCTTTATTTTGAACCAGTTGAAAAGTTCCTTAGATTATTTATTCGGAGCTCGTTTAAGTTGCCCAGCAGTTCACCGAACTATATGCTCTACCTCGAAACAGGGATAGCGCCGCTGTTTTTAGATACTCTTAAAATGCATTTCGATTATATAGCAAGAGTTGTGGCGATGGGCCAAGAAAGGATTCCAAAACTGGTACTGTCGCAAATGATTAATTACGGTGGAACTTGTTTTATAGAGTGGACAAAATTAGCAGCCGAATGTTCGACAACTTTATCGATATCATAAAATTCTTCTTATGATAAATTTATGAACGAAGCAGCGTCGTCACAATATCGTGTCTACTATAGAAAACTAAATCACTTTTTAAGCAGTAACACTTACTTTGTTGTTCATAACACTGCGGAAAAAATCACGACAATATATAAAGCCATCGGTCTGAATTTTTTACCTCATAGACCGGAATTACTATTGCTGTGTGATCTATGCAATCTTAAGGTGCGAGATGACATTTTTCACTTTCTCGGAATCGGTCCCATATTAAGAGAGTTCCGCAGGCATTACTTTGGAGTCGAAATTCTGGACTTATCTGAAGCAATCAACATTTTGAATGGAGTACAAGGCTGGGATCAGCTAAACGACTACATCTTAAGCGCTATGCGTTACAGAAGCTGCATTATACACGATTTATATGATATGCCACAGTGTTTTTCATTAATATTCATAAATTAAATTTAAATGCTGGTAGACGGCCTTCGGCCAAACCACTCAATGCTATGTCATATTTTAAAAGGATTCTAAGCTATGTATATTTTTGAAGTCAATAAAACTAACTAACTACTGCTATCTGGAGGATATTGTACAGCAACCCATCGATTTAGGAACAATACTAAATCGTAAGCTCTACCCCAAAATGAAGGTAATAAGATATATAATACTTTTTGTAAAAACAATATTTTATTTCCTCTACCACTTTCTTGTAAATTCACTTTTGATTTTTCAATGATCATTGAAAATGCTTTCCATCATTGAAAAATCAAAGTGTTTCAACGAAAGCTATAACTGGCACCTAATTAAGTATGGGAGAGCAACATATAAATGTAAAACTGCCTTCCCTCCCTCATCTAAATCCTGTCTGATCAATTTAAAAAGGATTAAACTAAACTCCTCCCCATTCACAAATCTCTAAGTTGGTTATATTTTTCGATTTAAATTTTAAAGCCCACTCAATTGTAATTAATTTATTCTTCGAAATATAACTCCCACAAGTGTTCTTTCATCAATTCACTTTAAAACAAACCCATAAAATCATTCAACAATATGATGTATTTCCTCGAAAAAAAAACAACTATTTTCAAATAAACTAATTAAAGGGAAGACCAGTTTTATACCTTAAACGAAGGAAATATGAAACTTTCTCAAGGAAATACGAAAACATCCTTAAGCCCACAATGTTTTCATCGTAGCTAGTCGCTCGCAAACTTTTCCTGATCGCCTTAAGCAATCACATCATTTCATCACTTGGGAATTCTATTAAAATCCTAATCATAAACAGAAATAGTATACAATAAAATGTATGTTTTGAGGAATTTAAAGGACTGCTTTGTCCTTGTTCGATTTGTTTTTTCACAACCAAACCAATCACCCACTCCTGCGTCTCTGCGTTGTCCTGCGATGTAAAATTTAATTAGAAATTCCTTTCAGATATATCATCGATTCCTGTTACTGACAAAAGGTTTGATGAGCTTGTGCATTGCCGTCTATTTACAGAATGTCCTTGCTTAACTTGGGATGATTTACACAGAAAAGTTCTATTTATTTATAAATACAAATACAATAAAATCATTTTTATCCCTTTAAGCTTTGTTTGTTTAAATTCAAACAAAAAAACGATATCATGCTTAACTATTCCTGCCGCTGGATTTAGCAATAATCCCTCTGAATTTTCCCGAACAATCCCTTATTGGGAAAACCTTCAATTTTCGAAATTCATTTCATCGAGTTTTTATTTGGCATATCACTGAAATGGAGATTGTAAGATATTTTATACTTTTGGGGCGTGAAAGTCTTGGGGTTTAACTTGTCAGAGTTGTTTTATGTTCGCTCGTTATATTATAGATTTCGAGGAAACAATCCGCTATTTATGATTTCCCCAAGGGATCGACATTGTCACACAATAATCAATTATTCAAATTTATCTATAAATTCATGTTAAGTCAAATGTCCAAATCCTCTGTATAATTTTGGGGGAGAAATACGATTTCAATGCAAAGGTGAATATTTAAGTCGTTTCTGGGAAATATGTTTCATTCTGCCAGTTCAGTAGTTCTTGCTCAGCATATCCTAGTTCTACGTATCAAGGTTAGAAAATTTTTCTGTAGTGAGATTTTTCGAAGGCCATATGTTCTGGAGAAGGTTACCAGGGATATATTGTGTCATTATCGACTCGAAATGTGAATTATGTATACATTTCATGTTGTAGAAATTAAAATCATTTATACTATATTGATGGAGGAAATAATTGGATTTTATTCTGAGTCAATGTCTAAAGGAGATTAGGAAAAATTGACGAATCACTCTTGTCCAGATGGGAGCTCAAGGGAGCAATATATTGCTTTCTTCAGCATATTATGGAATATATGTTTACTACTTGCGATATATGTAGGTACTACAGCGCAGGTTTTTCATATGGAAGGAAAATCGAGCTTAAAAGTTTGAGCAAACTTGACCTTCCGGGAAAATAAGATATTCACATCGAAAATATTCCGACAAAACTGCATTTTGGTGGAGAGCTTCATTTTTACGTCCCAAACATTTTCTAAAAAAGTTAACTTAATCTGGGCCCATGTTCTGTAACTTCCGAATTGATAAAAGTAGCTGTGAAATAAAAACAAAAGTGTTAGTTTTGTTGTTAAAATGCCAAAATGACTTTTTCAATTTATCGCCTTTCATTGGAAAATCCCAATCGAACAAATTAAAAATGTAAGATATCGCTTCAACTTACAGAGACTCATTTTTTTCAGAGGCGCTAAGTGCGGAAAAGTTATGGCCTGAGCTACAGAACACGGGCCCGGGAGCTAAAAATATTCGATGGTGGTGGAAAGGGCATAAAATGTAATAATTTTTCCAAATTACTTTAAAACTACAGGTTCTTTTGAAAAAAAAATGTAGGTACACATTGTAGCTCATGTCATCATGCTCCTCAAAACATTACGAAACTTTTGATTGTAAAATTGATATATTTAGAGAAAAACGGTCAAAAACATTGGGGTGTATTATAGTACATTTAGTCAGACAAATGTAATAGGTTTACGTTTGTGAGAGGGGGATTATTTTTTTTGGAAAAAAATATTTTATATTAAAATAAAATGCACGACTGGACCGTACGAACTTGCTCTTGTAGCTAACAACTTTAATGTAGTTAACCATTGATGTTAAGTTAGTTAGGTGTAGTAATCCTATGCAGGCTTAAAACCTATATAGGTAAGCTTACCTTGATTCTTAGTATAATGAATTATCGAAAGGATGATTCAAGGAATAGTTACATAGGTACCTACCTACAAATGTATATTTCAATCTATGTTATGGATTTTAATTATGTAAGTTAGCAGAGAAATATGTAGGTAATTGTATGTATTGGTATTGTATGTAAATATGTACATGATAATGAAAATGATGGATGTAAATTGGTAGGTAGCTATATTCATACATAGGATTCATGTGATTTTTAAAGACACATATGTATCCATAAATGTATGAGGGCCTACAATGTATGTAGTATTGAGGGACGTTCGCAAAAATTCGTAAAAAGTTATAATAAGGTAGAAATAAATGGATATAATTAAACGTTTTTATATTGGTTGGTGGTTATAGTTTGAGGAAAAACAAAGATGCCATTTGAATTCCCAGTTAAAAAATAATATATCAAGAAAAAATTTCAAAAATCATTGGTTAGCTTTTTAAAAAAATAATCTTTTAAAATTTGAAACGCAATTTTGCAGATATCTATTAAAAATAGATTCAAAAATCGATTTTTCAAAAAAAAAAAAAATTATTTATTTTTTTGAAAAATGGAAAAACTTTTTTTTCAAAATTTTAGAATGCAGTCTTTTTAACAATTTAAGGCAGCATTTGTATAAAAATAATTATTTTAATCAGTTCATGCAATGTTTTGCATTTGAAAAAAAAATCGAACTCGAGATTTTAATGAAAGTTGACATTCCGATGATAGAGAACACTAAAACATTGGGTCCGGAAATTCCGTCTGTCTGTCTGTAGAACGACCTACAGCCTAAACAGCTGTACCGATTTTGTTCAAACTCGGTGGTTAGGCGTCTTAGGTGATTGTCCAAAATAGATTTTTAAATCGTTGTTTTAGCCCTAAAAATAACGGTACTTGTCATACAAATTTTTCTACCATCTTAATTATCTCGATGACGGCTACAACGATTTTGACCTAAATTGGTGTGTGTACTAATTTGAGTATGGTCTACATTTTGGCTAAAAAAAATAAAAATATTTTGTTATTACGGGACCTGCCATACAACATTACATTTTATTGATTTTCGACTTTCCCATAAGCGGCTCAACGGATTTCGATCAAAACTTGTATACAGGATCTGCTTCAAATTCTAAATAATTCTGCATTTCAAAATTTGAGAAAAATAGTTTTTTTTTGGATTTTTGAAAAAAATATATTTTTTTTTTTTAAATTCAAAATTTCGAAAGCGGGTGGGAGATTTTTTCTGAAATTTTGTTTTTAAGTTTATATTATTAAATATTTAAAATTTTTGTACCGATTTTTTTTTAGAAAAAATTTAAGAATTTTTATATATAACAAATTAAGTGAAAAACCAATTTAAAAATACTTTTAGCCGTTTCCATTAAGAATCTTTTGCATATAATGTTATCGAATATAGGAGCAAGTACGTGCGATCTAGTCGTGCATTTTATTTTATAAAAATTCTTGGAGTCGTTTTCGAGAAATGATTTCTTTTCTTAACAGTTTTTTAACATTTGTTGGGAGGTACCGTTGTTTTTTATTTTAGAAAAAATTGTTTTTTTAACCATTCAATATAATGTCAAAAATCCACGAAACACGAAGTTTCGAGTCGTTTTCGAAATTTTGAGTTTTCAAAAAAAAAAAAAAATTGTTTTCCAAAAAATTTTGTTTTTGAAAAATGTTGGCTTACAATAGTGTTCAAACTTTCTAGGAGCTTCTGCGTAAAAAATTTCAAAAAAATCAAATTAACAATTTCCCGAAAATCGAAAACAAAAATAATGGTTCGACTAGAGGTACCCAAAATAACAATTTTTTTCAAAAAAAAAATTATCAAAAGGTACCCTTTCTCTTCATTAATGAACTGATATTTTTTTTATAAAAACCCTTGAAGCCGTTTTTGAGAAAAATAAAACATTTTTTTTGGCCAAAAAAAAAATGTGTGGGAACTGCTCTTATTTGTCGTCCTAAGAAAAAAATGAGAAAAACGTGTGGGCATATTACCGAAAAAAACAATATGTACCAAGTTTGAAGCAAATCCACCGAACCGTTTAGGCTGCAGACACGAGGACAGACAGACAATCTTATGTACATACAGACAGACGGAATTGCGGGACCCACTTTTTAGGTGTTCTCTATGATCGTTATGTCATGTTTGATTGTTAGAAAAAAAAATGTACGAATGCATAACTTGACTTATAGTAGGGGAGACCGGGGCTAGAAGTAACAGGGGTATAAAGTAACAGCTAAAAATGACAGGGTTCCCCTGAAAATTAAGAAACGCGTGAATGTGAAAATTGTTCGTCTACTTTAAAGCTAACGTTATAGATATACATAAGCTGTGAATAGGACATCCAAAACAAAAGTTATAAGGGTAGTGCCCAAAATTGATACGTTTGTAATTTTCTTTTTTCTTTGTATTTTTAGTATTTCTCTAAACTCGGCACAGATATAGTTCTAGTTGCTTTTGAAATATTTATGTATATTTTGGTAAAATTTATGTAAGTAGTTGAGCAACAATAATTTTAACATTTTTGTGGGGTACGTTTTAACAAATAAATGCAGACTTCATTCATATATTCAAACACATTTTTGGGAACCAAGACGTTGGAAATTGTGTTCTTTGTTTATTTTCCGTTTTGTTTAATTTCTTATTTTATTTCTAATAAAAAGGAAAAAGTTCATTTGACGTATATCGTTGCCAACAAAAGGTTAAAGAGAAAAGAAGTCGCTCATGCGTGTTCCTGGCTTACTAATTAGTTAAAATCCTATGCATGTAAGTATGTAAGATATTTTAATAACAAACGACTGTTTTCTTTAACGACTTATTATAAAGTGTACTTTTATTTTCATTCTTAAGCGTGTAACAAAAAAGACTCTATTCTAAGCTTAAAAATAAAATTCAGTCAAAATATGAAGGCCATTGCATTGCAGGCCATTGCACTGCTGATGTAGCAGTTATCGTTTCCAACGGCAAACGGTGTGGCGAATATGCTGGTGTGTTAACTTGTATATCTAATACTGATTTTAGAATATTTAATTACTTTCCAAATTTTTGTGACTAAATTCAGTATTTCTTTTTCAAAAAAATAATATTTTTTTTAGAAAAATTCAAAATTAATTAATTAATTACATTTGTGAATTAATAACATAATTTATAAATTTTAATTTTAATTTCATAAGTTTTGGTGTATGTGCTATATTTAGTGTTGTTAATCTTGCTTATAAATTGATAGTTTCTTTAAAAGAATATTAAAGGTTTTGTTACAATTTACCCGGTGTATGTTACAACTTTCCCCGAATATATTTTTACAAATTCTGATCAGTATTTTTTGGATTTTTATTGGATTAAGTGGCTGAAATATTGCTTTTTAAAAAGAAAAAAAATTGGCTAACTCATTTTCAAAATCTTAGGAACATCATCAATTTTAATAAAAAGAGGTACTTTTAGCCCCGGTCTCCCCTACCTGTAATTGCAAGTAAGGAGAGGGCCAAATTAAATTATTTTATTTAAAATTAATGGGATTCAATAACCGCGGTATCTAATTTGCGGAAATCGTACTGACAGTCCTATAACACTAAAATTCTGGAGAAAGAAAATCTGAAATTTGGTAACAAGGGATTCAAGAAGTAACATGATAATCTTGCACGCAACTTGTTTTAATCAATTTTAAAATCTACCCATCGCTATTGGAAAACCTAATATAAAAGTATGTATTCTACTTGGTTGACGATTCACATCAGTAAGGAATAAAGAAATGCTAAGTTCATTTCATTTTAGATCTCAAAACTTTCCTTGGCAGTACTGTTTCTGACATTAGGTACAGTAATTTTGCAAATTCATCAGTCAGAAATATAACCTCATTCCCCTATGAAATGCATATAGTTCTCAGACAAAAGCTGCACTTAGAATTGCAGTCATAGAGTCTCTTTGACAAGAAACTAACATATTTCCAAGTTTCCCTCCCACGAGAAGGAAGAATTTTTGCATTGCCAAAAACTGTATTGCATATCAACTTTAGCAGACTCTATTTATTTATTTTTCAAAAAAAGAACACATAAATGACATCGGAAATTCTTTATATCATTTCAATGACCACTCAGGCATGTCCTCAGGAAGTTTTCCC
The DNA here is from genome assembly GCA_910595825.1 of Philhelius pedissequus. Taxonomy (NCBI): domain Eukaryota; kingdom Metazoa; phylum Arthropoda; class Insecta; order Diptera; family Syrphidae; genus Philhelius; species Philhelius pedissequus. Next base: position 17,875,445 of record OU343161.1, on the reverse strand, counting down.
AGCTTAGAGCAGCCTTAGTGGTTGAAACCTGATATGTCCAAGAGAAATTACCACTGTCAAAGTAAATATTTGTATTGGTTATCGACCGAAGAAGTCACTGAACAAACAAGGTCATTTAAAATTCCTGAGTCTTTTCTGTTTAACCAACAACCTTAGTATGACTTGGTGTGAGGTAAGCCACAGAAATGGCATTTAATTGACTCTTCAGGCAAGGTGCCCAAGACACAAGCATCAAATCAACAACCTACTTCAAACATTTACCCAAGACAAGTAGAAGAACTCGAGTGACTTCCAAGAGAATTGATACTTTCTAAGAAGGCACAATTCTAGGATATCATTTACAGTCTTTATAAAAGAATACCAATAAACATTTTTCCAGCTGAAAGATTTTTTTTTAAATTTTATTTGTTGCTCTTTTGCCGTGGGAATGGTTGACGAGTAATTTTATTATATAAAGGACACTGTCTACGGTGAAGTAGGGTGTCTCGACTAGTATTACACCAAAGAGTCGGGAGGAAGTTTTAAATTCTCTGCTATGACAACGTAAAGTATAAAGGACGTGAAATTAAAGGATTTCGTGTTGAATTTCCCCAAGAGTAAATAAGCAAAACAAAAGGGGAGGTTGTAAATTCACACCAACTTTGACAACGCTTGTATGAAAAAGGATCCACTCAACGTCAACACGACTGAATTATTTTATAATTGCTTTTGTAGGGAGAAATTGTTGCGGCCTACCATTCAAGCTATGGTCCCTGAATTCTAAGCAAAATAATAGTGCAAATAAATATAAGCTTATGTATCTGTTTTATGGTCAAATATAAAAGAGAGATTAGCTACGGTTTATGTTTAATTTTTTCTCTTAAAATTAGGCAAATCTTTATTCATTCTTTTACTCATCAAATGACTTTTAGGATAATTAACTATCATGAACATGAAAATATCGTTCTATTATTATAAGCCTGGCGGTTATGTCTACTAACTGGGAGGAAACTACTCAATGTCCATCCCGCTAGGATAAAGTTATCTTAACAAGAAGGATATTTAAAGAGATAGTCCCTTTTGGGTGGTATAGATACTGTTAAAAATGATATAAAACATTTTTGATGGCAAGTTTAGAACTCACTTAGATGCAACTTGACAAGTGCAATAGCACTATGTAAGGTATACCAACCGACTATCACTACATAAAGGATGTGTGTGAATTTCATTTCGATGTGGAGTTTCCAGCAAATTGAAATTTAAACTTTCTGAGCCCGTTTGCAGGTATGAAAGTTAAATATTTATACACAAACGGTTATGAGCTACTTCGTCCTAGACATAAACTGTCACGTAAGTGGTTATATTGAACTTGTTTAAATTTCGTAGCAGGAAAACCGAAATTTAATAGTGTATTCATATGAAAAATGGAGGAAGATACTCCTGTCACTCTGGGGATTATGTTCTTGAAGCACTTTTTCCAGATAGACTTTGACTCAAAGACAAGTGATAGAATGTAGGTTATCATTATGGTTTTAACTTTTCAGTTAGACAGTGTCAGTTACATTTGATTTTAAAGTGTGACAGTTAGAATGTGTGACAAGTTAGAACATTATGAAATGGTACTCGTAAGAGTTAAGTTATTGTCTTTCCGATAATATCACAGCAAACATTTCTGGAGATGATTGATATGTCTGCAGAAATAAGTAGATCAATCAATGTCCTTATTTTTCCTTCAAGCTCCAGAGAAGATGCAGGAATTGCATCCATATTTTGTGGTTCTTTGGAAGTAGAGCTTTATTATTTTGTCTAAAGAAATTGCACACAAACAAATAGATACTTTTCAAGGCTTCATTAATATGCGTCCGTAATGTGTACCCCTCATACACGCATATATTTCATTAATGAAGTTAGAGTTTAGAATGGACTTCCTACAACGTAATACATTATACGTAATATTGATTACAGACAACAAAAAATACATTGTGGGTTAAGAGTAATTTCGAAATTTTAAAGGTGTTCAGTTTTCACGGAAGGTTTATTTGAAAGTGTAAAATTGAAATAATTTAAGCTGATGAAAAAAAATGATATCGGTCTTGAATTGATACATATTAAATTATGATTGTTTTTCGGCAGTTCGTGTTATTGCTCGTTAAATAATATCTGTCTTCAAAAAATTTTTTTTTTCAATATTGTCTTTCTATTTGTAGTTGGTATATGCAAGATTTTGAAAAATTCCAAAGAAATAATTCTGGCTTGCAGCGTCAGCATTGGCGATTTGTGTTTTTTCAAATCTGTAAATAGCAATATCAGAAAGCTTAAAATCTTCAATTCTAATTCAGATCCTCGAGAATTAATTCGGTATCTTGTGGCAATGAAATTTGACTCCATTACCCAAACAAATAGGATTTGAGTCAGTTAAATTTTAATTCAACAGATGAAAGTTCATTTCCTATAGTATTTCTCTTCTTTTCTGGAATACCGTAAGGCAGTTTTTTGGAGCAGTTTTCATTGTTCTTCTAAATCACTTATATAAGTGATGGGAAGAGTAAGCAAAAACATTCATAAGAGTTATTCTTACAGATGCAAGATACGCTTAGATATTCATAAGCATTTCTGGATATTATCACCGGGAAAATGCCGTGTGATTTCGACTATGTTAGCAGTAACGTTCCGTAGGAAGTTCTATCCCCTGTTGTTGTTTTTGGTCATAAGGTGATAATGAGATGATATATGAGTATTATCGCAATCATATATTTATTGTGAATAATTCTATTGATAGATTAAGAATAATCATTATCAAATATGTTTAGCAACCACAAAAAGCAGCATCAAATAATCAGCCAGAAAGTCTTTTCAAATAAAATATCTAATAGTTATGCATTTTCAAGTTTTTTTAGTAAAAAAAAAATTGCCACAAACGGTATGTTTTTAGTAGAATTGCTTTTTCTCTAGAGTAATTATGATGCAATCATACATCACGTTCCTAAAAAACGCGAACATTCTTCCTTCTGTAACAAAAGTCCCTTATGTTTCTTCTAAGTTCGTCGAAACGCTGGTATATAACGGGTGATTTTTTTGCTACTTGGTTTTTGACGTTTATATTTTTGACAGATCACACATGACAAATTCCACGAACATTTGACATTTCGATTCAGTATTGTTTGTCATTTCATCATGAACAGACTTACGCCTGAACAACGTTTGCAAATTATTGAAATTTATTATCAAAATTCGTGCTCTGTGAAAAATGTGTTTCGCAAGCTACGTCCGTTTCAGCGACGAGGCTCATTTTTGGCTAAATGGATACGTGAATAAGCAGAATGGCCGTATTTGGAGTGAAGAGCAGCCAGAGGCAATTCAGCAGCTACCAATGCATCCCGAAAAATGCACTGTTTGGTGCGGTTTATGGGCAGGCGGCATCATTGGGCCGTACTTCTTCAAGGACGATGAAGGCCGCAGGGTTACGGTCAATGGAGAAAGGTACCGTTCGATGATAACAGAATTTTTTTTGCCGAAAATGCAAGAATTGAACTCGGTCGACATGTGGTTCCAACAGGACGGTGCCACATGCCACACTGCACGCGAAACCATGCATCAATTGAGAGGCGAATTTGGTGAGCAGTTGATCTCACGTTTTGGCGCAATCAATTGGCCACCAAGATCATGTGATTTGACCCCGTTAGACTATTTCTTGTGGGGCTATGTTAAGTGTATTGTCTATGGGGACAAGCCAAACACGATTGCTGCCTTGGAAGCCAACATTGAACGCGTCATTGGTGAGATTCCGGCCGAAATGTGTGAAAAAGTTTGCCAAAATTGGACCTTCAGAATGGACCACCTGAAGCGTAGCCGCGGGCAACATTTAAGTGAAATTATTTTTAAAAAGTAAATGGTAGAAATTGATTTATCGATCCAAATAAAAATTTCATTCACTTTTTTACAAGTTTCTGTGTTTTTTTGAATTTTCAAAAACCAAGCTCTTAAAAAATCACCGTTTACGACCGAACAATTGTACAAATCTTTACATCGTTACATAGATTCTTTCTTTAGTCGTACAACAGGAATGTGGAACGCATTACCCGGCTCTATGTCCCCCTCGCATTTTGGTATTCTGAACTTGCAAATCAATGTACATATTGGTATCTCCTTCTAAATCTTTCTACTCGATGTGAATCGGAGAGAAAAGTGCGTAGGGTTGCCGTCTGCTGATCTAAAAAAAATTGAATGTTTCCTTTTCTTTTAATTTTGGTGATCTTTTGTTACTATTAAATATTATGGAATGGGCTTCAGGTCAAATGAAACGATTATTTTTTCGTTTTGTCATAACGTTTCGTCCATATATATATGGATAACATTATTATTAGCATTGATAAATATGTTATGTTTTATGTCAACAAAAACAGTGTTCCCTTCCAAAACGAAATAAAATAACTACTTTCGCTTGGCCCGCAGTACGCGCTACCTTCTACTATTCACTCCACTTCTAACTCCTTTTTCAAAATTATTGCCGACGGGGTGAAGATTGCACCCAAACAATAGGCGATAATGATGAAAAGGAAAAAGCGATGTGGAAATTTTCAAATTTGGTAAATAATTGTATGGAGAAGAGAAAGTTTTCGGAATACAATAATATATAAGCAACAATTAGGGCTGGCAACGAGACGAGACCAGGCGAGACTTTTGTTAATCTATTCACTCCACTTCTAACTCCTTTTTCAAAATTATTGCCGACGGGGTGAAGATTGCACCCAAACAATAGGCGATAATGATGAAAAGGAAAAAGCGCTGTGGAAATTTTCAAATATGGTAAATAATTGTATGGAGAAGAGAAAGTTTTCGGAATACAATAATATATAAGCAACAATTAGGGCTGGCAACGAGACGAGACCAGGCGAGACTTTTGTTAATCTCGTCTCGGTCTCGTCAAAATCGAAAAATTTCAGTCTCGTCTCGGTTTCGGTCCAGGTCTCGCCTAACCAAGTCTCGTCTCGGCCTTGGTCCCGCCTTTTTCTCGAGAAAATTTTGATGTGCGGTCTCGTCTCGGTCTCGGTCTCGGTCTCGGTCTCGGTCTCGGTCTTGGTATCATCCTTAGTCTTGGTTTCTTTCGTGTTTTTTTGGTAGTTAAAAGATGTAAGATAAAGATTAGACGCATTGTTCGGATTGCAAATATAGAGTATGGTGGTGGTATCTCAACAGTTCGTCGGTAAGGAAAATGCGGGAAAATGTATAAAACAAACTCATGCGTCTGTTTTGTCTTTTGAGTTAAGTAGAAATAACATTTTGGAAGAATTGTGTAAGTTAATATATTTCATAGCAAAAACAAATAAAATATTAAAAAAAAAGAGTACCTACATACAACGCTCGATTTTTTTAAAAATAAATTAACCGGTTTTGACAAGCCACGACCTGTCAAAAACCATTTAAGGATGTTTCCGATTTAAATGAATTAAAAAAAAAAACCTCTAAAACTCAAATTTTACCTAAAAAAATCGAAATTTTTCGATTTAATTTATTGCTCCCTAAAAAGTTGATTTTTGACCTTTTAGGTGAAATTTCGAAAACAAAATATTGCTCAAATGTCAAGATATATTAAGCTGCCTACCATTCAAGTCATGAACTGTCAAAATCCATTGAAGCATCGCCTCGGATTAAGAAACCTCTACAAAATTCAAATTTTACCAAAAAAAAAATCGAAATTTTTCGATTTAATTTATTGCTCCCTAAAAATATGATTTTAAACCTTTTGGGTGACATTTGGAAAAAGAAATACTATCCAAATGTCAAGATATAGTAAGTTGCCTACCTGTCAAGCCGTAAACTGTCAAAATCCATTGAAGCATCGTTCCGATTTAGATGGATTACAAATCCTCTACAAAATTCAAATTTTACCTCAAAATTTTTCATGGCTTGACAGGTAGGCAACGAACTTTATTTTGACGTTTTCATAATATTTTTTTTCAAATGCCATACAAGAGGCTTAAAATCAACTTCTTCCGGAGCAAACATTTTTTTGAGGCAAAATTTGAATTATATAGAGGGTGAGGTTCTATTAATACGCTTAAATCGGAGAGATCGTTCGATGAATTTTGACAGTTCATGACTTGACAGGTATGTAACTTACTATACCTTGACATTTGGATATTATTTTTTTCACAAATGTCACCCAAAAAGTCTAAAATCAACTTTTTCCAGAGCAATTTATTAAATCGAAAAATTTCTAATTTTCTGAGTTAAAATTTGACTTTTGTAGAAGTTTTTTAATCCATTTAAATCGGAGCCCTCCTTCATTGGATTTTGAATGCTCATGGCCTGACAGTTAGGCAACGAACTATATTTTGACGTGTTGACAATATTTTTTACCAAATGTCACCCAAATAGACATTAGAGTTTTGTGTAATTACCTAGTGCGAAAAGGCTTCGAAGATTTCAAAAATTTAAGTTCCCAAAAAAAAAATAAAAGAAATTGTTGAAACGACAAAACAAATTCATAAAAATTAAAAAAAAAATCAAATCAATCAAACCAAAGACCACAACTCGCCAACAAAAAAGAAAAACAAATCAGGGGCCCCATTACGTGACTTGATACAATCGAGTTTTGTCGAGACCATCGAGAATTGTTTTGGTTCAATCGAGTGTCCTCGATTGTATCGTTAGAGGACACTCTATTGAACGAAAATAGCTGCTTCCAATTCGTGATTATACCGACACAGCTAGATTGTCTCAAGTTACATGGACCCCTGGTCTCAATAGTTAATAAGATGATTTCGACAAGTGTGCCATCCAAAGTTATTATGACTACTGGGGATACCATTTAAAAATCGCACCTTTTTATCTTACATCATGATGGTGTGGAAAAAGATGAATTTTTAATTTTTATAACAAAACAAAAAGTAAGTTAACAATCCATAATATTCTTTCATATGTGGATCTAAAATAAACACTACGAAAACCCTGTGAGATCTTTATTGAATGACAGATTTATGCAATCTACTCTAGCCAGAATGAAAGGCAAACATCCAATATACAGATGATTTTTTCTCAAAAGCTCTAAAAAGCATGATTTCTGAAAGCTGCTTAACTAAACCGAAAGAAAAGGTAGTAACAATTCTTGCATTAAGGTGGGAATGCTACCTCTGTGATTTAATGATAGAGTTGAGTGCAGCGTTGCCGGTGTGGTACGATCGTGCATTTATGGCAATTTATTTTAAATTATCTGTTAATCTTACAATTTCTTACCAAATCCGAACAGCTAAGGTGAAAAAAATACTATTAAAATACTTGTCACTCTTTCGCAGAAAAAAAAATATTCTTGGTCTAATGTGAAATAGACATTAAACACGCACTAATTTCGTATTTTTTTTAAATACAGACAAAACTACAAAAATATTACAAAAGGATACTTGCCCCAAAAATAAGGATTCGAAATAAATAACACTTACCTTTTAGGTATTTCAAAATTCCCAAAAATCTAAGCTACAGTCCCATGGATCGCCATCACTACATACTACCTATGTATATTGTGCTTCTTTTAAGACCATCCACCAAAGGGAGCGTTGGAATGTTAAAATATTTGGAGGTGTGGTTAACAAAATAATTCTCTGAGGCGTAGACAGAAATTCACAAAAGTGAGAACCATCTCTTTGGTGTTAAGCCCAGCGACCGTCCTTGACTTAATCTTTATGTGTTTAACTTTTGAAGATGTAAAGGGTTTTGTATTACACAGCAAAAATGTACTCACAGGATCTCTGGGCTATTTACTTTCTTCCTTTTTACAAGGATGCTTAGATTCTACATATAGATACATAATACGTCATTATATATGTACGAGTACGTATAGCTCGTAGGTATTCTTACAAGGCTCGTTTTTTTTCTTATTTCAACGAGAAGGATAACAAGGAATTTTGAATTTTGTTGTCGGTGGACGTTTTGTTATCCAAGGGTTAACCAAAAATTACTCCTTAATATTAAGACTCGAAGAAACGTATACACAAAGAGTCGAAAAGGAGTAAACAAGTAGTGTTGGGGATAATACCAACATTTTACAGACAGATTTATGCAAATTTCAAGGAAAATATCTTCTAAGATCCAAGATTATCTGAATATTCCTTGTTTGCCTTTACAATGAGGGCAGATTTAAACAAAATGATGGCACTTAGTTTTGATTGTTTTTATTTTGTATTTTATTTGTTGTTTTTCCAAAATTTTAATGTTTATTATTTGTCATGCAAGAAATAAGAATTTAAGTCCTCTATTACTTACGCCATAACGCAATTTATTTTTTTAGTAATTTATAATGCTTGTTGGCGTAATTTGTGTAAGCAGGCTTCTCCAAAGCAATTGAACGCACAATAAATAAAAAATGTAGTATGTACTTACTTTGTTACTTATGATGATTGATACCACCTATTTCAGAAATGTATTAAAATTGGGGTTGGAAGAAACTAACCTCATTTCGACTCGATACTTAAGACTAACAAAGCGGCGAATGGTTCATTCCACATGTCACGTAGTAAACAGACTCGGCCATAAGTAATTACTTTATTTTTCTAGGCTATATTTTTTGGAATGGAAAACGAGAATATGTGCTCATTGAATTCGAATATATGTACAGGGTGCGGCAGGGAAACCACCTTAATCTTTAAATGAATAACGCAAAATCAAAATGATATCAGTTTATTTGTACATGCGATATAGATTAGTTCAAAAGTTGCATTTAGAAAAAAAATCGTACTCGAGATTTTAATCAAACATGATATTACCATGATAAAGAACACCAACAAATTGGGTCCTGTTGCGTCTGTCTGTCTGTACAATGATTTACAGCCTAAACGGTTAAAGCTATTTTCTTCAAATTTGGAACTTATCTCAAATAGATTTGTCAATCGTTTTTTAAGCACCAAAACTAATGGTGTGTACTACTATGGGTACATTCTACATTTTGGTTGAACATTTTTTTTTACAAATTTTGTTATTAACGGTTCCTGCCATACCAGAATTTTATTGATTTTCGACTTTCTCAATATGGATTTCGATCTAAATCTTTATTTAGGAGGTCCTCGGAGGACATTAAGGATACTTAATATTATTACATACCAACATTTTTGAAATATATTTTTTTTTTTTGGGGTTTTAGAAAAAAAAAATTATTTTTTTTGAAAATTTAATATGTCGAAAACGGATGAAGCCTTTTTTGAAATTTTATTTATAAGATTAAAGGTATTATTAAATACATAAAACTGACATCAATTAAGAAATTTGCATATAAAAAATTTAATAAAAACACGACTTTAAGAATATATTTAGCCGTTTATATTAATAATCTTGTACATACGATGAAATCGAGCATAAGAGCAAGTTCGTGTGATAAGGTCGTGAATCTTATTTTCCAGGTTAAAAAGGGACTTTAAGATGTTTGTTAGTATTATGTTTTGAAAATGGTGGCATCCGTTCAGGTCAATGTCATAGAAAAGGAAGATAAGGACCTGAAACATCTGCTCTCATTCGCATTTTCCTATAAGCTGAAACACGCACACAAGTAACATTCTTCCAATAGATACGTAGATAGCACTGACCAAGTAATTTCTTTTTGTTTTGCTTTTCGATTTTACATCCATTTGGAGTGCCAAATATACAAATACAACAATGTAAACATAGGTTTTGGTGGGTGAAACCTCTGACTGGGAGAATGAATTCAAATAATCTAATATCCAAGAAATGTATTCTTCTTTTAAAAATATTTAAAAAAAAGTCTTTTCCTATGTTTGTTCCATGCTTAGCTAAGAGAAAATTGTCTAAGTCCCCCTGGTATAATAAAGAAATCGTTCACTTAAAAAACGTTAAGACTAAAGCCCATGCTAAATGCAAAATAACCCTTAGCTCAATCGACTACAATATCTTCCGCATTCAAAGGAAGGAGTTTGAGGTTCTAAACAAATTCCTGTATAGAAATTACATTTTAGAAACTGAAAACAAACTCAAAAATGATTCCAAAGCTTTTTGGTCTTACATAAGCGATAAGAAGAAATCTGTAGGAATACCGAAAACTATGTTTTATAATGACATTGAGTCTAACGACGTTGATCAAACGCTTGAGCTATTTGCTTCATTTTTTGAATCGGTGTATTCAAATTCTATAACGCATACAAATATTAATATTAATTTAACTTCAAGGATTGATATCGGATCAATGCAACTTGATATCCTCGATGTTGAAAACGAATTTTTTAAACTAAAGCCAAATTCTAAGCCAGGAGTGGATGGAATATCTGCAATAATTCTTAAAGAATGCTTTCAAATAATCTCAAAGCCATTATTAATTATTTTTAATAAATCTTTTAGTTCGGGAGTTTTCCTTGATGAATGGAAATCGTTACTTTTAATCCCTATCTCTAAGTCAGGATCCAAAAACAACATCGAAAACTATAGAGGTATGTGCAAACTGTCTTCAATACCAAGAGTTTTCGAGCCAATTGTGAAATCCAATTTCAAATTAAGGAACATTTATCCGATAATCAGCACGGGTTTATTACTGGTCGATTGACAATCTCGAATCTTGCGCTTTTCACTTCTTATGTTGCTAATGCCGTTGGAAATTGATCATAGGTAGATTCAATATTTGATACAGTCAGCCACTTTATTCTTCTTTAGAAACTTGAACGTTTTGAATTCCTATCAGCAATGCTAAACTGGATCGCTTCGTTCTTAATTGGTCGAACCCAGCGAGTAGCTATAGAAAAAAATATATCTCGATCTAGAATTTGTACATCTGGCGTACCCCAAGGAAGTCATTTAGGGCCGCTGTTGTTCATAATCTTTATTGATGACATAGTGTCGAGAATAAAGTTTTGTAAATCTTTAATATATGCCGATGATCTAAAACTATTCCTCAAAATAAATCAACTTAAAGATTGCTTATAATTATGTTCAGCATGATTTAAATTATCTATCGAATTGGTGTGATGGAAACTGCCTTAAGCTTAATATAAAAAAATGTAACATTTTAACTTTTTCTAGAAATCAGTGTCAATTAAAAAGAGTAGATCAAATTAGTGACCTGGGTGTTATAATTGATACGAAATTGACATTTAACTCACATATCGACTACATGGTAACAAAAGCTAATTCAGTTGCGGGTTTTATTAAATGAAACAGTAAGGAATTCACTGATCCCCAAATTCTCATACCTCTCTTTGTTGCATTGGTTAGATCTATTCTTGAATATGCTGATTTAATATGGAATCCTATTTATAAAATACACTCAGATCGGATTGAAAACATACAAAGGCGTTTTACTAAATATGTTTTCAGAAAAATGGGTTTGGATTTTTCCCCCTCTTATTCTGCTAGATGCCAATTACTTGGTATATTACCTCTTATTAATAGAAGGATCGTACATTAAGTAATATTTATTTGAGATATGTTGTGTAGCCATATTAACTGCCCTTCACTAATTTGTCTTATTCCCATTTGTGATCCTACAAGATTACTCAGGGAACGAAATTTTCTCTTCCAACATCAGCATAGAACAAACTATGGGAGGAATGAACTTATCTGCAGGGCTATTAGATCTTTTAATAAATTTTACTCTGATTTAGATTTGTATTATTCAAGGGACTGCTTCAAAAACCTGGTGTATAATTCATGTTCTTTCAATTGAAGCAAATTGTTATCTTACGTTATAAATTTAATTAGGGCTGGCAACGAGACGAGACCAGGCGAGACTTTTGTTAATCTCGTCTCGGTCTCGTCAAAATCGAAAAATATCAGTCTCGTCTCGGTTTCGGTCCAGGTCTCGCCTAACCAAATCTCGTCTCGGCCTTGGTCTCGCCTTTTTCTCGAGAAAATTTTAATGTGCGGTCTCGTCTCGGTCTCGGTCTCGGTCTTGGTATCATCCTTAGTCTTGGTTTATTTCGTGTTTTTTTGGTAGTAAAAAGATGTTATATAAAGATAAGACGCATTGTTCGGATTGCAAATATAGAGTATGGTTGTGGTATCTCAGCAGTTCGTTGGTAAAAAAAATGCGGGAAAATGTATGAAAAAACTCGTGAGTCTGTTTTGTCTTTTGAGTTAAATGTAAATAACATTTTGGATGAATTGTGTAAGTAAATATAAAAAAGAGTACCTACATACAATGCTCGATTTAAAAAAAAAAATTAACCGGTTTTGTCAAGCCACGACCTGTCAAAAACCATTTAAGGATGTCTCAGATTTAAATGAATTAAAAAAACCTCTACAAAATTAAAATTTTACTTCAAAAAAATCGAAATTTTTCGATTTAATTTATTGTTCCCTAAAAAGTTGATCTTACACATTTTAGGTGAAATTTCGAAAACAAAATATTGTTCAAATGTCAAGATATATTAAGCTGCCTACCTTCCAAGTCATGAACTGTCAAAATCCATTGAAGAATCGCTTCGGATTAAAAACCCTCTACAAAATTCAAATTTTACCTCAAAAAATTCGAAATTTTTTCCTCCGGCAAAAGTTGATTTTAAGACTCTTGTATGCCATTTGGAGAAAAATATTATCAAAACGTCAAAATATAGTTCGCTGCCTACCTGTCAAGCATTGTCCATTGAATGGTTGCTCCCATTTTAGTGTTTGGTAGCGTGAAAAATCGTACGAATTGGTACAAATTTTCACATTTAGCTGTCAACACCCATAGAAAAAAAAACCAAGTTTGGGCAACTTGGTGAAAATCAACGTACAATATGGATCTCAAGAATTCGGTCAAGCTTGGCATCTGCAGGTCTTTTCAAACTTTATTGTGCTTGTCAATTATGAATGAATCTAATAATGATATATCCTTGTACGTTGCTTATGCTAAACAAATCATAAACTACAAATTTTGTTCTGCAGTACGTAGGTCCATGAAGCTAAGACCATAGACTTGACTTGAAACGAGTAAGTTTTACTTGTGTAAATCGAAAACTATGATTTTAGGTTGAATTTTATTAGTTGCGTATGAAAGCGCTCTGAATGGCCTTCTTTTTGTGCGAATTTAGTTTTCAAAGGTGTGTGATAACGTAAAAAATAGGCTGTGAAGTAACTTTATCAGACATCTTTGAAGAGCCGTATTTCCAAGATAAAATTTGAATTTTGTGCAGTTTCTTTAGTCCATTTTAATCGGAGCAATCCTTCAATGAATTTGACAGTTCATGGCTTGGGAGTTAGGCAATAAACTATCAGCCCTATTCTGCTATCTTTCGATTCACTCAATTTTTCACTATTTAGATATTTTCAAATGTCTTCTATCTTTTGAGTCCAAAGCTTTACTAATATTTTTTTTGTTTAATTCTTAAGAGAATCTAATCGTTAAAATTTATTTTTGATCGAAATTTATATACTTTTTGAAACAATTCGTTTTTTCCGTCGGATAGCAAAATACAAATATTCACGTGAACCTTTAACAGAATAGGACTGTATATTTTGACGCTTTTAAAATATTTTTTTTCAAACCTCACACAAAAGGCCTTAAATCACCTTTTTCCGAAGCCAAAAATAAAATCGGAAAAACTTCGAATTTTCCGAGGTAAAATTTAAATGTTGCAGAGGTTTTTTAATCTATTTAAAGCGGAGCCATCCTTCAATGGATTTTGTTAGCTTATGGCTTGGCAGGTAGGCAACGAACTATATTTTGATGCTCTGATGATATTTTTTCCAAATGTCACCCAAAAGGCTTAAAATCAAATTCTTCCGGAGCATAAAATTTGAATTTTATTGAGGTTCTTTTAATCCATTTAAATCGGAGCGATTGTTCAATTGATTATGACAGTTCATGACTTGACAGGTAGGCAACGAACTATATTTTGACATTGGGATAATATTTTTTTTCCAAATGTCACCCAAAAGTTTTAAAATCACATTCTTATGGAGCAATAAATTTAATCGAAAAAGTTCGATTTTTGAGGTAAAATTTGAATTTTGTAGAGGTTTCCTAATCCATTTAAATAGGAGCCATCCTTCAATTGATTTTAACAGCTCGAGGCTTGACAGGTAGGCAACGAACTGTATTTTGACGTTTTCATAATATTTTTTTCCGAATGTCATACAAGAGGCTTAAAATCAACTTCTTCCGGAGCAACAAATTTTTTGACGCAAAATTTGAATTTTATAGAGGGTGAGGTTCTTTTAATATGATTACATCGGACCGATCGTTCGATCGATTTTGACAGTTGATGACTTGACAGGTATGCAACTTAATATACCTTGACATTTGAATACTAGTTTTTTCCCAAATATCACCCAAAAAGTCTAAAATCAGCTTTTTCCGGAGCAATAAATTAAATTGAAAAGTTTCTAATTTTCTGAGGTAAAATTTGACTTTTGTAGAGGTTTTTTAATCCATTAAATCGGAGCCATCCTTCGTTGGATTTTGACAGCTCATGGCTGGACAGCTAGGTAAAGAACTATATTTTGGCGTTTTGACAATATATTTTACCAAATGTCACCCAAAAGGAAGCAACGCCATGCATACATAAATCGTACGAATTGTTCTCTGGATTTTCGCAATGCGCCTATCTCTGTATAACTATGTACATACATAAGTGGTTTGATATGTTAACGCGCATATAATATTTCGCAAAAAAAAACTTGTGAATATTATAAAAATTGAACATGATTATATACTAAACAATAATTAAATAAAAACAAAATTTTCTTATAGCGAAAACCGAAACCAAACCACCGAGACCAGCGAGACTCTCGTCCAATTTCGGTACCAAAAATACGGTCTCGTCTCGCTCTCGTCTCGGTCTCGTCTTCGGTACTTTTAAAGGAGTCTCGTCTCGTTGACGAGACCGAGACCGAGACTAGTCTCGGTCTCGTTGCCAGCCCTAAATTTAATTTATTTAAAAAATTTTGTTTTTCTTTAACTTATTTTTATTTTAATTTATGGTATTAAGTCTGTTAAGCTAAGCTTGTATATGAATAAATAAATAAATAAATAAAACGTACGAAAATTTCCGATCTTGGTATGACTTATCTGTGGTCAAGGCATTGAGTTATTCGTGTTTTGAAGTTTCTCTATACTCTTAGCACCTTGGATATTAATTACTTTTGGGTTAAGCCGTGCAATTAGACGCTTGATGTTAGGTAGAAAGATTGCCACGCAGAAAGGAATTGCACAGGCATAGTCAGAAGAACGCTCTGGTGAATCAAGATCGCTTGTTGCGTATTGTCAGCAACTGCTTCGCATATATTTTCTGTGTGGATTTAGTTTTTGCACCATTGCCAATGTATGGTGACATTGCAGTTCTCCGTGAAAAATTCGTCTTACAGAACGATTCGATTTGATGATTTTTTTTCAAATACTTTAAACATCTTAAATTAACGTTTATTCCAACGATAAGACCAAATGGGCATGGGAGGGCGAGTGGTGGCATCTTATGTGACATGAAAACTAATATTTCTCACTTTGTACAATTTAAACATATTCCTAATAGGCTTATTATTATTATATCACACAATAATCTGAAATTTAATATTATCCCAATTTATCTGAACTGCAATAACTGGGAGAATGATTTTGATGATTTAGTCACCTGAGTTCTATCTTGTTCAATAGACCCTTTTTGACGAAATTGAGTTAAAAATGCAGAGGGTCTTCTTTTTTTGCGCAAGCCTGTTTGTTCTATCTCATTTAGTTTTCAATTTATGGACAATTGTTTTGTTCAATAAACCACTTTTCTTACCACTTGAGTGCCACTTTTGTTCAATAAACCACTATTCATACTTTTTGTATTACGAGTATATTGAAAAATCATAGTATATCTTTTAAATCATTTCTTTTTGTTTCTTTCTTGTTTGATATCCACATTTATGCATTTTTTGTTCAACATCCTTAGATACTTCATTTATTTCTATTTTGTTCAATGTTCAAATTATTTTGGTTACAATTTGTGCCTTATTGTACAAAAAGATATGAATTTGGTTGTGTAAGAACATACGAATTCTATTTTGTTCAATATCATACGAGATCACCATTAGGTGTTTTTTTTTTATCTCCGGGCAGATCACTAAACAGAACCTGAGTTAACCTAGTTAGCTCTGAAGAGAGTTGTCCGAATTAATTTTGAAATAAACTTAAGTGCGGAACTTTCATATATTATTAAAACTTGTTGTTTTTTTTTATTAAAACTTATTTACCAGTAGTTCCCAAGCTTTCGTTTTCTGAATTTATTTTTGTTTTTAATTTGTTTTACTTCGTGATTATTGTCAAAATTATGAGTAAAATTAGTAGCGCTCAGCACTTTTCTCCGTTTGATCGGTCAATTTATTCTGAGCTATAATGGAGTATGCCATGCTCGGACTTAGCTCTGATTGAAAAAAGAAACACAAGTTTAGCGATTAGACGTATCTAAGCAAAAAAAAAAGAAATACAGAACTTTTTGACAGCTTAGTTCTTTACTCGGAGCTAAAAAAAGAAGAATGCCGCACTTGATTTGAGTATATGCTCATTAAGTGTTTTGATCTCTCATCGAGTAAGCACGTCAGTGCAAGTGCAGTGCGTTGTTATAAAAGATGCACTATGAATACGTGTAAGTTCCATTTTGCCATTTTGAAGATATTATTAATATACATGTAAAATTAAAATTTCAAAAAAAAATTCTGTAACTGGTTTTTGAAAAATCGATTTTTCAAAAAATAAAATTTTATTTATTTTTTTAAAAATCGAAAAACTTTTTTTTTGATAATTTAAATATGAAATTTTATTGACACTTTTAGGGAGCATTTGCATACAAAACTAATTAATCGGTCCATCCAATAGTGAGAAAGTCGAAAATATGTAAAGTGGTTCGATGGGAAGTACTGTTAATAAGTACGCAAAATAAAATATTTTTATAATTAAAAGTAGACTGTACAAATATAAGAACACACACATTTTTTTTCATGGAAGTCGTTTTCGAGCAATACATTTTTTCTTAACGGTTACTTTCAACATTTGTATGGGAGGTATCGTTGGTTTTTATTTTAGGAATATAGTTTTTTTTTAACTCTTCAAGATAATGTCAAAAAACTACAAAGTACAAGGTTTCGAAAAAATCTATTAAGCCGTTGTCGAAATTTTGAGTTTTCAAACCGTTCTTGAGAAAATAAGATTTTTGTTTTGGACCAAACAAAATGTATGGGAATTACTGTTATTAGTCATTTTAAAAAAAAAATTAAAAACGTGTGGGCATTACCGAAAAATCAAACTCGCGGACAGACAGGCAGACAGAATTGGGGGACACCCTTTTTCTGTGTTCTCTATGATAGTAATGTCATGTTTGATTGTTAGAATTTTTTTGTGCACGAATTCTTAACTAGCATTATATGTAGTACCTTTAAGCGCAAGTAAAAATTGCCACTATAAAGGTTGCACATATTTGTGTTGCTTTGCGGATTTGTATTGAGAAATCTGGAAAGAATTAAATTGATTGAGTCTTATGCTACGTTTTCACCTAAAGATAATCCGGTTTAAATTGAGAAGATTAAAAATTAATCTTCAAGTGTTTTCACCAGTGAAAAAAAGATTAGTTTGATGTTTTGACTATGAATTGTCATTCAAAAGTCAACACAATAAGGCAAAAACAAAATAATTGGGAAGAAGAATAATAATTTCGGTGCAGTGAACAAACTGAATTTCAATGAATAAAAATGAGTAATAACTTTAATATATTGTTATCCCAACATCTTGCAGCATATAGATATATTTACATAAATACTGTAATCGCCTTTGCACGGTTTTCGGTTTTATATATTTGGGAAAGAACATATTCAAAGAATTACTGTAGGATAGCTAAAACATTTTCCATTACAAATTCGAGGCACCGACCGCTTTGGTCTTTGTAGCTTTATTGCACTTTTTATTTTTATACTTATTTATAAACAAAAACAGAATTTGAAGGCAATGACAAATTATACCCGACAAAAAACAAATTTAATAATGTTGGACAGTTTTTTTTTTTGCTGAATGTCAATGGAGAAAATATGACATTCGAATAGGCGCGTTCTATGAAATAAGGTTTGTTTCTTTTGAGAATCTTCTACTTCGAAGAAGATTTCAATGAGATTAATTTCTAATCTTCATTTAAGGAGATTAAAATTTGTATGGGAAATCTTCAAGATATACAAGATTTCAAAGAGAATTTATGGTTAATCCACTTAAATCTGGATTAAGTGGTAGGTGAAAACGTAGTATTAGGATATAACTGAGCACCAGACTGTGCTGTGAGCTGCATTAAGTAGCATCAAGGACACTTTCCAAAACATAAGTCGTAAATTATCACACACTTTATACAAGACATTTATATCCAAAATCCAAGCATTTCGAGAAGCAAACGTCGAGTCTGGCTGATGCTGATGCAAAATTCAAAGCTTGACTTTGAAATTTAATTTTCCTTTTTACTAGCTTTTGGTTGACTCTTAAATATAAAATAAATGATTTAAACCACAAATTGATTTAAAATTATTTTACCCTCAAAAAGATTATTAATTTTATCGAACTAGAAATTCATCTGAATCGAACGCATAAATAATGAAATATACATACATGTACATAATTTATAATCATTGAACAAATTATAAAATCAAAATGTGATAGGTATAGCTTAGTTCTCTGGGTAGACAATGCAAGAGAACACTAAGATTTTTTTATTTACAATCAATGAATTTGGAATAAATGCAATTTCGAATAAATATTTCTTCTCTTTCTCTGAAAAGACGTTTAAATGAATTTAAATCCTCATCAAAAGGCTTCTCGATAAAGATTATAAGGAAACATAAGTTGTTTTGTTGAAATGCTTCAGCAGTGTTATCAAAAGAAAGTAAGCTTTTGGCATTATACTCGTTACAAAGCATTTCAATACACATGAGTGAGTATGAAATATTTTAATTGTGCAATAATAATCCTCTTCAACTAAACAGGTTGTAGAAAAGAAACCATATACTAGTAAGTACTTTATTTTTTCTATCAATCTTTAGCGAATGTTTGACAAGGGATGTGTTTGAAATTGTATACATATTGATTGGTCTGAGAAGAAGTGTCCAAATAATTGTCTAACTTTAATATTTCACAATTCCATTTAAAAGTATGCCATTAGAAATAAACCGACGGGTTGCACGAACTTGCTTTTGTACCTAACAACTTTAATGTGGCTAAACATTGACGCTGTTAGTAGGTAGGTAGTATCCTATGTAGCTTTGAAACCGTTGTTGGTTAGATAACCTTGATTCTTAGTATGTATATGTATAATAAATTTTTGAATGGATTATTCAAGGAATAGTTACATACATAGTTGCTCACAAAATGTGTATTGTATATTTAAATCTAGATTATGGATTTTAAGTACAAGTGTAAGTTAGGAGAGTAATAATATGTACCTACAAAAATAGATAGATCCTAGGTATGTAAACATGTACATATAATAATGAAAGTGAAAGATTGGGGGGTGGTCGTGGCGCGATAGTTGTGTGTTCGCCTGTCTACCTCCTGGTCACAGGTTCTATTCCTGCCGTAGTCTAAGTCCTCTTATTTTTGCATTAAAAACCAATTCTAAAACAAATGTCATACAATGAGTTACTGGCTTACTCATCACATGTTGTTTAGGTATAGCACTAACAACATGTGATTGAGTAAAACTAGTATAACAATAAATATGGCAACAAATAAAAAAATTGCGAATTATAAGGTACATAGATAAATAAGACACGGAAACTTCTTCGCATTAGTTCAGCCGCCATCCCTGGAGATAAAATCTGAGACAACAACCACCTTCAGTCTCAAATATCGCGCAACACATCTTTCCTCTCATTCTTCCTCTTCCTTAACCTGACGCCCGCACTGTGTTGAAACATTTAAAGGGTAGTATAATCCCTTGAACGCGTGTCGATTATAAAAAAAAATATAGGTGGGTAGGTAATGTACCTATATGCATATAACTTTATAATTTAGGCACAATATGCATACATAAGATTCATGAGATTTTTACGGATACATTTATATTTTTATTTATATACATGCAGGTATGTATATAAATATAAATGTATGATGGCCTACATTGTATGTAGTATTCAGTGACGTACGCAAAAACTCGTAAGACGAAATATAATAAAGTAGAAATAAGTGGATAATACACACTTTTGAATCCCTGGACAAATAAGAATATATCAAGCAAAAAATTTAAAAAATCGTTGGAGCTATTTTAAAAAAAAATAATTTGTTATGTATACAATTTTACAATCATTTAAAAAAAATTGAAACGCCATTTTGAAATTTCAAAAAAATTCAGTGACTGGTTTTTGAAAAATCGATTTAAGAAAAAAATTATTTATTTTTAAAAGTTGAAAAACTTTTTTTTGAAAATTTGAGCACGCAGGCTTATTAAAACTTTTAGGGAGCCTTTGCTTAAAAAAAATATTCAAACGGCTTATCATAACAATAGTGAGAGTTTCGAAAATATAAAAAGTGGTTCTATGGGAAGTACCGAAAGTGTAATCTAAGAACACACACATTTTAGTATAATTTTTTGCTCGAAAGACAAATTTTTTTCTTAACGGTTTGTTTTACATGTCGTCGCCTGAGAAAACTAAATTCATATGTCGCAAAAATGTTTTTTTGAGGTTTGAATGCAGTTTTTATGAAAAAAAAATCTTTCGAATGGTCTCATCCGCGTTTTGATATCTTTTTTAGTTTCGGAGATATTATGTATTATTTTGTCGTATGTGCAAGGTCAAATGGGTTTTGGGTATTAATTGTGTCGTATGTATAAGAATTTTTCACATACGACATTTTTTCTATTGAAAGTCGCAGTTTTTGTTAGTTGCGCAAATGATTGTCGAATGTGTTCGAAATCCTGCACGTACAATTTTTTACCCAACTTACGGTAAATTATTGTCGTATGTGCCATAAGAATGTGTATGCTAGAAGAACAATTTCAGTCGACTTCAGAATCTCAGTGAGTATGGATGGGTCCCCTACGTCGGTGTTACCGCCAGAACTTTTAGCGTAAGTATTATGCATTATAAATCAACTTAAATATTAAAAAAAAAAAAATATTATTACTAGCATGAGCGATGATATACTAAATGAAACTGATTCTTCTGTCGACTTCTCTGTTGACCTTCTTACCCACAACTGTAGACACCGAGCGCTATGCTCTCAGGTGTTTCTATGAAAATGCACCAAACGAAATAGAAACTCCGTCGTGTTCGAACCAATTAGAAAGAAGTCTACCCTCCAACTACAGAAGCTCCTGTATTTTTTTTTATAATTCTTATCCACAAATTTAAGATGTATAACGGCATTTTTATTTCATAGCCTGCAGCGACGCACGAAACGAAAACGCAACCCATGGAAGCAAAATGTAAAAAAAAAATTGCGAGAACAAGGTTTGCCATTTGTGAACAACAAGGGAGTTAAAAAACAAAAACGAACTTTGAAATCAGCATGTGCTGCCACATGTTTTATGAAAATATTTAAGATGACCGTAGACACGGGTGTACTCACATGTTTGGGGTGTGACTTCCGAAGAAAAACAAATATATTATGGCAATTTCATCAAAAAAGCAGAAATTAAAAGAAAGATGACCTCTTGAACGCTGAAAACTCAAGAAAAAAGGCAAGTTTCCATTTCTATTTTCAAATCGACGGCAGAATTTTTCAAGTGCACAAATAATATTTTTTTGAACACTGGACATATCGGAACGCACTGTTTATTACTTCTTTACACATGATGTTGATGGCGCCATATCCAAGAACAAAACATCAAAAAGAGGGATTTTATTTGTTAGATAAATTTGAATTTATGAGAAAAAAAATTTAAAAATCTGTGGAGCTGAGAAAAAAAGTTTTTTTGTAAACTTTTAGAAAAAAATTTTCAAAAAAAATTCAAAAACGCCAATTCATAGGTATTCAATAAATACATATAAATATAATTTTTGAAAAAAATTTAATGAGCAGTTTTCGAAACATACATTTAATTTTTTTTTTAATGATTTTAAAAATACAAAAAAAAATACTAATTAAAAATATTGGTACGCCGTATAATTTTGGCAACCTAAACCTATATATGTGTGAAATTTCGAAAGAATTGGTTGAGACATTTAGACATTTTTCTTAATTTTTGTTTTCAACCATATGATCGGTCGTAGGTAAAAAACCGCACTAATTTTTTTTATCAAAATCGTTAGAGCCGTTTCCGAGCAAAATAGGTTTGAACGTAAGGGTTATGTGGCAAGTACCGTGAATTTTTGAGCTAAAAAAAATTCAATTTCCCCTCTGTACACTCCACGGCGTACAGTTTTTGACCTTAAATTAGTTTAAGTATTTATTTCAGAATTTTGAATTATTTTTTCTTTGATTAAGCCGATTAAATATTTTGTTTTTAAGTTTATATTATAATAAAGGGTCCGCCATCTAACGTTTTTTTTTTTAACTAGTGCTTATTTCGTGAATGGTAACACTTAGCTCATGTCTGATTTGACAGATAATTAGTTTTATCCTTCCGCTGAACAAATATGTTTGTGTATACACTTAAACAACGCTCGGAAATATTGCGACATTACTTTGAAAATCATGGTAATGTTGCAGAATGTGTGCGAAAATTGCGTACGGATTTTGGAAGAAGAGAAGCATCGTCAGCTCCGTATGTTCGTTATCTTGTGAAAAAAGTGAAAGAAACTGGCATCCTCATCGATTAACCAAAGCGTGAAAAGCCAAAAACAGTTCGTTCACCCGAGAATATTGCTGCTGTGGCAGAAAGTGTGCGTGAACATCAATTCACCGTCGTTCTCAACAATTGAACATTTCGGAGACATCATTTAGACGAATTTTGCAAAAAAACCTTGGTATGACGCAATACAAAGTCCAATTGGTTCAGGAGTTGAAGCCAACTGAAAATCCAATGCGTTTTCGCTTCGCTAAGTGGGCCTGCGATCGACTTAGAGAAGATGCCGATTTTGCCAAAAAAATCATCTTTTCAGATGAAGCTCCTTTTGATCTTGGCGGGTATGTAACCAAGCAATATTGTCGCATTTGGGGCACAGAAAACCCGCACGCATACATTGAAAAGCCGATACACCCAAAAATAGTCACTGTTTGGTTCGGACTTTGGTCCAGAGGCATAATTGGCCCATTTCTCTTCGAAAATGAGCAATCAGTGGCCGTTACAGTCAATGGCGATCGTTATCGGGCCATGTTGAACGAATTTTTGTTCACAAAAATTGAAGAGGAGGATATTGGCAATATTTGGTTTCAACAGGACGGCGCTACGTGCCACACAGCCGAGGCTACACTCGATGTTTTGCGCCCTGTTTTTGAAGATCGCATTAACCGGCGCAGAGCTTATGTCGTTTGGCCACCTAGGAGCTGCGATTTGACACCGTTGGACTATTATTTGTAGGGTGCCGTAAAAGATAAGTGTTACGCCGACAAGCCAGAGACAATTGATGCTTTAAAGGACAATATTCGTGAAGCCATTGGTGAAATACAGCTGCACAAAATCGATAATGTGCTTAAAAATTGGACCGATCGTGTAGACTACTGCATGGCCAGCCGAGGCAGCCATTTGAATGAAATTATTTGCCATTATTAACCGGAAGGATTGTACTTTCAAATAAAAAAAGAAATTTGGGAAAATGTTCACTAGTTTCTTATAGCATTTTCAAAAAAAAAAGTTATTTGGGGGACCCTTTATTTAAGACTGTCACACGAAATTTTTTTTTTAGAAAAAAATGAAAGATATTTTGTATGTGTAAAAAATTAAGTAAAAAACTGCTTTAAATATATATTTAGATTTTTAACAGAAATCATTTGCATTCGATGTGGTCGAACATAAGAGCAGTTCGTGCGACCCAGTCGTGCATTTTATTTTTTTATCGTAATTTTGCTGTTTATTTTCTCATAAATAGAAATAGATTGGAAGAAGCATCGACCTCTTCTCAATTAAACCATACTTATACCGGTGTTTTGAATGACTGAACATCGATAAAATTACACCAAATTGGTATCGATGTTTTAAATGATTTATCTGTGTTTACTCTTCTAACATCGATAATTCATTAGCATGGATGGATATCACACATATTTAACATGTCGATCTTATCATCTTATGAATCTATACTTTTAACTCTTCCCGCAGAATCCACAACGTGCCTATAGAAGTTTCTTCAAAAATGACAATCTGGCAGACGGCCTTTGGTCAATGTCTAATTTCATACTGTAAACATTAAAATTTGCAAACAAAACATGCAAATTAAATGAACTTGAATTGAATTGAATAAGAAAAACCGCAGATGCTAAATATCTGCTTTCTTCTCGTTAGATAATGACTCGTGCTATTTTAATCAAATTTCGCTTAGTGCTACCACAGTTAATTCTTTCCGTATATTATTCTTCTATTACTAAAATCACTTTAATAATTAATTTAAACAATTAAAATTTTCTTATTTGAAAGAAATTGTCATTTTAATTGAAAAACGTAATCGCCATTGCCTTTGGCAATCTGCTAAATTGACAAAAAGTAATGGACATGAAAAATCACTCTCTATTCCAACAATTATTTTTTTTTGTTTAGCTTAAGAGATTTAATATTTAATTTAACAGTTACACCAGACAGCCCTACACACCGTTTTTTTCATAGGGCAAATACAAATTTTAATTATGTACATACAATTTAAGACTTTAATTTAAACCTGACATAAGTAGGAGTAGATTCTATTTGCTTCATAAATATTTGAACAACGTGAATTTATACGAAACATTTCCTACAATTCCTCATGCTAATTGGAGAAGCAAAGTTCTCCAATTAGCTAAGCATTGTTTGAATTCGAAAATTAATTATTATTACATACCGAGCCGAGCCGATGTCGAGGCCGAGGCATATATAACAACTGCCTCCCACAACACAGTAAACAAACTTATTTATAGGTCACGACAAACAAGAACGACGACGCTGGATGAATCTTTGTCCAACGCCTTCGAGCTATTACGTATAATAATATGAATGGTTTTCCATATTCAATTTCTGAAAATGTAGGTTGATAATTACGCGGCGCTTAAATATTTCATTTTCGTTCTATAAAATTAAATATTCACATTATTTAATTTTGAGGACACATCATAATCCACTCCAACAGCTTGATGGTTCAGAGCATCATTTACTAAGGACCTTTCTTCGGGTCGGGTAAGACACAGGAGTGTTAATTTGTTTGCCTATACTGCTGGAGAGAGGTAGCCTCAGATGATTCTACGAGGACGATGATTGTATTTGATCCTGCGAAGCTGAACGAATTATAAATCAATAAAAAAATTGCTTTTTTCCTTTGTGGGTAGCGTAGCGGTAAATGGGAGGAAATGGATGTTTGGTCTGTGATTATTATTTCCCAGAGGCACGTTTTGTTTATTTTAACCAATATCTGGGTGATGTGTTGTTATTTACTCAATAGTTTGGTACTAATTGCAATGGAACAGAAATGTCCATTCCTTTTTTTTTTATGTCGGCCACCATTCCCAAAAATTTGTGGCGAGGAGTGAGAGCAAACTTCAAAGCCATTTTAATGCGAGAGCATTTGGTTGGATGATTGGAAGGAGAGTGCTGGGAACGAACGGGAGTTGAGGGTTGCCAAGTCATTGGCTTTAATAGCTTTATTAGACGAACATTAAGGAATTTTTATGACCTTATTTAACGGGCTCCCTACCCACGACAGGTCCCCAATGGAGAAATAATAGTCCTCCATTCTCCTTGGTTCCTGAACTTATTTTGAAGAAGCCATCGTTGGCATTCGCTAAGGGTTAGTTTTTAAATCAGATATTCAGTATTGCTTCGTCGGCCTTCTTTCCCCGCCTGAAGGACCAATTTTTATTTATTTTATTTTTGTATTTATTTGTACGTACAATTTGTATATCGTAGGAAGTCCTAACTAGAAGAAATAATTACAATAATTTTTCATTGGAAATCCAGAAATTAGACAATATTATAGTTGTCGACACGATTAAGATAATTCCTGTTTTTTTTTTTCATATAGCATTCTTCATTTATTTCAAGAGCAACATGTTAAAAGCGGCCTATTATGTCGATATCATTTGATGGACCGGTTCAGGTAAGAGTCTTTCATATTTACGATAGTGAAGAAGTCACATATTTAAAAGCTTGTCGCCTTAAGCCATGAAGATATTTGGAATCGTGCTGAAGAAATAGACACAAGTCTTACTTTGAATCGTATTTTTTCTATATTGTCAAGCGTTACAACGGAGTTTTCCCGGTATCCCGAGTTCGGCCATCACCAAAAGCATGTGACGATAAATAGTGTCATATTATGCAGCTTTAAAGTCGAGAAACAGTGTTGAAACTCAATGCCCCTGTTTCTATAGTGCCGTGAATAGGTATTAAGTCTATGATCGATCTGTCGAACTAAAAGCCAAACTGGTACATATAATTATTAAAGTGTTGCGAAGTCTAGCAGAACTTATTAAGATACTGGAACAGTAGAACCATTTGATAGATCTTATATTCGAAGCTCGACAGGAATAATGCTTCGGAAGTATTAAGAGGAGATACTGATGCACATTGGTTTTGAATTTCTGAATATAAAAATGGAAGGGGAAAGCCTGGTAAGGCATTCCACATTCGCTTTGTATGGCTGAAGAAATTAGTATGTCCGAAGTTGGGTTCAAGGGTAAATTAATAAGCATTCCTCGAAGGTTAAGGGGAAGAATATAACTGGCTATTTCGCTGGAACCTTGTTTATAAAAATTGCGGTTAGATAATAAGAGACATATAACATTTCGCCTGGTTTCTAGAGATGTAAATGTTTCCACTATAATTGTGCCGCCTATCATTCTTAGAGCTCTATTTTGATTTATATCCAACAGATTTAAATTCGTTTTGGGAGCTCCTGACCAAATGTGCGAGTTATACTACATCTAAGGACGATTGAATGTCTTATGAAGCAAGCCCAACCACTCCTTAAACACGTTAGTTAAGTGTGTTCTCCCTATCAGAACTTGCAGGCCCAAAGAATCTAAGCTGTACAACGTAGATTTCTTCGATTTGCACACCGCGGTCTTCCTTGGTCTGATAATCTTATCTTACCCCCTTATGAAGATCGGTTAAAATTATTCAATTTGTGAATATAAATATATAAAGATCGCGAACTCGCTGATATTCTCTTTTTGCACCAGCTTTTAGCAGGGACAATAGACTCATAATTTCTTTTGGCAATGATTCCAATCTACACTAACCCACGACACATAAGATCTGCTCCTCTATTGCGCTTCCCCCATCAGAGCACAAATTACTGTCTCTTTGAACCTATTTCAAGAATGATGCGCTTAGCTAATATCGCAAAAGATATCTTTGACCTTCATATTGGTACTTCCTAGATTAGGCCCATTTGCTGATACGAAACATAAATATTTATGGTCAACTTAAAACGCTTAAGGTCTACTTTTTCTCTGAGTAAACTATCACATAAGTGCTTAAGTAGAACTTAAATGCTTAAGTTGTGTATCGGCAAACGGGCCTTAGAAGCTCTCTCTACAACTCATCCTAAGACCGCCTTTCTTCCTCCTCACTTATTAGTTTAAGATTTAGCTTTAAGTAAAAAGATGGAATGCCGATTGAATAGAATTTTCACCTATTTGGGTTTGTCTCAGTGGCAAAAGAGCTGGCCTGACAGTTGTACACATACTCGGCACAAAAATGTATCCTAAGCCCGCGAATATTGATATAGTAGACACTAAATACACCAACCAATTTAACATGCAAAAATAAATAGAACACTTGTCAGATAATTAACTAGCTAATGAAAGCGTCATCTAAATTCTAATTTTAACTTTTCAATAACAAATTGTCACCAGGGTTATACCTAACCGACAATTAGTATTGATCGCACCCTGGTTAAACAGATAAAACAGACAATAATCTGACGCCATACTAACCTAAACAAAGCATGCACTGTGTATTTAAGCTTCAAACAGTACCTACATTTACAATAATGAAGGTAATAACGGGTGATTTTTTTGCTACTTGGTTTTTGACGTTTATATTTTTGACAGATCACACATGAAAAATTCCACGAACTTTGGACATTTCGATTCAGTATTGTTTGCCATTTCATCATGAATAGACTTACGCCTGAACAACGTTTGCAAATTATTGGAATTTATTATCAAAATTCGTGCTCTGTGAAAAATGTGTTTCGCAAGCTACGTCCGTTTTTTTTCCGCAGCCAGAGGCAATTCAGCAGCTACCAATGCATCCCGAAAAATGCACTGTTTGGTGCGGTTTATGGGCAGGCGGCATCATTGGGCCGTACTTCTTCAAGGACGATGAAGGCCGCAGGGTTACGGTCAATGGAGAAAGGTACCGTTCGATGATAACAGATTTTTTTTGCCGAAAATGCAAGAATTTAACTCGGTCGTTATGTGGTTCCAACAGGACGGTGCCACATGCCACACTGCACGCGAAACCATGCATCAATTGAGAGGCGAATTTGGTGAGCAGTTGATCTCACGTTTTGGCGCAGTCAATTTTCAAAAACCAAGCTCTTAAAAAATCACCCTTTACATACAACTGGAGAAGTGACAAGAAAAAAGAAGAATTTACCGGTCGTTGTGCTTGCTGCGTTGATATCTTTTTTTGCTCCGTAAAATGCGTGTTAGTATGTATTATAGACATTATAAACTGACTTGAAAGTTGAATTTAGAGATGTTTATTTTTTCTATTTCTACTTGCGATTATAGGTACTATATAAGGCAAGTTATGGATTCGTGCAATAAAAATTCTAACAATCAAACATGACGTTACGATCACAGAGAACACCAAAAAAGTGGTTCCTCCAATTCCGTCTGTCCGTCAGTCTGTCTGTGTGTCCTCCAGTCTACAGCCTAAACGCTTTGATAGATTTGCTTTAAACTTGCTACATATTGTTTTTTTCGGTAATATGCCCACACGTTTTTTTAAGATTGCAAATAACAGTAGCTCCCATACATTTTTTTTGACGAAACACAAAAATCTAATTTTTCTCAAAAACGGCTCCAACGATTTTTATAAAAAAAAAACCAGTTCATTAATGAAGGAAAAAGATAAATTTTGTTAATTTTTTTTTTTGAAACAAATTGCTAGTTTTCGTACCTCTAGTAGTATCATTTTTTTGGTTTTCGATTTTCTGAAAAACGCTTGATTTTGAAAACTCAAAATTTCAAAAACCACTTGATTGATTTTTTCGAAACTTCGTTCTTGGGAGTTTTTTGACATTATCTTGAATAGGTAACAAAATGTATTCCTTAAATAAAAGCCAACGATACCGCCCATACAAATGTTAAAAAACCGTTTATAAGAAAATCAGTCCATTAACCTTTTGATAATTTTTTTTTTTGGAAAAATATTGTTATTTTTGGTACCTCCAGTAGAAGCATTTTTTTGGTTTTCGGTTTTTTTGGAAACGGTAATTTGTTTTTTTGAAATTTTGTATGCAGCTGCTCCTATAAAGCTTAAACACTATTGTGTAACAAAATTTTTCAAAACAAATTTTTTTTGTATATTAATTTTTTTCTTTGAAAATTCAAAATTTCGAAAACGACTCAATAGATTTTTTCTAAACTTAATATTTGGTGGATTTTTGACATTATCTTGAATAGTTAAAAAACTATTTTTCCAAAATAAAAAAAAGGTACCTCCCATACAAATGTTAAACAAAACTGTTTATTTTATTAATTTAATTAATTTATTTCTCGAAAACTGCTCCAAGGATTTTTATAAAAATTTGTGTATCCTTAAATTAGTACAGTTCACTTTCAAGTATAAGAATATTTTGTTTGCGTACTTATTAACGGTACTTCCCATAGAACCACTTTTCATATTTTCGACTTTCTCAATATTGGATGAACATATTAAAATAATTTTTTTTATACAAATGATCCCTAAAATTGTTAATAAAAATGCATACGAAAATTTTCAAAAAAAATTTTTTTTTCGATTTTTCAGAAATAAAATAACACCATGCATCATGTATGTCTATCTGTCAATTGTACGTTATTGGCATATATCTCAAACTCTCATGACATTATTGAGTTATATGATTTTAAGCGCGGCAACTTTGATGCAATGAATTTATTTCTTAGTTCTATTGATTGGGAGACTATTTTTTTGAATCAAGATTTAACTCAAGCGTTTTACATACTCAAATTGAAATTAAAGCAGGCATCTGATAGTTTTATCCAAAAAAAATTGTTCAACAAAACTCCAACCCTCCTTGGTTTAACAAAATGCTTTCAAATCTGAAAAATAGAAGAAATAAAGCTTTTAAAATTTATAAAAAGGATAGAACCATTTTGGTCAACCATCATAAGTATTTAACCTTACAGAAAGAGTTCGATGTGCTTAATAAGTTTTTATATAATAATTTTATATTAAATCCTGAATCACAAATCAAGGTTGTAGTAAATATTTTTGGAAATTTGTTAACACAAAGAAAAAATCAACTGGATTGCCGAATTGCATGGAATTTTGCGGTTGTACTTCCAGTGATCTATCAACTATATGCAATCTTTTTGCTGATTATTTTAAATCAGTATATTCTCTTACGTCACCTAGTGTACTTCATCAGTTTTTACCACCTAATGTTTTTGATATTGGAAGCATCAACTTAAGTAGAATGGAAGTATCTGAAGCCTTAAGAGGTATAAATGAAAATAAAAGTGCTGGACCGGATGGTATTTCTCCTAAAATCATTAGAAAATGTGCAACATCTCTCGCGATACCCCTTTGCTGGATTTTCAATTTGTCTCTTCGAACTGGTCAATTCATAGATGAATGGAAAACATCTTTTATTTCTCCAATTTTCAAATCTGGATCATGACAAAAAGTATGTCATTACAGATCGATTTGTAAGCTATCTGTTATTCCAAAATTATTTGAAAAGATTGTTTGTGATAAGCTTTATTTTTTTACCAAAAATGTAATTGCTGAATCTCAACACGGTTTTGTGTCAGGCAGATCAACAGCTTCTAATCTCACTGTTTTATGTAACTCCGTAGTAAAAGGATTTGAAAAGGGTTATCAGACAAACATAGTATTCACAGATTTTGCTAAGGCCTTTGATAGGGTAAATCATGAAATTCTTGTTCATAAACTTTCTTTGCTAAGATTTTATTCTCATTTTTTAAAATGGATAAGTTCATATCTGAGTAATCGGATCCAATTCGTTAAAATAGATAAATTCAAATCTAAAGCTATCAAAGTAACCTCAGGTGTTCCACAGGGGAGTCATATTGGACCTTTGTTTATCATACTTTTTATAAATGATATTCCTGATACTATTAATTTTCTAATATTTGTTGTAATTTTTAAAGTCATAAAATCTGTTGATGATTGTCTATTATTGCAAGAAGATCTAAATAAATTAGCATTATGGTATGATAGAAATTTACTCTTTCTAAATGTCTCTAACTGTCAAAGTTTTACGTGTTTTAGAAGAAAATCACACATTTTGTTTGATTACTCAATTAATGATATTATTTTAGAAAAAGTTACTCAAAAAACAGACTTATGAGTTATATTAGATCGTAAGCTTTCTTTTAATTTTCACATTGATTTTATAGTTAATAAAGCCTATAAGATGCTTGGTTTTGTACGAAGAAATACAATGGAATTTTCTGATCCTTACGCGCTCAAATGCCTTTACTCTGCTTTTGTCAGATATAATCTGGAGTATTGTAGTGTTGTTTGGAATCCTTTTTATAACACTCATTCCTTAAGAATAGAAAGAGTACAGAAATCTTTCACTAGATACGCTTTTAATATGCTTAATTGGAGTATTGATAGACCTCCATATAATGTAAGATGCCAGCTCTTTGGTATGCAAACGCTTGAGTTAAGAAGGAAATATTTTTCAATAATGATGATAAAAGATATCTTAAGCAATCACATAAATTGTTCTTATTTGCTTGAACGTATTAACTTATATTTTCCTTGCAGAAGTCTCCGTATGTTTTTCTACCTACGTGATGAATTTGCTAGAAATAACTATTATAGAAATAAACCCATATCCCGTTGCATTAAAGTGACAAATAGTGTTTTAATCTCTCTAGATATTTTTCAACTCTGTTCAAGAGATAGCTTTAAAAAAAATGTCATGCTTGTTTTGTTATATATCGACACATAGTTTATTTAAATTAATATTTATTTATATTTATAAAATGAAATTTACTGTTTTTATTTTACTATACTACTTTTACTTTTATTATTATTACATTTATTATATAAGTTGTAATCTATAAGAGATTGTAAAACTCTGCTTGATGAAAAAATAAACTAAACTAAATAAAAATTTATTTTTCAAAAATCGATTTTTCAAAAACCAGTCACTGACTATTTTTGAAATTTGAATCTTATATGTATATTAATAATATATTCAAAATGGCGTTTCAATTTTTTTTTAAATGTTTTCAAAATTTTATACATAAAAAATTAATTTATTAAAAAACCGATCCAACGATTTTTGAATTTGTTTTTGTTATATTCTTATTTATCAGTGAATTCAAATTGCATTTTTATATACGACTAAGCAATATTTTATTATGTGATTATTCCCTATTTACGGATTTTTGCGTACGTCACTGAATACTAGCTACAATGTAGGACCTCATACATTTACTACCCAAACCAAAAATAGTTGTACTACCTATGATAAAAAACAAAAATCTGCTAATTCTTTATTTCCATTTGAAATAAACTCAATATTTTGGTATTTTTCTTAAGATACATTTATTTTGGATAGGAATAAGTAACAAAAACAAAATGACTTCAATTAAATAACGATGTAGAGCAGTCTTACAAAATAAAATAACGATACATTTTTAAGCAAAATAGTTGGCCTGCAGGTCTTAATTTTCATTTTACCATGATGTTACGTCGCCTTTGGCCTTGATAACTGCTTCGCGTGGCATTGTGTCAACTAACTTTGACATTCTTCGGTACCAAAAGATTCCCAAATATTTATGATTTCGGCTTTAAGGTCTTGAAGAGTCCGGCATTGCTCTTTTCCAAATTTTTGCTTCATTTTATGCCAGACAGTTTCAATTGGTGAAATTGTCAAGGCTGCTGAATGGCTATTCCAGTAAAGGAATTGCCACGCAATTGTAGACCTTGCTGTATGGCTAAAAGCACCATCCTGTTGTACAGTATAGTCTCCATCACCAGCTTGAAGTCGTGGTATTGATGGTAGAAGTTCATTTTGCATAATATCCCTGTACTTGGCAGCATTGACAATTTCATTTACAAATTGTTAATTGCCCAAACCCCGTCCGGACATGCATTCCCATATCATTTGAGATGCTGGAAACTTGAGCATTTTTTGAGGCAACCTTCGTAAAAAGCCTCTTTTGAATTTCTAATTATGTACTCGTTTTCGTCCATCGCCCACGCAAACGTCAAACCGGGACTCATCACTCCAAATAACGGAGCGTCATTGATTTAAGTCAAGTTTTTACTCTAGTCGCATTTTCTTTTGTTTAGATTTTAAAAGTGTTTTTTTGTTGGCCTATGTTTTTAAACAACCATGTAAAATGTTTCTCCAATTTTTTTAATATTCCGCTTACAAGTGTCGAGTGAAACACTGTTTTGTATTTCTTCTATCCATTGCAGCCGCAGTTTGACGTCGATTTTCTTTTATTATTTTCTTTAAAACTCTGTAATCTCGAAGATTCGTAATTGGCGGGCGTCCCGTTTTTTTACAAATCTCCACATTTCCACTATTTTTGAACTTTGAGATTATGTTGCGAATTGATCAGCGCGGTAAATTGAATTGTTTTGCGATAATCCCATTTCGAAGGCTTTAATTATGGATTCCCTAAGGTCTCTTGATAATGCAATGCCACGCACCATGGTTGACCTTAAACTGTTGATGGATTGCATAAAACAAGAGATCAATAAACAACAAAACAAGTGCATGTCATTTTTTTATAACGGTTAACTGGAAATCTATTTAAATCGTCACAGTCCAACTAATTTGCATTCCAATAAGAGTATAGTCTAACTATTATGCTCTATCTTTGTTCAAGAGAATGCGATTAGGAGCCATATTTGTTTTCTCAAATTGAGTTCTGTTTGGTCTTATTTACTTATTAAATGTAATTTATTACATTGACAAAAAAAAATTAAACAACTGCTTGGGACCAGAAGATATAGGTATATAAAAAGAGTTAATTTGTTAATTTATTGATGTAGGCCAACTATTTTGCGCTTGGGTTGTATACATACATATTGTATGTATTTAAAAACCACATGAATCTTATGTATTAGGTTCCATCATTATGTATAAATATGTAGATACATTTTACCCTCCTAACTTACATAATTAAACTCCATAAATAGATTTTAATATTCATTTGTAGGTAGGTACCTATGTAACTATTCCTTGAATCATTTATTCGTCAATAATTCATTATACTAAGAATCAAGGTAATCTTACTTACATCGGTTTTAAACCTGCATAGGATAACTAGACTACCTGCCTACTAACCAAGCTTCAAGAGCTACAAGAGCAAGTTTATTTATTTATTTATTTACCGTCATTCAAGTTACAAGACTTTATGAAGACTACCCATTAAAATTAACTTTCAATATATGTATATACAATTTTAAAAAGATAAATTAATTAAGTTAAATATACGTTATAGTATTTGCAATAAGCTTATCAATTTTCTTTTAATTTCATTTCTATTCATATTAAAATCAATTGCATAATCAAATTCATTAAAATCAATGCACGCATTAGTGATTGGACTGTGCCTAGCATAACTTGTACTATGATATAGAACATATAAAAAATCGCCATTTCTTGGTCGCAAACTACGAGCAGGTGCATACATATGAAACATTGACAACAGCACTGGACAATCAATAATAGAATTGAGAACATCATAAGCAAAGAGTACAGAATTTAATTTTCTTCTCAAAATGAGAGGTTTTAGGTCGATGAGAACACATCTGCTTTCATAACATGGAGCACTTAAAGAACCAAAAGTTTTACGTAAGGCAAACTTAGTAAATCTTTTTTGAACTTTTTCTATACGAAGGATACTTGACTTAGTGTAAGGATTCCATATAACGCTACAATACTCCAGCAACGGTCTTACAATACTCGTGTAAAGGGTTTTAATTGTATAAGGATCCTCGAAACATTTTTAATTTCTGACTATAAAACCGAACATCGAGTTCGTACGATCCAGTCGTGCATTTAATTTCATTGAATTTTGTGGATTTTTTAAATTGATTTATATGGTAAGGGTATTTTTTTTGTTTTTTTTTTGACAGTGGGGGCATTAAAGGAATTTCAACATATACAATGTGCAGCCGGTTGGTATTTGAAATTGATGAAATAACATACAGAAAGAAATATGCAGCTGCTAATAAGATACCTACAAAACTGGAATGATGATAAAAAGTTACCCTGATATTAGATATTTGGATATTTTTGTTAGCATTTAAATGACTGCAATATTCCTTACCTCTATAGGCATACTAAGGTCAATGCAGTTTGTGTTCAGAACAAAATATCTATTTCAATAATTCAGTACACGTCGATTGTATTTTGTATTACCTTACATGTTAAGTATGTACATACAAAGCTCGCATTCGTGAATTTTTTTTAGGGTATTTCTGTATTACCCACTCTTAATCTCTAAAGCCGCACTTACATGACAGGAAAATGGCAATATTTCTTCAATTTTATACCAATTGCTTATCAAAAATGTTAATGCTCTTATTATTTATTACAAACTAATGAAACAATACAACTCTTTTTTTCAACTTGTAAGATTGGCAGAGTCAAGGAAAAGAGCTAAGGTGTACTTCTTTCGTCAATGCTTTATTACGACTAATTATACATACATGCTGGATAAAGCTAGTAATGATATATAAAACTGTATATTGTACATCACATATACCGCTTTCACACGCCACATCGATCTATCATGTCGACGAAGTAGTTCGTTGTTGCATTAGCATTCACACGCACATACACCGATGTATAATTTTATGTTAAAATCAGCTGGCAAATAGAAAAGTTGTCAAATTTACTTTAAAAAAATTAATTATTGAAATGAAAATGTCTGTACGCCATATTATTTTCAAGAATTAATTGAGCAGATAAATTTAATATGAAAGAAAAATGCAAATAATATAACTTCAAATAATGAACATGAGCAGACAACAAACACAAAAAAACAAAAACAAAACATATACTGTGCCGGTGTACTAGTTCGATCCTTTTCACACGCCATGTCGACATACCACTTCGATCTTCAGAAATCGAACTGCTGTGTCGACACTTTTTCTTTTCACACGACCAAAAACCGTGCCGACACTATAAATCGACGAAGTAGTTCGTGGCGTGTGAAAGCGGTAATAGTACAACTGTGATATCGTCTGATCGATTAGGTACATTACACAATAAAAGTTTACAGTAAAGTGTAATATGATCCTTAAAAACTCATTTTAGGAACAATTGAATTATCTTTCATTTTATACCACTTGATTGTCATAAATACTATAATATGTCAAACAATTGGTATAAAATGCCACAATTGGAATTTCGACATTCGCAGCCCGGTAAATACGGCACCAGTTAAATCTTCTTGCTGACAATTGTCTTCATTGACTTGAGTTCTTTTGGGTAAATTCTTAACAAAAACGTAGTGAAAAAAAAACTTGTGGTTGAAGGGAAGAAGCCAATCTATTTCCTTATTCTTTATGGTGTCATCTAGTAAAAATGCTATAAGCCAAAAATAACTAGTTTTTCAACTAGATTTTTTTATTATGCGACATAAAACTTTTGTTTTACTAGTTCTAAGCAAAATTTGGATGTCTCTAGGCAAAATTATTATTTGTCAAAATCGCAACACGAAAATACCACAAAAAAAAAACAACACCCAGCGCGTGACTTGCTATTATTTAGTGTCACGTGAATCATCGTCGAATGGTTTGTTTTCGTTGCTCCAGGCAATATTGATGACTTCGACATTTTATCACTTCCTGTTCTTGTTGTAGGAGGATTCTCGGAAGAGCCAACATAATTCACACATGTTTGTACACAATTTTCTCGAACAAACGATAAAAGCCAATTTTATTCAGCCTTGTCTTCCAGTTCCAGCGAACATAAAAACAAAACAAAAGAACCTCCTGACAGGCGGGTGTAAATGCCATCACAACCACTTCTTAATTATTTATTGATTAAACCAACAACAAGCCAATCAATTCAATTCATTTATCCTGAAGAACTATTCTGGATGCGATGGCATGTTGGCTGGGAACAGACTCTATACCTACATATTCCTTCGAAATGTTAACATGAATTAATATAATGTGGGTGTTGTTCATTTGGCTGTGGAGTTAATTAACAGAATTAAATCCGCATCACTTCCTGAACATGGATAAATGGCATTAAAATAAAGTTATGTTCGGTTTGATTTTACCCTAGGGATTCCGTAAATGAGAGACAGGGAGTAATATATTCTATCTTTGAAGTTCCTTATACCTACCTTCTTTGTTTCAACATGTTCTTAACAATTCATACGATGCCCGTATAAATCGACATTATTTTCTATTCAGTCGCACGTTGAGAATTGACAACTAGTGTCTTGTTTACTTTGTTGCTTGTGAAATTTCATGCATGACAGTGAATAGATGTGGCACATATTCTTGCAAAAGTATGATTCAGCAGTTTACCAAATAGAAATGACATCGCATACCATGTGTCGTGTCCACTTGAGTGTCTTCGACTTGTTACTTCTCTTTTTATCTTCCCGTAGCAAAGGGGGTTTAAGCTTTCGTTTAACTAGATTTTATGAAAAATAGTTGGCAGCATTTTTCTTGCATTGTCTTCCCTTTCACTCTCTCTGACACAAAGAACACGCGAAACAACAACAATTGATTTGTGCTGTTGACAAGCGTGGAAAGATTTATTTTGTTTCAAAGTACTGCATTATTCTGATTTTGGTCAGCGATAGCGATACGAAAATAATAAATAAAATAAAATCACTTTCACAACTTGATAACATTTTAATACACAATTTTTTTTGTTAATAATATTAAAAAAAAAAAAAACAATACAAACACTGAACTGAAGTTTAAGAGGCTAGAATAATCTGGGTTAACTTAAACTACAAATTGAACTGTGAAACCAAATAAATTGTTGACCTGAAATTTAAACTAAAAGTGAAGTTTAAACTTGCGCTGTGAAACTGGGGGTAATAATTCTAAATTTGTTGAAAAAAAGTAATATGTTTGCCCTGATCTGGGCTCGACAATTACTGAATTAATGATTTTGGGGTATTGATGCACAGCGACGGCAAAAAAGATATCGCGCGCCTTTATTGTACAACCCGTTCCAAAGATATACTCCAAAATCTATTCACTATGTTCGCTTTGAAAAGTATAATCTGAAAATCCTTTGGAGTGGATGTAGCAACTTACTCAAAAATTGATTTATCCAGAATACCTGTGAAAAAGCACACGTGTAGCACAGAACGCACAAGTTGGTGGACAGTTTCTGATGTCCCTGAAGGTCTAGATTGGGAATCAATATCAGCTGTCGTTCACGATGGAAACAGCAGCCCACTACCTATCTAATCGCTGTTTGAGAACTAAAATTGGTAGATCATGGATCTTGAAGCCACAAATTATGTTGATCTTGACTTGACACTGACAAAATCGAAGAAGAATAGTTTTTAACTATCTACTAATTATTTAATCGCACCCACTTTTGTTAAATTTTATAATACAATCACAGTTTAATTCTTATTGGAAAATTATTTTAATTAATTGTCTCAACTTATTCTTCTATAAAAATATTACTATTATTATTGTTTCAATTGTTTAATTATTTGTAATAATAACTTGCAATCAACGCTTCTCAAATCACATACTTTTCATGACAGTTTCTATCATCAAGTGTATGTATACTAGTTCAAAGGTTTGCCGCCAGAGTAAATTGCGTTCATTTCTCAATAGTGTTATCAAAATATATTCATGCCGTTTAGTCAATTTGTAATTTTCTACTCCCTGGGCTATTTAAAAGATTCGCACTAGATTTGCTTTCGCCTTTATTTCAATTACATAACTCGGCGAATAAACTGAACCATCGATTCTTGAACTACATTTTCCGAACTAATAGTAGATGCTGTCATTTGTTGACATTTAAAACGTCACACGCAATCTTAAATTGTATCTTAAGCATTTTGATTTTTAAAATAAGTGCAGTAAGTAAGTTTTATTTGCAGTAAGAGTATTGCAGGCTTTCAATGTTTATATGGCTCAAATTAAGTTTTCAGTTGTTCTTTCAGAAGTTATGGAGATATCAGGATAACATTTAGTGCCCAGGTAAATTAACCTTCAAAAATCCGCGAAGAAGAAAAACGCGAGCTAGAGAATAGTTTTA
This sequence comes from Philhelius pedissequus, assembly GCA_910595825.1. Taxonomy (NCBI): domain Eukaryota; kingdom Metazoa; phylum Arthropoda; class Insecta; order Diptera; family Syrphidae; genus Philhelius; species Philhelius pedissequus. Next base: position 17,836,046 of record OU343161.1, on the reverse strand, counting down.
TAGAAAATTTAAATAATATTTCTTTCTTTCCTACTCGAGAATGGTATGTGCAACAGTAATAAAAGGCAGAACACGCCCCTACCCTTCCTGGTTATGGTTAAGAGTTAGTGTGAATTATAAGAATGCAGAAAAAGTCATTCAACGCCATCGAAGTATGTGTATTCTGCTGGATTATGATGATTTTCTGTATGTCACACAGCTGATCACCTGACCTTAACACATAAGCTGTGGTATAAATAGTCTTTCTAAGTGTATTGACTACATTTGGTAATATTCGACAAATGTGCTTCTTCCTTCACAAATCTACCGCTAGCGATTACGGGACTTATATACGAAGGGAACCTTCTGTTGTCTGCAGAATTATTGTTGGTTTTGAGGCCTTACTAGTACACACTTTACTGTAGCGTCATCTTAAGTAAGTACTAGGTTGGGCTAAGTTGGGTTAGATTAATTGGTCATTTAACCCATTGTGCATTTAACCCATAGTTGGTTCTATGTGCAGCTGTATAAAACAACTCATTTCTATTTCGAAGAACACGTATTGGGCATAAAAAGACATTAATGAAAGCAATTCAATAGAGGTAATTCGATTATCGACAATATCCTTAACAAACAAAACGCATTGGGTTTACCTGCGATATTTAAGTGTTTTCAAGTCAATGAGGGAACATCTTGAATTATAATCTGGTAATGATTCAGTCCAGTTAAGCTTTCGTAGAGCATAGCGTGTAAACCTTTTTTGAATCCTTTTAATTCTTAAAATAGTATTTATAGAGTGGTGACCAAACAACACAACAATATACCATAACCGGTAGAACAAGAGACATTAATAGGTCTTCAAAGTATATACATCCTTGAAGTCAGTTGAGAAAATTATTAATATCTGACCGCATTAAAAAGCAATCTGCAAGAGATGATGGTGCAAGAAAAATTTTAACATCGTCAGCATACATTAAACAGTTACACTATTGACGGCAAATCATTGATATTTTTATATAATAAAAAGAAGTGGGCCCAAATGACTTCCTTGCGGAAGCCTTGATACAACATCTATACAATTTGAAACGCATTCGTCTATCTTAACAGCTTGTTTTCTGTCAGAGAGGTATGAGTTTAACCATTCTAAGAATGTTGCATTCGATCCCAACTTCTTCAGCTTTTGCAAAAGAAGACCATGGTGTACTCGATCAAAGGCTTTTACAAAATCAGTATACAAGACATCAAATTGCTTACCCTTTTCCATATAGTTGATACAAAAATTTGCGAATAAATTTAAATTTGCACACGTCGGCCTACCTTTCACAAAACCATACTGATTAGAGGATAACGATTCATTATCTGCGAAGTAAAGTATTTGAGTGACCATTTTCCAAATATTTTGGGAATAGCAGAGAGTTTATAAATTGGGCCGTAATTTTTCACTAAGTGCTTAAGACCACTCTTATAAATTGGATCAATGAACGATATTTTCCATTCTTCAAGGAAAACTCCAGAAATAAGGGATTTATTAAAAAAAATGGTCAAAACATTGCAAAGAGAATGAAAATATTTTTGACAAGAAAATAGGAGGAATCATATCAAACCCAGATTTTTTTTTGTTACATCGATTTCTTTTAGATTATCTAAAATATCTTGTTAATATCTGGGTATAAGCTTTCAATATTAGTTATTACGTCAGAATTCCTAGCCAATGGAAGGTTGCGGAAGTTATAATGGTTCTCAAACCAGGAAAACCATCACATAATAAGAAATCTTATGGACCCATTTCGCTTCTACCCGTAATATGTATCTAAGGTCTTTGAAAGGATATTACTTCTGAGCCTGCATCCAAAAATAGAAGAAAAGCGCCTAATACCTGAACATGAGTTCGGATTTAGAAGCAAACATTCGACAATTGGCCAAGTGCATAGAATCACTGACGTCATTGAGAAAACTCATGAAGAATAGAAAATTGGTTCGGCGGTCTTCTTAGACGTGTGGCACGAAGGGCTAAATTTTAAATTAAGACAAATTCTGCCTGAAGCACCTTATACGCTTCTAAAAGCATAACTAGAGGATAGACTTTTTAGAGTAAGACATGGAAACAATTACTCGGATCTCAAAGATATAGGGGATGGGGTACCACAAGGAAGTTTCTTAGGTCCAATTATGTACCTTTTATTTACACGTGATATACCTCAAACAGGAGACAATATCGTAGCCACGTTTGCTGACGACACTGGCAATACTATATCAGTGGGCCAAACGATAAATGATGCTAGATTACAAAAAGCTCTGAATAATGTCACTGAATGGACAAAAACATGGCGGATATCGCTCAACGAAGTAAAATCAGTCCATGTAGATTTTACATATAAGAAAATTAATAGATTACCGGTATTTGTTAATACGGTTCAAGTTCCGTTTGCTAACGAAGCAAAATATCTCGGAATGACTCTAGACGCGAAATTAAAATGGAAACCGCATGTTAAAAAGAAATGCGAAGAGTTAAATAATAAACTCAGAGATATGTACTGGTTGCTCGGGAAACACTCTAAGCTCAGTATCGAAAATAAGCTAATTTTGTACAGGCAGGTGCTTAAGCCTGTCTGGGCTTACGGTATACAACTCTGGGGTTGTACGCGAGATTCTAATTTAAATACCTTACAAACATTTGAAAATAAACTCCTAAGATCGTTTGTAAGCGCACCTTAGTACATTAGAAACGAAGATCTCCACAGATATCTCGGGATTCGCGATGAAATAAGAAATTTTGCCCGAAATCATAGAAAAGGTCTATTACAACACTGTAATAGTACTATAATCGAAATTTTCGATGAGACGAATTTAGTACGCCGTCTACGAAGGACTAAGCCTTCCGATCTGGTGCACTAAGCGAGAATCCGCTTTAAGATCGCGGTATAAGCAGGAACTATCACCGGGTAGTTAACTGCAACACGTTAATTAAATTCGTTAAAAATAAATTGCTAGATAAGTTTCACTCTTCTATGAACACGCGTTTTTCCAGTAGCCTTTTAAAGATTTTACACCTGCCCACGGAAAAGAACGCCAGAGATATATGATGTTTGAAAGAATTTAGCAAAAAGGTCACACGAGGACTGAATCTGAATATCATTTGATTTAAGGTTTTCATATTCCATACATTGAGGATTTGATGAGTATTTTCTTTTGGAATTCAGAAACACACAGACAGATCAACAAGGCCCAAGGGCAACCACTTCACGTTTGTGGTGTGAATTTAGAGCAATCATGTTTTTCACATGGCCAACTTTATGTTGCCTGTTCCAGAGTCGGTACCCCCAGCCGTTTGTTTATTCACGCTCAAAATGGAAAAACAAAAAATATTGTTTATCCAAATGTTTTGGATTAAGTTTTCAAATAGCTAGGAATTAATAAAATATTTTTTTGTTTGAATAAATGTATTTGATGTTACAATTAAATTTGTTTATTATTTCACTTTATACGTAGCGAAGCACGTACCGGGCCGCTAGTTGTATATATACTGACTATACAGAAATTTATTAGAAAATCAAACTCCTTTCTTAATTGAACAAAAACAGCACGGTCTTCAGAGAGATTAGTTATTTTAGAACGCTTAAAAGCATTGGCGCAAAATTTTAAACAGCCTGATGCTAAGGACTTAGCATGATACTACTTAATAATTTGCTAATACTAAATCACTTTACTAATATTTTCCTAATTTTAAACACTTTTTAACTAGCACCATACTAAATCTATTTTCTTAATAAACTACAACTAAGCACCCCTAAAATAGTGCAAAAAAATAAGCGAACATAACTTTTTAACGTTTGTAAATGTCAAAGTGACATATGGATTTAGTACGATACTAAAAAATCTGTTGAATTCTATAAGTATAGCACAGTGGAACTTATAAAGAGGCTGACAGATGTTTTTAACAGTGTGATGGAAACCGGGCCTATACCTCCAGAATTCAAGGAATCCGTCAGATGTATCCAATTATAAGGGGCATATCGTTCTTAAATGCTTCGTACAAAATGTTCACCCCAATATTGCAAAAACGATTGAATAAATGGATAGAAGACAAAAAACTACTGAAGGAATTCCAGGCAGGTTTTAGAGCAGGATATTCGACGATTGGTCATATCTTTGTCCTTAAAAGTATCGCTGAATCATTTCTACACAAAGGCAATAAGTTATATACGTTTTTTTATTGACTTTAAATCAGCATTCGATATGGTAGATCGACAAGCGCTAATTTACAAGCTTTACGGTATCGGTATGTCTTGGAAGTTTGGAAGAGTAATTATAAATCTTTATGACGACACAATTGCCAAAGTATGGAATGGCGAAGAAATGTCTCGAGGATTCAAAACTAAATCGGGTGTCAGACAAGGTTGTACATTGAGCCCAAGCCTGTTTGCCTTGTTTATTGAGGACCTAGTAGACTTCTTACCCTGCGGCATTGAATACGCTGGACTCTCGATAAAAGCATTGCTATTTGCGGATGATATTGTTCTTTTGGCATCATCACCTGCATCGTTACAGCTAATGATAAATCGTCTTTCCCAGTACTGTGAACTATGGGGTTTGATTCTGAATTTGGACAAGTCCAAGGTTTTGATTTTTAAAGGCGGAGGGGGCCGAAACCTCGTGAATGAAAAATGGAACTATAATAGTGAGACTATTGAAGTTGTCACGGAATTCAAGTACTTAGGAGTCCACTTCACGCGAAATATAAGTATGGAAAAACCATTTCAAAGAGAAACTGCAAAAGGCTAAGGGCGCAATCAACGCAACTTGGAATGGATGTTTCCAAAACAAAAATATCGCACATAGTAGCAAGTACAAGCTATTTGAGGCGATAGCCGAATCAGTTTTCTTTCATGCAGTACAAACTTGGGGAGCGAAGCAGTGTGAATCCGTAGAAAAACTGCTTCGATTCTATATCAAGCGAATTTTTTATTTGCCGAATAATACACCTAACTACGAGATTATACGGGAAACAGGGTTATCTCCTCTTTTCATCCGAACCCTGAAGATGCAAGTAGATTATATCATGAATGTTATGAAGATGGATAATCACTGGCTTCCGAAGATAGCAGCTCTTCAAGTTATCCAAACGAAAACAAGCTGGTATAATGACCGGATAGAGTTAGCTAGAGAGGTTGGGATGGAATTGAATCTTGATAATTCTCGACAGGATGTTATGAAAGTGTCTCTCTACCGGCTCATTTCTGCGGTGGACAGAAACCAAAGAGAAAAATATATGAACGATGCCACTGGATCCCTAAATAGACAAAATTACTATAAGCTAAACCATAATTTGGAAGACAGGAATTATTTTAGAGACGACAACAGTATTGCCGAAATATCTATGATGATAGAGTTGCCAGGTGAACTTATTCAACTTAACTTCATGCCACATAGAGATGACTTGCCCAGAGAGGATATTTTTCACTTTATGGGAATATGTCCAATTCTTAAGGAAATAAGAAGAAACGCGAAATCAATTTATAAATTTGCTCAACAGCAGAAGTGAAAAAATTATTTCACTATTGCAGATTACCTATGATCTATAGAAATAAAATTATAAATGAAAGCTTTTAAATTATATGTTTGGTATTAATATTAAAATATGGAACTAAAAATCTTTAATTAAATGTTATATTATTTATGTTTTGTCAACTAGGCAGATGGCAGAAAAGCCATGCTCTTTGTTATTTTTGTAAACAATTATAATCAAAGTTAACTAATAAAATAAAAATAATCATCTACTAAAAAAATAAAGTAGCCATTTTGGATCTTAACTTAAGTAAAATGTCAAAAAAATAGTACGATACCAAACTGGTTTAAAATTAGCAAAACTCCAAAAATAGCCTAGTATCATACTAAAAATGATTTAACATATTACTAAATCGTTTAAAATTTTGCGCCAGAGTTTTTATTAACAAGAGGAAAATCAGATGTTTCTATAGAATATTTTAAATCATTGTTAATAATAGATAATAATATAATGAGTCAATAATATAATTTATCTTAAATCTTGATATTTTACTTATTCAATTTTTCAAATTTGAAATCTCTTAAACTGTAAGGGAAGCAAGTTTGTTCGACCCAGTAGTCATGCATTAGCTACATATGCATCTACATCCGTATTTTAATTAGTCCAACCAGAATGTCAAAACTCTAATTAACACCTAACCACATTTTGATTTGACATCGCACAGCAAATCAGTAGGTAAATTAGTAAATGATGGAAAATCAAAAGTGATTACCGAGTTATGCTGGGAATTGTGGTCATATTTTAATTAAACGATAACGATTCAGATTTTCATGTCAATCCGTTAATTGATTGATTTTAAAATGTAAATGCTTTTATGACAAGTTATATTATTTTAATAGAAAATGTTATTATTTTACCATATTATGTTTGTATGTCCCAGTTTACAAATCAATCGATATGAATAGGTAGCTTAAAATAGTTTACCAAATTATTCAGTTCTATTAAGGTTTAGGGAGGAAGAGTCATAATTGACACCATGACAGTGACAAAATGCAAATCGATTCAAAAGCTTACTATAAAACACCAAAGTACCACACCGCATCGCATAGTAATTTCCTTCGCGAAGGATCAAACTATATATAGAGCTAGCTGAATTATATAGGGAGATGGAGAGGATTGAAGGAACACAATATCCTGGGAAAGCTTTATAATCGAATTGAAATCTTCGCGATAAGTCGCTTGGGGTTATCTAAAATGAAGATAAAAGATGCAGTAAGATAAAATGCAATTTTGTGAAGGGAAACCCTTAACCCGAGGCAATCACAGTTCAACTTAATTCCCTCAATTTTGTTTATCAGAGAGAGAGAGAGTTCTCCATTTATAGGAGAAAAGGTATTTCGACTTGGTCTTTTGAAAATTCCATTGCTGATGGTGAATAAACTGTATTCAAGTGTTCAACTTTGCTCGTTTTATTCTGGGAATACTTATTCATCCGGATGGCGATGGTTCAAGGAAAAATTAAATTCCCCTCCAAGTATATTAGTTTTAAATTTGCAGGAGGATTTCAATGAAAAGTTAGCAAAGGAGTGTTGCAAACATTATGAGTTTGAATTCAAAAATAAATAAAATGCACGACTGGATCGCACGAACTTGCTCTTATAGCTAACAACTTTAATGTACCTACGAGTATAATTATAGAAAAAAAATGTATGGGAGCTACTGTTATTTGTCGTCTTAAAAAAAGTGAAAAAAACGTGTGGGCATATTACCGAAAAACCATTATGTACCAAGTTTGAAGCAAATCCATCCAACCGTTTAGGCTGCAGACTCTAGGACAGACAGACAGTCGTAATTTGGGAAACCACTTTTTTGGTGTTCTTTATGATCGTAATGTCAAGTTTAATTGTTAGAAAAGATTTTTTTTGTACGAATATATAACTTGCCTTATAGTTCCTATAATCGCAAGTAAAAATTGAAGTTTTAATCAAATAATGGTGTCAATTTCTAAAATTTGGCCATTTATGATATCACGGGTATCTATACTCTAAAGCTCATAGATACCCATCATAGCTCATAGTTATAACTTACTCTACTATAGGGTAAGTATTGCGTAAAAAAATATAACCCTGATGGAAATATTCAAACGTCCATGGTGGTGTGTGATGATGGACCAAATGTACATTAGTTATTTAAAGCTTTAAATATTACATACAATGGTTTTTCCTCCAAACGGCAGGTAAGGTATTCTTTATTCTTGTATTAAGGACAAGAAAAAAATATCTGTACCTACTACGTGACAGCAAGTTGGAAGATGGGGCCAAGAGGGTAACCTTAAAATCGAATATTAGGGTTGAATTGTTTAAAGGAAGGAATGTACTTAGATATTTCGTTTGGACATTGTAACTTTTTTTAAGACGTGTGGTTTTTAAGAAGAAATAAAACGCATATAATTTAATATTATGGCCAAGAATTTAGCTTTATTATAAAGATAAGGGTTAGGCATTTTGTTTTAAAAATCATTTCGTGCAAGTGGCCGCCACACAGTGGAAAAAATTCCAATTTTTTTAATTTATTTTGTTCTGTGTTTGATAGCATATTTTTTCATTAATAATCAGAGAAAACACTTCTAATTCGTTTTGTTCATTTCATTTTTGTTTGTGGCTCTAGGGGACTTAAATATTATTTCACTCAAAATAAAATACACAGAGTGTGAAATTAAATTTATATCCAGTTCAATTGATTTAAAATTAAGTGAAACTTAAGTATTAAGTTGTAAATATTATTATAGAATAAAATTACGTAATAATCATACAAATTTTTGCCGTTTTTTCCACATCTCTTTCTAAAAACAGTAACCTGGGTTAAAATCTTTTTCTTAGAAGTAGGTTGAAGTTTTCAATGGTTGTTTCTTATACTATCCTCCACATGCCTGAAAATCTCATAAAAATCGTTCCAGTAGTTCACATTTTATTGAACTAAGAACAATTCTATAAAAAAATAATTAAAAAGCTTTGTATTAAAACTGGAAAAAAAACTAGGCGGGGCAGTGGGCTGAAACTAATAGTGTAAATTTTTCTTATCATTGATTATCAGAAGAAAGAATTTCTTAAAAATCGGGTTAGTGCTTTAGATTTTATTAAAACAAGCATAATGTAGGCTTGTCAGTAGGCGCAAATTAATACACAAAATTTCTCTTACCATTGATTATCATTCCTGAAAATTTCAACAAAATCGGTACTGTGGTTTAGTTTTTATAGAGTTTTAAGCGCTCTCACATACAAACGGACCCACTGTGCACCGCGGCTGGCTCGAATAAATTATAGCTGGGAGGCCCAATTTTCGACCACTTTTTTCAGCAATTGGGGCAGTATGTCAGCAATAACCCGACGGATATTCTCTTCCAAGGCGTCAATCACCTCGCGCTTATTTAAGTAGACAAGCGATTTCACATAACGGCCATTATGGCCGGCTTCATTTTTGAAGAAATATTTGTCCAATAATTCCCACTGCCCCTAGAGCACACCAAACAGTGTTCTTTTGAGGATGTACCGGCGACTCAACAATGGATTGTGGATCATGATCACTCCAAATAATACAATTTTGGTTAATAACGTACCCATTTAACCAAAAGTTAGCTTCATCGCTGAATAAAATTTTCTTGTGAAAATCGGGATCGGTGGGTAATCGCGTTTTGAGCCCATTCACCGAACTTGCGACGCACTTGATGGTCCTTCTTGCACAAGTTGGATTTTGTAAGCCCGCACACCAGTTCCAATTGTTGCGCGCGACGGCGGATGGACTCATTCGGGTCTTCATCGATACTCTGCCCCACATCAGCAATAGCGTCTTCGGTGCTCATTGTATGCGCGGCGTATGTATTGTAAGCCGAATGTTGGATGCATAGCGCATTACCGAACCATTATTTTTGTAATAAATTTGCACGATTTGCAAATGTTGTTCATAGATCAAGTGACAGCTGTCAAGAAGACCAACTCAGAAAAAAGTATTGCCAGATTTAAAAACCCCACGTCTAAAAAAAACACCAGTTACTTATGTCAATTAAATTCACATGAGTACTATATACATTACACCTATCATATGAAGTAATGTCCATATGCATACCTATTTTATTTTTCATACTACTACGCTTTCATTAGGCTTGTTTTTTCTAAGCCCCGGGGAAATTGGACAAAAAAAACGATGAGTGGGATTAACAATTTGCATGCTAAATCCAACAGTTAATCCCCGGGGGTGCTTAACTTAAACCCAGAGAATTCTCGGGGCTTAGCTTTTGAAGAGGACAAAAACAGTGTTACCAAATTCTTTTTCATTAAGTTATCGATAAAATGTATAGAAACTTCAAAGCTTTTCTATTTCAACATTAAAAACAAACATCATACCACGTTTCATTAAGTTTTTCTTTATGTCGTTCCTTCGTAGTTATCAATTTGGGAATTGCATTATTATCTTCATAAATCCAAACAAATTACTAGGGAAAGATCATTTTTATTTTCGAGACTTCAATTGCATTATTTTCTTCAAAAAGAAATATTGATGCTTACTAATAAAATTATAAAACCAAAATATTCTGAACAAAAATATTTTTACAATTCATCGACATCGTCTTCGGCAACCTCGTTCGTCCATTGCCAAACATTTTCTTCGGCGGAAGTCGAAACGTCCACTCATCTCGAAAGTATTTATATACATCTTCGCCCAGCTTCAACAATTCAACAGAAACTTGCTTCTCTTCGGCCTTCCACACACGTTCTGAACTGTCAAACATCTCCAACCGCACTAACGTTTCTTGAATCCATTGAATAGATGTGTTTTGGTGAGGGAACCGGAAGGCTGCTCTGCTGCCTTTGCCATTAGAAGTTCGTTGTTTCTTGTTTCTAATTCCGATACTCTCCTCTCAAAATCGTTGACTGAATTTCCACGTTGTAGCCATGTTTCCTGATTGCTGCAATTTTTCGTTCATAAGATCCAAGGCGGATTTGAACTCTGTAATTTCCTTTTCATCCTCCATCTCTTGGTTCTGCATTTCGTTCTTAAGAAAAGCAATTTCCCCTCCGAATGCGTGACATTGTGGTGTCAAAGGTGCTTTTGCTAACAGTCTCTTCAACGGAATCACTCTGATCTACGTTAAGGAACTCAATATCGTCTATGCACACGACAATTTGAACCGGTTCCTGCTTGCGCCGCCAAATCAATATTGCTGCTGTCGGTTACTGCACTGTCATTCTCGCCTTGGTCGTTTTGTGGGAACACGTCGTCAGCCAACGCGATAGTTGTGTTGTCACCGAGTTCAAAGGTTTCACTCAAAGAGACATTCGATATCATACGATTACCATTGTTAAGAATCGTCGGCATTTCAGTGATTTCAATAATTTTTGGTTTTTTCGTTGCGGGTTCTGTCGTGTAATCATGGTCGTCTTTAGTAGGCTTGGATTTTGGCCTACCACTGTAATATTAAGTGATGGCAATGTATGAATTCCAGAGCTCTGGAGAATGTCCCCATACCATGCATCCTTGGCATACTTCAATATGGCTTCACGAGAATCTTAATCGTCGTCCACTCTTGCTCAGACTTAAATTCCTAATGACAGAGGAACTGAGGGTCCCGAACGAAGAGGCAACTCGTCCACTAATATCATGTCCCTAGTAGTGACCGATCAGTGGAGAGTCCGAATGGAGAGCATGATGTTGAATAGTGCGAAAGCGAGGAATCCACTGATTCGGAATGGTATGTATCACTGTATTTGTGAAAATTAAATTAACAGACAATCACATGGGCTAAAAAGAATTTCCAAAACACTATTTCAATAGATACACATTTTCTTGTATAAATAAAAATTAACTTACTTCTTTTTATATTATCTTACCAGGAAAGTAGTTTAATTCAATAAACACATCGAAATTACACAAAAATCAACCCAATGATTTTTAGAAGGATGACGGCAAACGGTGATGTTTCTTTTTGTTGTATTACAGCTGTTTTCAAAATGTCATCTTTCAAATTAACAATGCTGCCAAGTTTTTTCACTAAGCGCCTTGGTCGTTTCTTTCAACCAATTAACCCGGGGATTGCAAGAAAACGCAGCTATTATATAGTGATATCTACAAGAGCAAGTTCGAAAGATTTTAATAACAATGAAAATCGTAAAATCGTAAATGTATGTTATTTTCTTGTTAAGGTTGCAAAAGAACGCAATTTGTAATCACTTACTTTCGAGATTTCCATCATGAAACTCTGCAATTCCCTTTCATTTAGTATCAAAAATATTTCAAGCATTTTTCCCCATTTACCAGTTAGAAATTGATTGCAATCTTTTAAATGAATGCGAAAGAATGAAAATAGAAATGAAAAGAATGCATACGCATAAGATTATAATAAATTCTTTGCTGTTAAATAAATAATGAATTGGGGAAACAATATTGCAATATTTTTAATGGTAATTGTATGTACTAGGGAGAATGGAAAACCATGCTTATATTACGATTGTTAAGAAATTTGATAAGTCACTTACAGAATAATAAAAGGCACTTAAGCCTATTCGGCGAGTTCTTTCATTCTGTTATTATGCTATTCTGTTATAAATTTACATACAAAAGCTTCAAAAGCTTAAGCTGTCAACAAATATTTTATGAATTATAATTTTGGTGTGCTTATTCTTCTATGAAATCTGTTAAGAAATCTGCTTAAGAGCTGTCAAAACTTCGAAATTCTTAACAAGTCCTTAACGAACTGAATTGTTGCTATTCAGCATGCCACAATCTGTTATGGAATCTTTTATGAATCATAAAAGACACATTTTTGTTACTTCTATCATAAGAGATAAGAGAGTTTAATGTTGGGTGGCACACGAATCGTGCTACAATAAGAAATTTAAAAAAACTTTTATTTTAATCGATGTATTTCATTAATTTTATTTATTGGATTAATAATTAAATTTTGTTCTTAATAACTAACGGTTTTTAAAGATAATAGACCGCAAATGACCTCCACGCTCATCCACACATATGTGGCACCTGAGCAGAAAATTGTTCATGGGTTTAAATTGGGATCACCTCAATAATTGTCTTAATGGACTGCTTAAATTCCGTCAAATTCCTGGATTTCGTTTTGTACACTTCCTGCTTGACATAACCCCATAACAAAAGTCTGGTGCACTCAGGTCAGGTGACCTTGGGGGCCAGCGGAAAGTGCAGTTTCCGGATTTCAATTTGTTTGGGATTTTTCGTTGGAGCTCCGAGATAACTTGTGTGGCTATGTGTGCACTTGCTCTATCTGCCAAAAAAAATGCAGCACTTGGAAGGCAGTTGGTTTTTGCTACGAACTTGCCGTATTTAAAGAGCTAGTACATGAAATTAATGAAAAATCAAGTGCCTTCGACCTGTTACAACATCTGTACAAGCATGAATTGCAAGAAGCGTTTCCCAATGTTAGCATGGCTTTAAAAATTTATTGCACATTACCAACATCATCTGCAAGCGGTGAGCGAAGCTTCAGCCAACTGAAAATAATTGCAATGTAAAGTTGTAGTCTTTCCTGGTTATATATTTTTTTGTGTTTCTGTTTTATGTGGCAAATGAAAGTTATTAGTTATTAGATAATAAAAAGTTTAATTTTATTAAAGTATTTTTAGTCACAAAAATGATACTCATTGGCAGTTTTAACAGTTTTTCTCAAACACTGAAGGGATGGGCGCCACTATCAGGGTTTTGTCCCTGTTCGAAAAAATTGTAGATCCGGGGCTGGATGTAAGTTTAGCTTTTTTTACATTTGGGCCAATAGTATTGTGAAATTGTTGGTCATGAATTTAAATATTATTTTAGCAGAAAGTATAAGTTTTGTTATCCACCTATGTACATACATACATAATGTATGTATATACATATGTATGAATCCCAGACACCAATGGGATTATAGACTTGCTCGTAAAATAAAACTCCTACTTTCAAAACATTTTTAAATTCAAGACGAAAATTTGCATTGCCTTGATGAAATGCAAAGGAGAATTTAAGGTAGTTTTAGTCGCAATGAATGCGCTCTGATATGTTTTATGACACAATTTCCGTGTTCGAGTGCATTTTTAGTGTGTTCGATGGTTGCTCGGTGTAACCACTCGAGAACTCTTAAATGTCAAAGGAAAATACATCTCTTTTATTTTTGCTATGTATAATCCTGTTTATTGGAAAAAGAACCTTCTTTCATAAACAAGATTTATTTATTTTATGTAATAATAATCTATCTATCATCTATGTATTGTGAAGTTTGGTTTTGTCAAAGGCTGAGGGATTGCTCGCCAAGGTTCTTACTAAAGTAGCACGGCACTTTAGTTTCCACAGTCAATAATTTCCTTATTTTAATCCAAAGTCTTCGATTAGCTTATTCTTACAAAATATGACTTTATTTTCCTTTATTTTATTCCAAAAACTTAATTCTTAACACTATGACTTTTTTTGCCTATTCCAAAATCTTAACTTAACGATACATGCATCACCATTCTTCCTTCGGGATAATATGCTAGTTTAACAGGGCCCTTTAACTTGATCTGTGGTCCAGTGATGGGCTCTTTGGGGTATCCTCCGGATCGGCGCGGTTTCTGGTTACTGCTCGGACAGGTGTTGTATGATAGGTAAAATCAACGGCCGAAAGCGGTAAAGTCTACGGCCGAAGCCCGTTAAATCGACGGCCGAAGCCGGTCGGATATTTATGCAGACCCCTTACCACTGGTGGATGGAAGTCTAATACTAATTCACACATCTTTCCTATCCTTCTTTCTCTTCTTTCACCGGATGTCCGCGTTGTGTTAAAAACATATAAAGGGCATTCATAATCCCTTGAGCGCGTGCAAAATTATAAAAAAAAAAATTACCAGAATCTGGTTTGTTTGCTTTTTTTTTTTTTTTTTTTTTTATAATCTAAAACAGGGATTATGAATACCCTTTAAATGTTTCAACAGAGAGCGGGCGTGAGGGTGTGGTTAAGGAAGAGAAAGAATGATAGGAAAGATGTATGGCGCGATATTCGGAGACTGTAGGTGGTTGTTGTCTCAGATTTTATCTCCAGGGATGGCGGCTGAACTAATGCGGAGAAATTTCAGTGTCTTATTTATCTATGCCGCTTATAATTCGCATTATTTTTTTTTATTATTTGTTATATTTTATACTAGTTTTACTCAATCACATGTTGTTAGTTCTATGCCTAAGCAGCATGTAATGAGTAAACCAGCAACTCATTGTATGACATTTATTTTAGAATTGGTTTCTAATGGAAAAATAAGGAGACATAGACTACGGCAGGGATCGAACCTGTGACCATGAGGTTGACAGGCGAACACACAACTATCGCGTCACGGCCAACCCTGAAAACAAATCGTGCTGAAACGGATACATCTTCGGCGAAGCTCTGGGTAAAAAAACTCCTTCAACATCTTTAAATAACGGTTCCCATTGATAGTTTGTGTTACACCGTTTTCTTCAAAGAAGTATGGCCTGCGAATACACCTTGATGAAACTGCGCACCACACAGTGAGTCATTCTGGGTGCAGTTCCGTCTCATGGAGCATTTCGGCATTTAAGTCAAAATGGGCCTCATCAGACTTGAACCAACAATTTATCAATGTGTTGTCTTCTTCGGCCATTGCAATCATTTTCGGCAAAATTCCAGTCGAACAGGCAACGGAAACAAGTTTAAGTCATCATGAATTATCCGTTCTAATGACCATCTGCTAACTCCAATTTGGCCCGATAAGTTTCGAGTCGAAACACTTGGAGTTGCCTGTATTGCCGATGCAACACCCACGATTGTATCCTGAACCCGAAAATTGGGATCTCGATGATACGGTCTTCGTTCGATGCTTCCAGATTCGGCAAACATGTTCACCAGCCTCATAATGGTCCATCTACTCGGGGTAGTACCGCCAAACTCCAGCCTAAATTCCCTTTAGACGGTAATGACGGACTGCAAAGAATGGTACCGCTGCACTATCGAAATCCTTTTTTCAGTATCCCAAGCATTCATTTAGATAAATCTAAATAGTAGCCAATAAAATAAAAAAAAATAAGCCGATTACACACTGACAAAAAGACGTTTTATTTTTGTAGCACGATTCGTGCGCCACCCGTTATATGAAGTAAAAACTTTTATTTCGTGAATGAATTGTTCTTAAAAAGACAGATGTAACAAATTATTATTAAAATACATAATAACAAAAAAATATGTAAGAAATTTCAGACTAATTATTTCAATACATGAAAGCACAGATAGTCCAGGAAAGGGAGAAAAATGCAGTTTTTTTCCAAATTACTCGAAAACTACAGGTTCTTTTGAAAAAAGTTGTAGCATAGCATTGTAGCTAATGATATGCTACACAAAAATGATTAAGACACTTTTTATCGTACAATTGATAGATTGGTCGAAAACATTGGGGTGTAGTACATTCATTCAAACAAATGTAATAAATTTATGTTTGTGAGTGGGGTTTTTTATTGTTTTTATTAATGTTTGCAAAAAACATATTCTATGAAAAAAAAACAAATTTTAAGTTTGGGACCGAAAGGGTAATGCTGCAACTTAAAAATCCTAGTTTATTTTATTTTGCTTAACAACTCCCAAAATCTTTATTCAATTGTACTATAAAAAGTGTCTTCATCTTTTTTTGTGTAAAACAACATTAGCTACAATGCGTACCTACAACTTTTTTCAAAAGAACCTATAGTTTTCGAGTAATTTGGAAAAGAACTGAATTTTTTCACCTCCCCCCACCTCCTTAAAATGTTTGCTCCGCACAAAATTTAGGGTACTTTTTAGGAAATGCTTAGGACATTAAAATGAATCTCTCTACGAAAATTCAGCTTTGTCGGAATTTTTTCGAAGTGAATGTCTAATTTTCTTAGACTAAGAACACATTTGATGGATGAAACGTAAAAGAAAGTGTTGCTTATCTTGGTGGGGTTTGTTTTGTACAACTTTTTATATTAGACATATTAAATTCAGGAACCTTATTGACAAATAATTACAAATATTAATTATTATTTGTCTACGCGAAACAAAACACGATCATTCCACAGGTTAATTTTATATTGTCATTAGTCAGTGCCGATAGTTTTTATTTGCCTACTACAGCTGATAAGTTGATAGCAGATTTTAGGTCTGTTCGTATAAATGTTCCTTTGTCGAAGTTCCATAACAGACTTTTATAAAAGATCGATCTCCTGAATACCAATTAGAAAATATATTTTATAGTGAAGATCTGTTATGTAATCATAACAGAAAATTTATAAAAGAATAACAGATGTGGCAGAATAAGCATATCTCTGTGTCTTGTACTAGAATTTGAATTCACACTCCCAAGGCAAAGTATATAATATACAATTTTTTAATCGAATTCAAAATGAACAAGATTACATTGTTTTGAAACCCTGTGATATACAAGTAGCATTAGAGTTTCTGTTGGTATGAAATGCATTTTTCATGGTATGATGTTGATTTGCCTTCTTATGGGTAGAATTGTGGCAGGTTGTTTGATGAAGGGTAAATGTATATACACCCTTCTATATGCATTTTGTATCATATCTTTTCTTCTTTTTTTTGGATTCGATGGATTCGGATTCCGTTGTCGTGTATTCAGGTGGAAGTGAAATATGTATACTTCTACTCCTACACTCTCTTAAAATGTGGTCTATAGTTCTCGGAATCACTTGTTTGAACATCAATACAACCATATAACACACCTTCACCATGCCCACTCAGTTAATTTTGCAATAAGGTTTTTTGGAATTTTAAACTCCATCTTTGGAATAATTTTTTTTATCAATTTTGTTTCACTCTAGCCAGCTGTACTTTTACAATAATAGCTGACGTAAAAGTGTAAATTCACTGGAATACTTCTTGTCAGTCTACCTATATTTCCTATTAATATGGAAAGAATTTAGGAGCTTTTCAAAGAACTGATTGCAATGATATTCCTTCAGCCCTTTCGGATCATATAGTGTTTGATTTCCATGATAGAAAATTGAATTGAAATGTAAAGTTTTAAGTAGTTATTACTTTCATACTTTCACTTTTCAAAAAAAAAGTATTAAATTTCTAAATTTAACACTATGATGATATCTCTAAGACGTCCTGGGGCCTATAACCTAACGCGACAAGTCGACAAGCTTAATTCACTTGTCAAACTATACTTGTACAATAAGGAGAAGTGTATTCTGTAAACTGTAACACAACGCAAAACTGTTGCACTTGTCAGAATTATAAATTTCTCTTCACTTGTCCACATTGTGTAACAAGTGGCCAAAATTAAAGCATGGCAAATCTTCCGGAAGGAAAAAACTTGCATTTTTTAACAGAAATAAGAGAAGCATAAATACTCTTTTTGGAACTTTTTGCGATATTTAAGCAAAAGAAAAAAAAGCGAAAAATTGACAGAGATATTTACTTTGGCAAAAAGCCTGAATATTGGCTATTCAACAAAATAAAGATGAATAATTTTTCGGAAAGGTACTTACTGACGTTGATTTTGAAATGCGAAATTTTTCTAGAAACAAATGATCGTCAACTTTGAAATGTATTCTTATTTTAATCACTTTTAATCTGAACAAAGGTTTATTGTTTTTATTCTCATTGTGACTATCAGAATCAGAATCAAATAAATACGTTTTAAATTGAATATGTGTTGAAAACAAATTTATAAATTACTAGCAGAAAGTCTCCGGCGTTGCCCGGGCACCCGCGGCAAAAGTCTTTTCATGAAATATGTTCCAAAAATTAAGAAAAAAAAATGTAAGAAAAAGGATTTTTCATTTATTTTGTCGTTCAATACCCATATTCTGTAACTTTCGATTCGATAATGATAGTCGCGAAACAAGAATAAAATTGTTTGTTTTGGTTTTAAGATGTCAAAAAAACACTTCAATTTATTGTCTTCCATTGGAAATAATAACATAACATAAACCCATTTTTTTTTCAGAGGCTGTAAGTGCGGAAAAGTTATCGCCTGAGTTACAGAAGATGGGTACATGATTAGTTTTCTTATTTTTTTAACAAACGAACTATTCTTCATTTTGGGAGTCTTCGCTTTCCGGAGGTTGTCTTTTTACTTGCGATAAGTAAATACAATTTGAGGCAAGTTATGGATTCGTCGAAAAAAAAGTTTTGCGATAACAATCAAACATGACATTACGATGATAGGGAAGACGAAAAAACATGGTATAAAAATTCTGTTCTTCTGTAGTATAGTCACTTACAGTCCAAATGGGTGGGCCGAGTTCCTTCAAACTTGGTATAGAATTTTTTTTTGTGAAACTGCCATTATGTTTAAGCTCGTTTTTCTCGAAAATGGTTCTAACGATTTTGATTTAAAAAAATCAGAGTATTTTTTCAATATGAACAATTATATGGTTTGAAAACAATTTACCAATGATAGCTAAGAACGGTTTGCGAGTGGCTTGAGGGTTAAATATTTTTTTTATTGTTAAGTTATTGACCAATTGGTTGAATTATTATAGGTGTTCGAGATTTAAAATATATATCTTTCGGCTGTTTTGGTCGTAATGTTTTTTTAATGAAACAATTTCATTTCCTTTCCCGACGTTTCGACGGTGGTTGCAGTCTTCTTCCAGGGATCTTTTTTTTACAAAAATAATTTTTTTTTTTGATATAAAAAAACACTTCGATTGAAGCTTAGTCGGCTTTAAATTGTCACGGATTCTGCCTAGTCACCAAAGAGCACAAATACCTGCAATTTATGGATTCCCGAAAATTCACAAACCAAACATGCCTCTTAGACCTATAATGCTATCAATGAGAGTTCCTTGTTATGAACTTGCAGAATACTTGGGGAGAATTTTAGAGTGCTCGGCAAGAGGTTCGGTCTACTCAATTAAAAGTTCTTATGAATTTAAAGATAAGGTAAATAATCTGGTTCTAGAACAAACTGATGTTTTAGTATCTTATGATGTTGTATCATTATTTACAAATGTTCCTGTATAACTGGCAGTAGCCGTCATTAGGAAAAAATGGGAGACAATTAGTAAACATACACAGTTGAGCCAAACTAAATTCATAGAGTTGTTGGATTTTTGTCTTAAAGAAAACAATTACCTACAGTTTAAAGATAACTTATACAGACAAATTCATGGAATGCCAATGGGAAATCCACTTTCTCCCACCATTGTCGATTTAGTTTTGGACAACCTTTTGGACAATAAATTTGCCGATAGTAACAAACCGAAGATAATCGTCAAATATGTAGATGATAGATTTGCAGTTGTCAATGAGGGGGAGGTTGACAATGTCTTACGATGCCTTAATTCATATCATGAAAAAATACAATTTACCGTTGAGAGTGAACAAAACAGATCGATAAAGTTCTTAGACGTCAAGATTCATCGCGATGATGATAGACTCTCTTTCAATTAGTATCAGAAAGACACAACATCTGGAAGACTTGTCAACTTTAAATCCAATCAAGCAAAGCATATTCTTATTAATACAGCCTCTAATCTATTTCAAAAAGTCCAATGGAAATCATACGGAGCTTGATACTTCGCCAAAAACACAAAGCTCCTGTTGAAAATCGGCAAAAAGAGAAAGGTATTTATAAGATTATAGTTTATTTTCCCAAACTGTCAGAAAACTTTAAAGAGACGGTAAAAAATAGTACTAATGACGTTAGTTTAGCGTATAAGTCCAATAGGACGCTGGCACCTCTTTTCACCAACATGAAAACAAAAACGGAAAAGGATAAGTGCACTGACATAGTCTATAAAATTAACTGTCGTGGGAATGCGGAAGAAAGTTGCAATCTTTCCTATATCGGTACAACGAAACATCTTCTTCGTCAACGAACGAATTTCCAACGACAAATCCGACATTAATTTAAGAAGTTGAGCGTGGACACAAACCAGATTTTGACAGAGTGGAAATCCTGGAAAGGGAGAAACATGTCTCGAAGCGGTATACTCTAGAAACGCTTCATATTATTAATAACAAAAACAATATGAATCGTAAACAAGAAAGCCAGAATATTTCATCGGTTTACTGCTCTTTGGTGACTAGGCAGAATCTCTGACAATTTAAAGCCGACTAAATTTCAATCGAAGTGTTTTTTATATCATAATTTTTTTTTAAACATTGCCTTATATTTGTCGTTCATTGTATTATATATGTTTATCTGTAATACCTACTAAATGTAAGTTTGCCAAAATTTTACACCAAATGTTCTTATGTGTATAATATGTTCAATTTATTTTTGTAAATAAAAGATCCCCAGAAGAAGACGGCAACCACCGTCGAAACGTCGGGAAATGAAATAAAATTGTTTCATTAAAAAAACGTTACGACCAAAACAACCGAAAAAGATATATTTTAAATCTCGCCAACCTATAATAAATATTTTTTTGCAAAACTTAGCTGTTTGACCCACCAAATTTTGTTTCACTTTGATGCAGATGTCAACTTACGCGAAAGCATGAGCTTACACTTGCAAGTTAGTATTTACGTTCGCAAAAGTAGCCACTGCCGCTGGGGAATCCTTGCGATGTAAGCTCGGTTAATAGGCTAATTTCAATATTCTCAACAAACTCTTCATTTCTAACATGGTGCCAAATACCCGCGACCTTACGCTGAAATGAAAGAAATATTGCATGAATTCAGCGGCGCCTGTAACCGTGAAAATACAAGATTTCGCGATTGTATTTGCTTATACACGAAAATTTTCTTTGCAAACTTGAAAAAATTGATAGTTCAGTGCGAAACCTTAGCAAACTTTTTGCTTCCATGAAAATAGTCTTCGCGAAGGTCAATTTATATATGTGTATAAACCCTGCATAAATTACAGAAAAGGTACAAGTCTAGTGTCGAATTTCTTTCATGGAAATCATGATTTCATACTGGGGCCCTGTTAGCGTGAAACTCAAAATGTCGGGTTTTTAAAGGTTTAAAGTAAGACCGCACTTATGCGAATAGTTCGTTTGTAAATAAAAATACAAATAATAAATTTTCTTTGTTAAATTTAATAAGAACGCTAATCCTGTTTAAGTAAACGACAAGATAAATGAGAAATCCTTTTCCTTACAAAAGATATTGCATTAAAAGACTTTTGCCTCGGGTGCCCGGGCAACACCGGGGACTTTCTGCTAGTTTGAAAATAAAATCTGGATATAAAATCCATGGAAACAGCAAAACGTAAACAAAACGAAATATAAATTTGGAAATTATATTTTAAAATCAGTATAAAAGGTAAGTGCAAATATTTGTGTATTATGTATATAAAACAAAACTTATATATTAAATTTAATAACCTATAAGCTGCCCAAATGCCAACAGAAGATGATACAATCATTTTTATGGCGCTGCAAATGGCAAGTCGTCAGTTTACCTGTCATGTACAGACAAACTGACATCGAACCAAAATTACACTTTTATATATTAGTAGAGATTTAGGTATGTACATTATATTCGTCCACAATTTAAATTCCTTATTTTCAAATTGTTTTAACTGAGAAAATGCACGCTTGTAAACAAATGACAACTTTTAAATTAATCGTCACACACTAGCCATGCTTAATCAAATTTTTTGTCACACTTGTCACTTTATGTTACAAAAGCAGGGAAATCCAACAATTTCCCAATTGTCACATTTTAAAATGACATCTGTCACAGAGCTTTTAGATTTGTCGTTTTGTGTTACATTTTTTTAAGACTTGTCGTATTTGACTTGTCCTACAATTTCTTGTCGCGTTATGTTATAGGCCCCTGGTATAAGCATTTCTCTCATAATTATGTATTTTCTAAACTTAACTTCCTGACATTATTTCAAACGTACACCTTTGGGAAAAAATCTTGTACAATTAAACAGAAACTGTTAAAATGCTTGTAAAAATACGAGATGTGAACGGAAGTTGTATAAATAATATAAAGGGTTATCCATTTCGCGGTTTCAATAGTATAGGGCTGGAATTGGTCATCTGTCAAACTAAGTTGTTAAACCAATTATGTTCAGTTGAAAGTCTGACGTTTACGAAAATAGATCGCTTAACTATCGCACAACGCATACAAATTGTTAAAACCTACTACAAAAATGGTGATTCTGCCACAGCCACATGTCGTGCTTTAAGAGGAGATTATGGTTTACATAATCGTCCAACTACGCAAGCAATTGGCAAAATTGTGAAGAAATTTGACGAGACTGGATTGGTTACAGATATTTTAAGGCATGTGCATCATCGTTTCGCTCGTACAATTGGAAATATCGCAGCTGTAAGTAAATGTGTTCCCGAAGACCCGAATGTGTCGATTCCTCGTCGTTCTCAGGAATTAGGACTGTCTTACGGCACATTATGGCGTATTTTGCACTTGAATCTACACCTATATCCATATAAAGTCCGGCTCACACAACAAGTGAAGCCAGCTGACTATTCAGAACGTCGTTGAAACGTCAAATGGGTGCTTGAACAACAGGCGGTAGGCAGCGATTTTTCGGACAAAATTTTCTTCAGCGACGAAGCACATTTCTCACTCGGTGGGTATGTAAATAAACAAAATTGTCATACTTGGGGTTCTGGGAATCCCCGAGTAATTGAAGAGAGGCCATTACATCCACAAAGAGTCACTGTTTGGGGCGCTCTTTGTTCCGGAGGTGTTATTGGACCTTACTTCTTCGAAACCGACGATGGAACGATTGTCACCGTCAATTCGGAACGTTATAGTCATACGATAACTGACTTTTTTTGCCTGATATTGAAGAATACGACTTGGAGAAGATGTGGTTTCAACAAGACGGTGCCACATGCCGCACAACTCGAGCGAATATGGCTTTATTGCAAGAGACTTTTCCTGGCCGCGTAAATTCTCGTCGTGGCGATATCAACTGGCCACCAAGATCATTCGATTTGATACCGCTGTGGGGATACGCGAAAGACCGTGTTTATGCAGATAAACCTTTAAATCTCTAGCACTTGTTGAAAACCAACATTCGTCAAGTTATGGCTGAGATAGCGCCCAATATGTGTCAAAAAGTAGTAGAAAGTTACTTTAAAAGAATCGATGATTGCAACAATTCGCGTGGTGGTCATTTAAATGATGAAGTATTCCACACATAATGTCAACGTTCAGACTTTATAATAAAAAGAAATATCATGAAAAAAAAATATTTTATATGTGTTTTATTTACGTTTACTTTTGAAACCGCAAAATGAACATTTATACTATGTACATCTTAAATTCTACACAGATAATGTCGAGCCTTTTCAGAATTACCATTCCAAAATGTATTTTCCAATATCCTATGTTAGAACTACATTTATGTACATTCTTAAATTAACATTAATGTTGTCAAGAACATAATATGCAATGTTTATTTATCCTACTTTATATGGTAACTGCGCCTTGCATATTTACAAGGTACCAACTTGTCATTTAATTTACATAGATAATTTTTATTTTTCAATATAGTAAGTTATAGCTTAATTCCAAAACTGTTGCCTAAAAAATAAATTGCTTCTGCAATTTTTATGATTCCGCCAAAATAACACCCAACATTCAACACATAATAACACACGTCTTTGAATTGCTGAAAAAGGCTAAGCACCTTTAAAAGAGCTGCTGCTTCCTGACTTTCTATCATATCGTTTTAAATCCAAGCTCCAACCAAGCACTTTCAAAATGCAATTTAATTTTTTTTTCATGAATATGTGTAAAAAGGACTAAAGAGTGGAAAATATAATGCCCGCTACTCGATTGCATGAATTTGCTCCTGTGGGTAGATATAACTTGCGGTTAAGTTTTAAAAATATGGTTTTGGTGTTGTCAGAATGGTCACATATTTCTGCAAGAATAGTGGCTGTTATTTTCCAATCCAAACACATTTTATTTCTTACTACAAAATTCTCACATCGGCTAGTGTTATAACGAAAAAAGTGGCTTCGATTTAAACTGAAACAATAATGTTGATACAATTGAATTTGGTCAATTATAAAAGGGATTTAGGATTATGGACCACCATCCCAACGGCGCGGCTGGATATTATTTGTGTGAAAAAGTGCTCTCAAAGTCGATACAAAATTGTTGTCTTCTGTGCTGTCTGTGTACATATCCTTTTAAAGCCCCCACCAGTGTTGCCGAAGAGAAATTTTCAAAAGGAGCACAGACGAACAAAAAGAGTAGTATTTTAAACAAAATAGTAGTACCTTTCCAGAATTGTAAATTTGTATTTCAAAACTTTATTTTTCAGAAAAAAACTGTCATCTTTGTTGTCTAAACATTTAGGGATATTTATACATATATCAGTATTAACTACTTAGATCGAAAATAGCTAATGTATTTTTGATCTATCAATATTATCATAATATTAATAGGTTACGGAAAGTATTAAAAAAGAAACAAGAACTACTTTTTATATGATTTCAAAATGCTTTTTAAAGTATTCCACTTACTGCAATCAACTCCATTTAGTAATTCTTTGAAACTCATAATTGCGTTTAGTGTGCTTATGCCAAATCTATTTCGTTTTTTATCCTTTAAAAGTAAAAGTTTAGGAAAAACTCGTTCCGCCGCTGGGCTGCTGCGAGGAAGAATACTAATAATGCACTCACAAAATTCCGTGTTAGAGGAAAAAGTGTTTTATTTAGGGCATTTTTTTAAATAATTTGACAAAAATTCTTCGATATCTAGTGAATTGGATACCAACCTTTGATTAAGAAATTTCGCCATTCCAAATCAAAGTTTTCAACATTGGTTTTATCTATCAAATCAGGGGTGGAATCGGCTAAGGTGATTTGTGATTGTCACATTTCCGACAATCATATGCGATCATATAAAAATTTTCGTCTGTGTAAGGTGATCACAAAAAATTACACAAAACTTGGCACCACTTTAAGAGAAGTACTAAAATTTGATATAAATCCATGTTTATGTTTGGTTTTGTTTGTCTGCAAATTGTTTTATTTTTTATTTTTTCATGCAATGTTGAGTGCCCAAACGTTATTAACCTTTTGATATTAAAAAAAATGTTGTAATTATCTCGCAATCCAAAAAAGTTAAAATAAAAAGTAGAATCTAGTCATTGAGTTCACGAGATTAAATTAGGATATTTCGAATTTGTTCTACAAACTATGAAAATAAAAATGTTTCGATCGTTTGCCAAAAGTATTTTAGTTTGTACCTACTATTAATTTATTCTAAATGCCAATTAATAACAAAATAAATTAAAAGTTGAAATAAATATGTGTGAGAAAAACAATGCATTTACCCAATTACATGTACATACTTCTGTTTTATCGGATATACTTTGTTGAATGTAATGTATATGGGTGTGCACATGTATATATATGGTTTCTATTTTCGGAATTTGTAAAATCATAAAAGCAATTTTACAAATTTACAAAATTAGAAAACAAATGAATTTTATATGAAAATGACACCAAAATAGCTGTCACAAGAAAAAGTCACAAAAATGTGATTATCACATGTGACAGTCACCTTACGCAGCCCAAATTTATTTTTTGTGACTGTCAACTATCACAAATCACCTTAGCCGATTCCACCCCAGGCATTGATAAAATTATAGAAGTTGTGCTTTCTGCTAAGTTTGAAGGATTAATACCTTAAATTGATTTTTAAATTTTGTCATTAAAATCAATGCGATTGAAAGCTCATATTAGGTCATGTAATATTTTCGACAAACTCTTTTAATTTCGAATACTTCATTTATTTGAATTTTTGTTTGTTTTTGACAAAGTTCAGCTCTTGCCCCAACATACACGTAATCGATATTTAAAAAAAAATTCAGAAAAACTTGGATTTGATAAAATTCTGTAAAATAGTTTTGTAAAATGTTTTATTATATGACAAAAATATATGTATTTGGACGGACTGAGACTGAAACTCTTAGTTAGGCTGTTTAGTTAACTCAAGAACACAGGCTAAAAATAATAAACAACATTTCGTTGTATCATTCAGCTCTTCTTGAATCTTGTGGACAAGATCTAGGTTACTGTCAGAAGATTCAAAAGAATTCTGCAAAAAGTAGTGTACCAATGCAGGCCACTGTTCCAATGTTCTTGCCGCAACCTGTTAAAGAGCTAGCCACCGAGTAAGGGATTATTTTCAAATCTCATGTTTTTCACAGTTGAAATAGTCCTGAACTCTTTAAGTTCGATTTGTTTTTGGGCAATGTGCAAAGTATACGTAGATGTTTTTTTTTTTGGAAAAAAATCAATATTCTGTGGCATTTTTTTAGCTGCGGCTGAGGAACAAAGGGTGCTTTCATAAATGTATGGTTCCGAAAGTCCGACGAATGCATAGCATTCATAATTGCAAACGATGAATATCAGAGTTTCATAAATGTAAACCGCAAATATTTGCATCGCAATTGCGCATATATAAAATTTCACATGCTCTACGATTTTTTTTTAAAGAAAGAGACAGTATGATGTAAACGGTGGTATATCTTACCTTACTGTTCACATCTGTCCAAAGTTTTGATAGAAAATTAAAAGTTGAACTTAAAATAAAAATACACATCAGAATTGTTTCTGCTCCACAGGAAAATGAAGCAAATTATTAATAAAGAGAGGGGAATTCCCTTTTTAAAGACAAGTTGGATATTAAAATGCTGCTAAATTAGAAATAAATTTAAAAAGGAAAAACATTTTTAAAGTTTGAGGTTTCATTTTACTACATGTGCAATATTTGTTTGGCGTTTGAAAAAAAATAGTAGTATAAGTGTGAACGGAGGAGTACGATAGAATGGAGGTGTCAAAAGTAGCACAATACTACTATAGTAGACTTTCGGAAACGCTGGCCCCCACTATCCTAAAGTAAATATCAAAAAATAACCCGAATCTGTTCCTTACAAAAAAAAAGAAAAAAACTGTACAAAAATATAATCTAATTAAAATCAATAAAATAAAAAAACACCACGCTCTACGTCCTTAATACAATTCAGTGTTCAGTGGCAGTGGTCAAATTTAAATAATATATACAACATTCACAATAACCAAGCTGAAAAAAAACATTGCAACAAGCACACCGAGCGGTAAATCCTTCCTTTTCCTTTTTCTTGCCACTTCTTGCAGTTGTATTAAACTAGCCCTAAATGACGAACATACCCAGCGAACTTGTTCGTTTGCGTTATCCCCTAAAGCCTAGTACGCTGCTGATGCGAAACGAAATTTTTCGGTGGTCTCCACTAGGAGAGCGAAATGCTAACGAAAACCACAGCGGAAAAATATTTGCGGAGAGTTCTGTAAGCTGTCAAAAACAAATGACAAGTTGTAAAAAAAAAAGTAATTTTGTCACCAAATTATTTTTAGATGGAAAATTTTTTGTCGCCAAATTACTTTTAGATGTAATTTTCTTGAAATAAATCTTGGATTTAAAAATTGTTCTTGTTACACATAGAGGATTTAAAATAAAACTCAGAACCGTTTAAATGATGGAAATTAAGCAAATACTTTGGGACTTATTAACTGGTTTATCTGCCGATTTGATGAACTTTCTATCAATTTTAAGAAAATCAATTAAATAGGGAGGTAAACCACTCTATAATTCGAAAACTACGTCCTTCATTGGAATGGTGTAAACGGTTATGAGTTCTAATTTATGGTTTCTTACTAATTCCGGATACCATTTTCAAGTTCAAGAATTATTTCAAAAAAAATATATATAAAGGAAACTTGGTGACAAAAATTAAATCTAAAAGTAATTTGGTGACAAAACTACTTTTGGTTTTGTTAATGCTTCCTTTGAAAGTATGAAGTGCTGATTCTAAAAAGATATCGCTCGCCTTTATTGGACAACCCGTTCCTAAGATACACTTCAAAGTATTTTCAGATTATGTATTTCAAGGTGAACAGTGAATAGCTTTGGATCTATATCTTTGGAACGGGTTGTCCAATAAAGGCGAGCGATATCTTTTTAGAATCAGCACTTCATACTTTCAAAGGAAGCATCAATAGTTTTTGCAAAGAAGTTGTATTAAAAAAAATAGCTCCAGGAATACGCATACATCATTCTAAATATGCGTATTTCAAGAGTGATTTTTTGCAATAAGGCTTCTACATAAAAACTTTTGATGCTGATTTTGAGAGTATCAAGAGTAGATTACAAAAAGGTATCAACCAAGTTTTTAGGATAACCCGTTCCAAAGATACACTTCAAAGTATTTTCAGATTATGTATTTCAAGGTGAACAGTGAATAGATTTTCAACTATATCTTTGCAACAGGTTGTCCAATAAAGGTGAGCGATATCTTTTTAGAATCAGCACTTCATACTTTCAAAGAAAGCATCAACATTTTTTGTAAAGAAGTTGTATTAAAAAAAATTGCTCCAGGAATACGCATACATCATTCTAAATATGCGTATTTCAAGAGTGATTTTTTGCAATAAGGCTTCTACATAAAAACTTTTGATGCTGATTTTGAGAGTATCAAGAGTAGATTACAAAAAGGTATCAACCAAGTTTTTAGGATAACCCGTTCCAAAGATACACTTCAAAGTATTTTCAGATTATGTATTTCAAGGTGAACAGTGAATAGATTTTCAACTATATCTTTGCAACAGGTTGTCCAACAAAGGTGAGCGATATCTTTTTAGAATCAGCACTTCATACTTTCAAAGAAAGCATCAACATTTTTTGTAAAGAAGTTGTATTAAAAAAAATTGCTCCAGGAATACGCATACATCATTCTAAATATGCGTATTTCAAGAGTGATTTTTTGCAATAAGGCTTCTACATAAAAACTTTTGATGCTGATTTTGAGAGTATCAAGAGTAGATTACAAAAAGGTATCAACCAAGTTTTTAGGATAACCCGTTCCAAAGATACACTTCAAAGTATTTTCAGATTATGTATTTCAAGGTGAACAGTGAATAGATTTTCAACTATATCTTTGCAACAGGTTGTCCAATAAAGGTGAGCGATATCTTTTTAGAATCAGCACTTCATACTTTCAAAGAAAGCATCAACATTTTTTGTAAAGAAGTTGTATTAAAAAAAATTGCTCCAGGAATACGCATACATCATTCTAAATATGCGTATTTCAAGAGTGATTTTTTGCAATAAGGCTTCTACATAAAAACTTTTGATGCTGATTTTGAGAGTATCAAGAGTAGATTACAAAAAGGTATCAACCAAGTTTTTAGGATAACCCGTTCCAAAGATACACTTCAAAGTATTTTCAGATTATGTATTTCAAGGTGAACAGTGAATAGATTTTCAACTATATCTTTGCAACGGGTTGTCCAATAAAGGCGAGCGATATCTTTTTAGAATCAGCACTTCATACTTTCAAAGAAAGCATCAACATTTCTTGTAAAGAAGTTGTATTAAAAAAAATAGCTCCAGGAATACGCATACATCATTCTAAATATGCGTATTTCAAGAGTGATTTTTTGCAATAAGGCTTCTACATAAAAACTTTTGATGCTGATTTTGAGAGCATCAAGAGTAGATTACAAAAAGGTATCAACCAAGTTTTTAGGATAACCCGTTCCAAAGATACACTTCAAAGTATTTTCAGATTATATATTCCAAGAGAACAGTGAATAGCTTTTAGAATATATTTTTGGAACGGGTTGCATTTTCCCTTGTTCATCAGTGAGTTTTCTTAGTGGGTTTGTACTTGACCACTCTGCTACGCTGCGAATGCTCTTTGATCGATTCCCATTTTAACTATAGGTCTTGCTTCCTCAATTAATACTAACATCGAATGAATAGTAAAAATGCATGGCCTTATATGTCAAATCCCATTGACAAGTGACCAGCTTGCAAGCAGCTTGATTTGCTATCAAATTCACGAGCAGGGCATCTGCCATACGATGGTTCAATATACATTAAAAAAAAAAAACTTCTTAACTTGAAAAATAAGTTCTGGGGTATGGTATAAAATCGCCAATCAATGAGATCGGAAACAGGCTTTCTAAATACAGGTGGGTATCGTTTAAGATGGCCTTTTTGCAACCAAACATTATTGTGGTAACGGCAGCGGAAGGCCGCTTACCTTTAGCTTCCTTGTCCCGACCAGTCGGAAATTCATATTCGTACTGCCAGTAGCGGGCGGTCGATTTGATTTTTTCTTTGTGGCAATTGAGTTAATTTATGTGTTGAAAGTATGTAGTTAGAAATGGTGAGTGTTTTTTTTATATTTATATGGTGTCAAAGGTGGCATAGAATTTAAAAGTCGGAGTAACAAATGGATTTTAAAAATCGTGACATGGACAGTTAATTGCAGAACAAACTACTGAATCTTGATTATAATATTTTTATTTAGTAGTCACTTAAAATAAATTAATTTTAAAAGGACATAGGTTATTTTTAATCTAAGCACTAGCACTAGGTATGAGAAAAGTCGATAGTTAGTTATAATCAGCACTCCAAATAAAGATCAGCTATATTTTGTTCGCCGATAAGATATGTGAAGGGTGTTCTTCTTTCCAACTTCCCATTTTCATTTTGCAGATTTAGTTTAGTCGATTTTGAAATTGGTTTTGATACAAAATTAGAATTGAATGTATTTTGAATAATTTAATACAGGAAATGCACAGAAAAACCAGACACTAGAGAAAGCACAAGGCCAAAGAAAAATCAAATAAGCATTACAAGAGCTGACTTTTTTTTATAAAAAAAATGAAATGTCAAAATTTCGCAAGCAATTAATGTGCAGGTCAATTAAATTGAGAACGAAAAGAGTGGAGAATTGTACTAAGAAATCTACTACAGCTATCCACTAAAATTACACATTTCGTCGTTCAGCAGCGTACTGGAAAACGAAAAGTAGAACGAAATTTTTCGTTCATGATTTCGTCGTGTCATTTTTGTATGGGATTTTTCGTTTCGCATCAGCAGCGTACTAGGCTTAAACGGCAAACACATTTTATTGCAGAATTCATTTCATGTTGATTGTTGATTCTTCAAAGTGTAAACATGTGCTATCGATGAAACCATTACCATTGCTATAGCCATTGTGATTTATCTGCGATATGATCTTGGCATATCGTTTAAAGGAAAATTAGGTTTGTTGGAAACGTGACCCAGCATCGAACCCAACGAATACAAACAAAAAAAGAATTTCTGTGCCAACAGCTAACGGTTCTAGAAAAAAACATTGCGAACACGAACAAGTTTAGCGAGCATGTTCGTCTGTTAGGGCTACCTTTCGCTTGATCATTGTAGGTAATCTGTGAAGTTGTTGTGCAGTGCTTGGTTTGATTTGCTTTGTATGACTCAAATAGATTGCTGTCTGGTTTTCTATTTAACCATGGGAGGATCAAAATCAATACAAATTGTCACTAAGGCATAACACTAGTTTTTTTTTTGTTTTCCATTTAAAAGTTTCTATTAGGACCGAAAACCGATAAGTTGAAACTTATCTAGCAATTTTGTTTAACGAATTTAATTAACGTTCTGCAGGTAACTATCCAGTGATAGTTCGTTCTTATACCGCGATTTTAAAGCGGATTCTCGTTTAGTGCACCAGATCGGAAGGCTTAGTCCTTTGGAGGCGGCCGGCGTACTAAATTCGTCTCATCGAAAATTTCGATTATAGTACTATTACAGTGTTGTAATAGACCTTTTCTATGATTTCGGGCAAAATTTTTTATTTCATCGCGAATCCCGAGATATCTGTGGAGAACTTCGTTTCTAATGTACCAAGGTGCGCTTACAAACGATCTTAGGAGTTTATTTTCAAATGTTTGTAAGGTATTTAAATTAGAATCTCGCGTACAACCCCAGAGTTGTATACCGTAAGTCCAGACAGGCTTAAGCACCTGCCTGTACAAAATTAACATGTTTTCGGTACTGAGCTTAGAGTGTTTCCCGAGCAACCAGTACATATCACTGAGTTTATTATTTAACTCTTCGCATATCTTTTTAACATGCGATTTCCATTTTAATTTCGCGTTTAGAGTCATTCCCAGATATTTTGCTTCATTAGCACAACGCAACTTGAATAGTATTAACAAATATCGGTAATCTATTAATTTTTTTATACGTAAAATCTACATGGACTGATTTAACTTCGTTAAGCGATATCCGCCATGTTTTTGTCCATTCACTGACATTATTAAGAGCTTTTTGTAATTTAGTTGTATTATCATTTACCGGCATAACGCTAGTGACAATTTTTTATTGAAAAGATGAAATTGGAATTAAGATGATTTTAAATTTAAAAATAGTTGGTGTTCTTAGGATCGACTATAGCCACATTAGTGGGCTAAGGAAAAATTGTTGTGCCGCGTATGTCCATACTGTGAATAACAGGTCAGCTATTTTGGCTCTGAGTGAAGCCCAAATAGGTGAAAATTCTGATCAATCGGAATTTCATCTGGTTGGGTACAACTTAGTACCGCTATTCTTTTCCCACCATGGCTTCACCGTTTACATAAGAAATGATGTTGCATCCCAACTTCAACCACAATGTGATTTGCGCTCAATTACAAATTTTAATTTCATATGGTTAAGATTCTCGGTAAACAAGCACATCAGACACACGTTTTATTTATCGGTGCCCAAATTTGTACAGAAACTCAACTTTTAACGAATTTGATGCAACTGACTCAGCTTGTTGATGAACTAACACGAATTTCTGAAGTTGTAGGTCAAGCCGCCAACACCCTAGGCTTGTTTTTCACCTCTGATCTTCTGCGCCTCTAGGCATATCAGACCATTTTATCATATCTGCAAATTTCTTATTCCAACAACACTCAGTTAAGGAAAACTCACCCAAGAAAATAAGAGAAAGCCAACTGGGAATGTCTGAATAATTTCTACAATAACTTTAACTGTTCACTATGCCTCCTTGGTAGTGACGTAAAATCGAACAAAGATATCTATCAAGCGAAAAAAATATTTTAATTTGACTGCAAAGAGGTTATTAGGGTTAGAGAAGTAAGCTTCTGCAATTATAAAGCCAACCCCACTAAGGAAAACCGGAATAAGTTCCAACATGCTAAAGACCTACAACGTTCACATTCAGATATCCAAATTTTTGTATGGCCAAAAATTAAGGCAAAAAATACTACACTGTCCCAAAGTTAGTTAAAATTATTGGTCGTTTGTAAAAAAAACATTCGAAAGAAATTCAACATCGTTTTCGGTTCCAAACCTCGTCTATAGTGATACCGCTTTTATGAGCTCACGTGAAAAGCCAATTTGCTTGCAGCGTATATGCAGTAGCTATACAGTGTTGTTTTAGATCCATGGTGTGTTGTGATGGATCCATGTTTCGTCCACGGTTACAAAACGGCGCAAAAACTCCTCCATATTGCGATTAAACAACGCCAAACCTTCCTGTGAAGTTGTTACACTATTGCGTTTGTGGTCGACTGTGAGCAAACGCGGCACCCATCTTGCGGAAAGCTTTCTCATGCCCAAGTGATCATTAAAAATTGAAACCACTGAGCCATGCGAGATCCCTACGGCTTCCACAATCTCTCGCACTTTCAATCTTCGGTCGGCCAACACCATATCGTGAATTTTTTCGATTGTTTCGGGTGTAGAGACCTCAACTGGGCGTCCAGGACGTTCGGCATCTTCAGTGCTTGTACGGCCACAACGAAATTCAGTAAACCACTTTTTTACCATTGAAATCGATGGTGCAGAGTCCCCATAGTATTTATCAAGCTTAGCATTGGTCTCGGTAATGGTTTTTTTTCGCAAGAAATAATGCTTAATAAGCACACGAAATTCACTTTTTTCCATTTTCTTCTCAAATTAGTGAGTAGTCTGATAAAAATAGCTGTCAAACACAAACTAACTGACGCAGCAAGTTTAAATTTTGACAGGAGTCAACTGACAGATGCCTGTTGACAGGAGCAGTGTTGCTGTTTCAGTAAAGAGGTCAGAAATTCAAAAAGTCACGGACTTATTGACCCGCCCGTAACAAAGTAATGACAAGTGACGTAAACATTGCATACGATGAACCCAATAAAATAAGTGCTGCAAAAAAAAGGATCTTGTTGACGCTCGACTTAGTTAAGTTCCGATGATCAATCAGATGTTCATCCAGATCTATCAGGCGAACCAAATTACGAAATCTAGTGTTTGAATCGCAATTTTTTTTTATTAATTATAAGCAATTCTAAATGAAATCAAATTAAATTTTTTGAAGGTTTTTCCAATATTTTTTTGTTTTTGTTAATTTGACTTTTAAAACAATTTAAAATGATATTGATTTAAGTTTTTCCAATGAATTTATGATTTATGATTTATCAATTTTAAGTTTGTATTGACTTTAAAAACAAAGTTAAATAAAATTTGTTTTATTATTTTTATATTTGCATTTAATTTTTTTCTGAAAACCAAATGTGATCTTATAGTTTCCTTAAGAAATGTAAGACTTTGTTTTTTTTAAAGTTTTTTCATCGTTGAAGAACAAAATGTATTTTTGTACTTTTGAGGACTTAAAGTTTAAAAAATAAAAACCAGAAAATATGATTTTAAATCTCTTTTTTTTCCACTTTTACACACGCAACTCATTTTAAATGGACATAAGAATTGAAAACTTCCTTCGAAAACACGAGGCAAAATATCTTATCTCAACTTTAGATTTTGGAAATTAATATGAAATACAATCTAAAGAAAAGCCAAACTATCTTAAGTCATATTTTTCCTTATAACGGGCGAAATATTACAAATATATTTTATAAATACATTTTTTGGGATGCAGCTTTGAAGTGTTTTTTTGCTCTCCTGAAAAATCAATAAAATTGACTTAAGATACTTTACCTTTTCGTTCGAGACATAAGTACCAACTACCCGCTTTTATTCTTATTATTTATCAACGATATTCCTGTAATCTTTAAAAACTCATTATGTCTTCTATTTGCGGACGATCTTAAGCTTTATCGAATGATTAAGTGCATGGAAGATTGTATTTTATTAAATGATGATTTGAACAGACTGGCTGATTGGTGCAATCTATATTTTCTGCATTTAAATGCCTCCAAATGCCAAGTGATGTCCTGTGTCCGTAATATTTCACCAATTTACTGCAACTACTCTATTAATGGTTCAGAATTGGAACGTGTGATACAGAAAAAAGATCTAGGGGTCATACTGGACACAAAACTTACCTTCCTACCGCACATAGATTACATAATCAATAAATCCAATCAAATGCAAGGGTTCATCAAGAGGAACACGAACGAATTTACTGACCCATACACACTGAAGTCTCTTTTCAACTCTCTCGTTAGATCGGTGCTTGAGTACTGCAGTACAGTATGGAACCCGTATTATAAAAACTCGTGTGACAGAATTGAAAAAATCCAAAGAAAATTTACAAGGCTTATATTTTTTAAATTAAATTGGAGAGTTGATACTCCATCTTATAAAACAAGGTGTCAGTTATTTGGAATGCTAAGTCTGGAAAGTCGTCGTACATACTTTGGGATAATGTTCATCAGAGATTTACTTACATTTCATATTAAATGCCCGTCATTACTTGCATTAATCAATATACATGTTCCTAGAAGCAATTCCCGTGATATAATTTTGTTTCATGAACAATTCCATAGAACTAATTACGGTCGAAATGAGCCCATATCTCATTGCATCAGGGAAGCTAATTTGGTTTGCAATAGATTAGACTTTTTTGATACTTGCGCTAGAGAAACTTTTAAGCTGTACGTATTTAACTTGTTAAATCTACCACAATTGTAATTAATTAATCCTTTGTAATATATCATGGGATATTAACATACCCAGTACAATTATTTTATTTTATTGTTAATTTAATTTTTAAGAATCGATGTATTAGTCTGTAAGAGAAGATGTTCTCTGATTTATGCAATGAAATAAATAAATAAAATCGGTCAATAATTTAAAAATTCGTTGCTATACAGTCATTAAAGACCTTAATATACACAAACTTGCTCCACCGGATAGTATCCTTCATATCATTCTGAAGAGATTTCTTCAACGCTGACAAAATCTGTCGTACTCTACTCGTCTCTATCTGAGTAGTTTTAAAACAGCATTTGTCCAGCCTGTCCCTTAAAAATGCGCATCTTCTTTACCCTCTAACTACCGTCCAATTGCACTTACGTCCCTTCTTTCCAAGGTGTAATGCAAACGCTGTTTAATTATCAGCTTAAGAAATATCTTGAAGAACGATAACTGCTTAATGACCGGTAGTATGGCTTTTGTAGCAATTGGTGCACTGGTGATCTGATGGTATATCTCACCGAACACATGGTTCAAATATTTATATCGTTTTGAAGAAAGTAAGATTTGCGCTTGACATTTCAAAAGCATTTGATATATTTTGGCATCAAGATTTCTTATCGAAAATGTGTGTGCAATTGATATTGATGAATCTTTTCTTCCTTGGATTAGAAACTATCTTTCGGATACCGTCCAATGAAAGTAGTATTGGACAGTTTCAAGTTCGACAACCTCTTCGAATTTATTCTTAATTATTCAACAATGATTTAATGGGTCCATTCAGGAAAATTTCTCGAATTCATTCGATCTAATTCGAAAATGTCATTTCATACGAAAAAAATATTTATCACCTAAAAACTTCTATCTGTTTTTCTTAATAAGGAGGATAGCAGATTTGCCAAAAATGACTGCAAAAAGTAACGAAATATGCGCTTCCCGAGGAAATGATTCATTGTTCAACAAAATTCAATAGCGTCCTTAAAACAAAGATTTGAATATTCGAAACCAAACAACTTTTCCCTGATTGAGGCCCTTCTACCCTGTAATAGGCCCACATCTATTGAAAAATGTACAGCTTTATTGGATTTGGCATCGATGTATTCAATAATCTGCCCTATCGCGGTAACCGTCGGAGCGTAGTTTTCTCCACAACGCATCTTCGTCGGAAATTCAATTACAGTTCGAAGTGGCTTTCATCGGAATAAATCTTTAAAGAAATACGACTACGCATTGCGATGGATATAAACTTCAGGCACAGATATGTCAGTTAAGTACTGATATATCGAAAATGCGATATATTTTCGATAGTTTTTTATTAAATAAACACTACAAACGTTTTAAACCATCT
Organism: Philhelius pedissequus; assembly: GCA_910595825.1. Taxonomy (NCBI): domain Eukaryota; kingdom Metazoa; phylum Arthropoda; class Insecta; order Diptera; family Syrphidae; genus Philhelius; species Philhelius pedissequus. Next base: position 17,798,534 of record OU343161.1, on the reverse strand, counting down.
AAAATTTGAGAGAGTGTAATTTATTGTTTATAGAAAGTATTTTTCAATTATAATGCGCTAGCGTTTTTAAGAAATGTAATTACATGTACCGATTTTAAAATCATAACTATCGAAATAAGCCCCTCCCTTTTTCCAAACACATGTGTCCGTTTGAACTGTCAACAAAAGAATAATTTGAAACTAAAACTTTTGAAATTTAATATTATTTATTTAGAAAATAAAAGAACTAATTCTGATTCCCTTCAAGATTGAAGAAAAACTTTCGCCTAAATAAAAATGCGTTTGCTTTTGTTTTGGAGCAGATTCAACACAAATACAAAACAAATTATCGGTCTGATGGTGTCACTCCAAACCTTTAAAAAATATGATGTATTCAAAACTAAAACACAGCCACAACTTCTGGGGCCAATTTCACAGATCATACATAACAGACATTGTATGATTTTGACGGCACTGATACATCAATTCTGTTTCATGGAATTGTTGTATGATTCACTGTCATACATACAAAAATTGAATGGAATATTTCCAGTGATCTTCTGTTTCACAGAATTGTTGTACGAATTGTATGACTAGAATGTATGTCATCTTTTCATACATTTAATACAATAGAAAAAATTGGTGTCGCTCGCTGGCGCAGTTGTGTTTATACATATATATCTTGATTTGAAGTGGTTATTGTTGTTCGAGTTCTGCAGTTAAAATAAGAAATTTCAACATCATGCAATCAAATAAAAGAAAATATACCAAAGTAAGTTTTTCCACTTCTTTTATAAATTAGCAGCGGTCCTTTCCGGCTAAATTTTTATTTAAATAACTAATTTGTTTGTGTAATAGAAAAATGGTTAATATCTTTATGGATTTCTTTTGAAATCCTCTTGAAAATTGCATTAACCATTTTCCTTTTAATTATTAGAAAATTCCTTTCAAATTGTTATTGAACTTTGAATGTTTGAGGCAAATTAATGCTTGTCCTCGTCCACAAGAAACGGCTGCACCTAGAAGAATGGTTAATGCCTTTCTAGATTCCCTATAGGATCCTCTAGAAAATTGCGTCAAACATTTTTCATTTTAATTCTTAGAAAAAAAAATTACACCCAAGTGGTCATTGAACCTTGACTGTTTGGTGCAAATTCAAAAAAAAAAAACATGAACAAAATTCCGCGTCCACAAGAAACGACTACACCTAGGAGAATGGTTAATACCTTTTTAGATTCCTTATAGATCCTCTTGAAAATCTGCAAATTGTTATTGTTTGTGGAGTAATGGATTTTAATCTCTGGTGACATCATAAGACAAAAAAGAAGTGTCGTTCTTTAAAATGTCATATTTCATTTGACAGTTGTCAATCAAACGTCAAATCATACATTTTTATGGAAGGTATAAACGAATCATACACTACCTTCCAATGGTATCTGTGAAACAGACATTTTGATGTAATGTATGATAATCGATTTGGTGTTTGATGTATGAAATGTATGTAGTGTATGATCTGTGAAATTGGCCCCTGGTGTCCTTCTTGTGTAATTTTAGATATGCAATATCGGGATATTCGCTGGGCAGATTTATCATCCGCTCAAATTGTTGTTAACTTGTTTTTTCGTTCTGCCTAAAAGCAAAAAGTCCACAAGTTAACGTAAATAAGGTTTATTTCTTTATTACTTATATTTTAATTAACAATTTCTTTAAAAAGAAAACACTTTCCCCAACGAGAACTTGTCGGAGGACTTCGGAGAATATTTTGTTTGCAACTGTCATAAATAAAACCATTAAGTACTTCATCGCATACAAATGGCATGCGTTGAATTTCGCGGACAGAATTTCCGATCAGCCGATCGGAGAATTACCTCGAAGCAAAATGTCTCAGATTCGTAGTAAATCCGAGAGTTCCGCTCCGACGGTTACCTCGATAGAGCAGATTATATGATTTCATGTGAGAACAAAGCCGTTTCTGAAATATCGCTTGAAAAGATGCATACTCGTAAGTTCCAAAAATATTCTGCAAACAAGTTTTAGTTCTAAAAATTGGATTTATTAAATCGAAAATGCGAACAATGATCTTGATCTATTAAAACTACAATGGACATGTTAAATTAAAACTATTGCATGCATAAATTAGAATCAATAGTGATTACCAATGAGTAATTAGTTTTTGCGTGTTAGTGAAGATATCATTTCTCCAACCTTATTGATATATTCCTGATTGATGGCTTCCATAACAGGGTCAGGATTTGTCTCCCTTCCGTGTACCTTTCCACATTTGGTACAACTCACGGTGACTATAATTGGATTTGGCATGGCTCCTTTTTTTTCTTGTGCTTATCTATAAGATATTATGCAAAAACATAATGTTGAAAATAGATGTTTTTATTATTTTAACTTACTTAATGCGGGGGCTAAGAATTTCGTTGTTCTAAAAAGTGTAGAAAGTAAAATTAAAGTCCAATGTGAAATAGGGAAATACGTGTTTTGCTGTGAAAGACTGGTATGAATGTGAAGAAATTAATATTACTTTATCTACGGCTCATCAAAAAAATTGTGAAAATCAAAGCATGCTAAGTTTTATTGAAAAATTGATGATTTTTTTTCAGGCTAGTGGAAATTCAAAATTTTGATTTTTTTTTCAATAGTCGGTGACTGTACTTTATAGTCTAACTTTATACAGTATCTAAGGTCATCATAGCAAGTAAGTTGTAAGGTATTGATAACTTTGCTAGCTTAATATACGTTTTTGGGGGGAGAAGGGGGGTATTCTTTACCACAAATATATATTTTTTAACACGAATCCAATACTTGCCCTATAGAGCAAGTGAATAGAAAAATCGTTTGCCATTTTTTTTTTGTTTTTTTTTCTGAGCAAAGATTTGGCAAAAGGATTTTTTTATCATCGTCGATGTTGATTTTGAACTCCGGATGTTGGTACGGTAGCTACATGCATGTTGCTAGAATAGGGCAAACACAACTCTGTTGCTTTCCAAGTGGTTTCACATGGTCTGTCTGATGCTTCTGGGATTTGATTTTTTATGTTTTTTTTTTTTTTTTGAAAGGGATTTTCTCAAGAATTGCACTGTTGTTGTTAATACTCCTCTTGAGTGGGCTCCTTGTGGATCTGATTTAGTTCTTCCCGGTATGGATGTATCAACACCAAAATGAACACACTATCAGAAAACGAGATGTCTTAGCAAGAAAATAAAATAAAAGGAATCTGTTTTCGCTGCCGCAAGGCAACTTTGCCAAAAAGTATAAACCAAATACTTTAGTGGTTTCCGGTATTCTGTGACCTGATTGATTTTTTTTTACTTAAATCCTTGGCTGCTGCTTCCTGTCAATGAAAAATGTGTTCAACGTAGGCGATAGATGTATGTAGATGGAGTTTCAAGGTTGTTTGAGAAGTTTGCTCTTTTTTAAATAGGAATCTATTATTTTTGGTTCTTCCTAAATAAGATAGGTACTCGTAAAATTTTATTTATTCTATAGTCATACATAAGCTTTTGGGCCACATTTTGTTTGAAAAGCGTTGATTTATGTTTTTTTTTTGTCCATAAAAAATGAGCTATAAATTCCAACCGAAGTATCTGTTAGATACTTTTAGTACAATTTTTATTTTTTTTTGTATCAAAATTATTGAGATTAGAATACAATGGTTTTCAGCGACAAGCAATCATATAAAAAGGGAAATCGTTATGAGGAAATTGGAAAACAAACTCATACATAAAAATATAGCAATGAACAAAATTATTATTTGTGCTTCAGGACCGCAACGATATGCTTCCTGAAGATTACTTTAAGATGTTTCTTGTTGAGGTGGGTGACTATGACAATTTTTTATGTTTTGACTTCCAGCAGTAATTCTCCATTTTAATCTGGCTCTTATTTGCGATGGTGGTAAGTATAACACTTCCGTTTTAGGTAGCAGTTCCAAAGGTTGGTGAAGTGGTGGCCATACCCTACGAGCTGCTATCTTTGGCTCTCTGGTGAAAGAGACGTGTGGTTTTGTATGGAATCTGCACACAAAACATCGGTTGATCAACAGTGTATATAAGCTGAATAGAAATGATCCCAATTAAGATCCTTTTGGTACTCAAGCTACGATGTTCAGCATTCCTGATTTTTCATTTAGTGTCTGCACAAAAAGTATCAAAAATATTTATTTAACGCCAGTCTGTATATGAGTGAGTCGAAGGTTCTTCGATGTCTATGAATTCCAGCAGAGGAATTATCGGCAAGTGCTTCTGACGAAATCTGTACGAAAGTTTGGTTATCTCATGACAGAAATATTCAGTAAAATAGCTAACGACTCTTATATTTTGCTTATGCTGAAAAACAGTAATATAACAGGCATTATATATAGTCTTCAAGGTTTTGTCTGTCGGCTTCTTTGGTACTGGAACAATACCTACGTGTAGTTTTCCAAGCTTTCGGAAATAGTTATTAGAAATTATGGGCAACAATAGAATGACAAGTTTTTAAGAATAAAATGGAGATGTAGTCAGGTCCATCAATTTCACCTACCTCGACAACATTGGTGAATATAAAGTGTGTTTTTTTTAAGTGTGGTTTTCAATCTGGCAATACTTTTTCGGACTTGCCCTTTTTGACAGCTGTCACTTGATTTATGCTCAGTTTGGTTTGCCATTTCATACTGAATCGACTTACTCCTGAACAACGTTTACAAATCGTACAAATTTTTTACCAATCGAGATTGCTACCGACCCCGATTTTAACAAGAAAAATTTGTTCAGCGATGGAGCTCACTTTTAGTTAAATGGGTACGTAAAAAAGCAAATTTGTCGTATTTGGAGGTGATCATAATCTACAAGTCATTCTTGAGACGCCGTTACATCATCAAAAAGTCATTGTTTGGTGTGCTATATGAGCAGAAAGAATCGTTGGTCCATATTTCTTCAAAAAATAGTTAATGACTTTTTCGTGACTGCATTGAAGAGTGTTGTTGTGGACGACCTTTGGTTCCAACATGCCATACAGCCAACGAAACAATCAATTTATTGAAGCAGACTTTTGGTGAGCGGAGTATCTCTCGTCGTAGCCTCTGTCGTGGCCTCCAAGATCATGCGATTTAACACCGCTGGAATTTTTTGTGTGGGGTTATGTGAAGTCGCTTGTCTATGCAGATAAGCCAGAGACGATTGACGACTTGGAAAAGAGTATTCGGCTGGTCATTGGTGACATACGGCACCAATTGCTGCAAAAAGTGGTCGAAAATTGGGCATTTCGGCTGGAATTTATTCGAGCCAGCCGCGGCGGCCGTTTGCTCGAAATCATTTTTAAAACATAATGACAAACGCTTATCTATATAATAAAGCTTAATTCTTGGCATTAACATTAAATTACATGCATTTTATTTCTTCTTGAAAACCACACGTCTATAAAAACACACTTTACGTATCGGTCGGTCGCCAATATTCTACTTATTGAAGGTAGCCGTTATTACCCTTGGGCCTTCTTCCTGCCTTGTAAAGATCTGGCAGACTATCGGTGGAATTTTCCTCAAAATGACGAATGAGTAGATGATACCTGGGCGTTTTCTTCTACAGATACCTAATACCGTTTGATTTTTTCTTCCCGGGTAATATAGGGCAAGTTATGTATTCGTAAACATTTTTTTTTCTAACAATCAACTATGACATTACTATCATAGAGAAAACCAAAAAAGTCGGTCCCGCAAATCCGTCTGACTGTATGGCTTTCTGTCTGTAGAACGATCTACAGCCTAAACGGCCGAACCGATTTGGTTCGAACTTGGAACTTAGGCGGTTTATGTGATTGTCCAAAATAGATTTTTGAATCGTTGTTGTTGGCCCAAAAATAACGGTACTTGCCATACAAATTTTTCTACCATCTTAATTATCTCGAAAACGGAACTAACAATATTGCTGAAAATTATAGTGTGTGTACTACTTTACGTTTGGTCTACATTTTGGCCAAAATTTTTGTTAAAACCATTTTATTGATTTCCGACTTTCTTATAAACGGCTTAATGGATTTCGTTCAAAATTTTTATACAGGATCTTCTTCAAATTCTAAGTAATACTACATTTCAAAATTTTCGAAATATATTTTTTTTTGATTTTTGAAAAAGAAAATATTTTTTTTTTTAAACTCAATATTTCGAAAACGGGTGGACGATTTTTTCTAAAATTTTGTTTTTGTATTTAGATTATTAAACAATTAAAACGTTCATACAAATTTTGTTTTAGAAAAATTTTAAGAATTTTTATATATAAAAAAATTAATTAACGACTTTAAAATTACATTCAGCCGTTTCTATTAAGAATATTTTGCATACAATGTAATCGAACATAGGAGGAAGTATGTGCGATCCAGTCGTGCATTTTATTTTTATAGAAATGCTGAAATGATTTTTAAGTCAAATTGAAATATTTTATGACCTTTAGTCCAAAATGCGTTTGGCATTTTGGGTTCATCAGTTAGATGCTATCGTGTCGCTCTAAGACGCACTATTTTTTGGTCGATGATTACCAACTCTAATAAAATGTTCAGCACATACATACTGAAAATTATATTTTTCTAGGGGAATTTGGTCAAATTCATGCACCCAGATTTATATGTATGTTACGCCCGTGCTCTGGCTAGTGAAATGATTTTTGCAATGAAATTTTTGTCACTTTTATCTTCGTTTTTAATTGACACTCAGTTACACCATCCATCATCAATCAAACGTCAAAACACCCACAAGAAACTGGAAAGAAAGTGAAAGAGAACATAAAGAAACTGAATCAGTGGCGTAACTAGGATTTTGTTCTGGGGGGGAGGGGGAAAAAACTTTTTTTTTAGATTAGAATATGACTTTATTCAATACATTATATGTACATATTATATTACAATTTTAAAACTATAATATTATTTCCCAACGACAATTTTTGTTTTTAGCAAGAATGTCGATGATCCTATTGACATCTATTGCATGGTTGTCACTCACACTTATCATAGCTAAAGCTGTCATACGATTCTGTAAAAACAGTATTTCAAATGAACTTTTTTAAAATTGAAATGCATCTGTTATTACTTGGCCTATGGTATTGCTTAAATATGTTTTGATTCGCTTAAAGGTAGAAAACGACCGTTCACTTGTTGCAGTGGATACGGGAAGTGTAATCATAAACTGTAGAAGCCTAAAAACATTTGGAAACATATCCTTATCGCAATTTCCGATTGCATCAATTGCAGTGCCATACATTTTAGTTCCGCATGATTGATGCCAAAGGGACAATTCATCGTTGACAACTGTTTTACTGTCTAAGAACATATCATCCCCATAGAACTCAAGAAGATCATCTATATTTAGGCTTTGTTCTTCACCTGAAATTTCAAGTAAAGCAAAAAAAACCAGTAAATAGCTTCCGGTGTGATGAAAACCTGAGATAAAGGTATCAATAAAAGGAAGAAAAACAGTGTTTCGAAAATAACTTTCGACATCATTCACTTGTAAGTTGTTGCGATGTTGTTGGCGTTAAGCGATTCTTGGAAGCGAAATGATCTTGTGCTTAAGCTTTTACTAAGTTAAAAATATCTGCAACTTATAGTTCTGAAATTGCACGCTTGTCCTAAAGTACCATCAGCAAGTTGTCAGCATGATTCACATCTGCTTTTAAATCAATATGTTTTTTGCAACATTTTTCTAAGAAGCAAACTAAAAGCAAAAATATTTGCAATAACATGAGCGACAGTTAAAAATTCTGCAGACATTACTGAATTTAAAAATGGGATTGCATCTCTAGCAGTTTCTTTGTCATCCCATAAACAAATTATTTCAAGGGATTCAAGTACAACATCGTACAGCTCCAGAAAATATTCAACTGCATGAAAACGTTCAATCCATCTTGTTTGGGACTGAGCTCTCAAATTCCATTTCTCAATGGACGATGAAGAAGTTTCCAACAGACTCTATTGTGCTTAAAACATTTTGAATGATGGGAACGGAACAAGCTAAAAGTGTGTCCCATGTAATGAACATACGGAGCCATGGCGTGTGTTTTATTAACTAAAGCTTGGACGCATTTTAAACGTCCTGACATCTCAGCGGCAACATCGTATCCTTGTCCTCTTAAATAACTCAAATCAACATTAGTATTTTCAAGACTGGTTAATATAGAATTTGCTAAACTACTTCCAGTCACATCTGTTACAGGTACAAACATAGCAAGCTCCTCGAGTAACTCTTTTTTTCAGTGTCAAAGTACCTCAAAGCTATGGTAAGTTGCTTTTTACCGTATATATCTGCTGTCTCATCAGCTAATACTGTGAATGACTTAGCACTATTCACTCGGCTCCCCAAGTCTTGTATTTAAATTTTATAGGCCGCATCAATGACCTCATTTTGCATCAGAGGACTTAAATATTTATTGCGCTCTGTCCCCTGCAAAAATGCGTGAAGCTTTTCATCACCTTTAACTCTATAGGCTAATATAGCACAAAAATTACCCTGTTATTTGGTGTCATTGGTAAGATTTATAGGACCACGATTTCGGTGCCCTCGGAAAAGCCAATTCTTGACGACCACATAGTAAAATGGCTTCTGTTATCGGAATAAGTAATTTTCAATTCCTTGCAATCTTATTACACTTTTCTTCATCCAACTGAGTACTAATTGAAATATGTTTTCCTTCAACTGATCGTTTTATATCATTCGCATTCAAAAATCCTTTTCGGTGGTAGATGAGGTCTGCATGCTTTCGAAAATTTTCCAAAGCTTTCTTCCACAAATTAAATGGTTTAGTGCCAAATGCTCCAAGTCTCTGATTATTTATTCCTGCTTCCTTAGGGCCGAAAAATATACAGTATTTGCACAAAACCCCATCTTCTTTTTTGGAATAGCACAACCAGTTGAATTGGCTCAACCAAGCTAATCGGAATTTTTGATTGTTTCCAGACTGTTAACTGGGAAACTGAATGAACTTGTTGGCACCCACAGTTTTAAAAAAATTCAACATTTCATTCTACAAAATTGCCTATGTCATATATATTTACGTCAGATATATTTGTAGAGGCCGATTCATGAGTAGAAAGTTCAGAAATTTCAAAGCCTGGTGAAATAAGCAAAAGGTTGTTCTACAAAATATTGTTTTACAATTTGAAAACAAAGTATAGGTAGCTACAATTGATAAAATAATAAAAAAAACTGTTCAATATAGATTAAAATCTCTTTTGCCATTTTAGTTTGAAGTGTCAGTTCTTTGTTTAAAATTAAAATTACAAAATTTTAAGCTAATCTACTTTAGTTTACCTATTATATTTACTCTATTGGTAATTAAAGGTGCCTCTTAACTTTTTATTTACTATACATTAAACGTTAACAAATAAAAAAATCACATATTTGTTATAATTCTTTAAAAGCAATTTACTAGTAAATTAAAAGTAAATTGTCCAGAAAGCAAAACTTCAGCGGACTTACTATTTTTATTTGAACTGGAAGGGACACTTTCATATTCACCCACAACGATATCCTCATTATTATTTTTTGATCTTTTTTTAAAGAAGTTATCAATAGTTGTTGTGTTCTTTCTTTTGTCTATCATTACAATTCACAATTAACGTAGTATTGTTCAACAATTTAAGTTTAATTACGTAACAACGTTCTGAAATAAAATACACCTTAATCACAAATTAAATAACAATTCCTCACGTTTTTGTCCTACAAACCAATAACTTAACCTTTCAAAATAACACTTTTAACTTAAAAGTCATGGCTAACTTATTACTTTCTCGAGATTTTTAAATTTTATGAGCCTAAAAGTACACTACAAAAGTTGAAAATATGCATTTTCAGCAAAAGCAATTTGGGTAATTTTAAATTTTCTTAAAAACCAAAATATCTTCGGACATCTAGTTTTTCGTGTTAAAATTTCAATTAATAAGTAGTGCAGGTATACTAAAATCGAAAGTAGTACTTAAAATAATGAAATAATGGAAAAAATTCATAGTTCACAAACGAAATGAATTTCATAAGGAGTATTCATATACTCGTACACTTAAGCAAGTTGATTTAAAAATTAAATTTAAGCTATAAGAAAATATATACAGGAACATAGCGTCGTTTTTGTATTTGAATAGTTGTTGTTGTTATTTTATTTTTTAAGATAATTTTCCACAAAATTCCCTTCTCTTGTTCCATATGATTTTCTTGTTTTGAACCAGGTTGTACTTAGGCTTTTTAATGCATTCAGTCAAAATCGCTCTGTAAAAAAAAATTCTTGAGGAAGCATCGAGGAGGTTAATGGATTCGGACTAGCTATAAGGTTTTAAGAGTTTTCTCACATCTGTTTATAATTGCAAAATAATGAATAAAGTGGTGCAGTATTTGCAGCTCTAATATTTTTTTTCGATTTGTATTCCTAACAATTTTTTTTATTTTAAATTTAACTATATGCCTGTAAGACCTAAGGTCTTTTAAATGAAACCTGAAATGCACGGCACTAGTTTGGCACAGTGGATTTGAGAACCAGGTATTGACGGTCTCATTTAAACCCATGGGTGGCATCCAATTAAAATTGGAGGTATAGAAAAGAATGCGCCTGGCGTGGGGATCGGACCCACAGGTCTAAGTTAGCAATCAACCACTTTATCCACTGCACCATTGCCACCCACAATTTACAATCAAATATTTAAATATGATTTTTAATTATAAAAATGATTTTGTATGGTTCTGGGGAGGGCATTTGCCCCTTTACCCCCACCCCCGTAGTTACGCAACTGAGCTGAATAAGCGATTACATTCTTGAGGAACTAATGATGTGGTCGTTATTGTTGAAAATAACAGAAAAACTTTGCAACAAAAGTAGATAGATTTTATTTAACATACAAAATTTAATGAACACGCCAAGTTCGTTGCAAGCAAAAGTTTGAATTGAATGAAAGAGAAAGATAAAAAATGAGAAAGATATATGATAAACCAAAAATAGTATAGATACTTTCGATTAGATGCAATCCATTGGATGCGTTCAAAATGTTTATTCAACGCTTATCCCTCATTGTTCACTTCCGTTTTACCAACGAAGAAGAGATCCTTATTGGAGAAATTGCTTCATGTAAATTTGAACTTAAGTCAGCTCCAGCGCCGATTTCTGTGGTCGTCGGTTTGTATTGAAAAAAGAAGATATTGAAAAAGCTAACAAAATACAGGCAGTTAGCATTCATTGCCTATACGGGAAATCGTTCTTGCGGCAAAATTTACATCCACATAATCACATAACAATTTCTTAAATCTTCAATGCATAACAACTTCTAAGCGCCGAACTACAAAAACCATTCTGTTTGCAAATTTTCATTTACATCCATCGATTATTCCCAGGAAATTATTCAAACAAAACAATGATCACAAATTTCCCTTAAAATGACACCGATGCGTTTGCCAAAACATTTTTTTTGTTTCCAATAAATTTCACATACCAAGTTTAAACTATACACCAAACAATGCATGCAAATTTTGTGCTACTCTGGTTATTGCATTATTTCCGTTGCGCGACAAAAACGGACGAAAACAATGAGACACATTTCCTTCTCGCTTGAAATTTTTCAATTGAAAAGAAATTCTTCGCTGAAAATTCCGGTGCATTTTCTATTATGGGCCCACATAAGGGAAATTAATTGAAAACGAACTTTCGTCATGACACTTTTGTGCCTCAAGCATAGCAAACATATTGCTCGCTTTGGGGATTCCTTTTGTGTGTACGTAATTATAATTTTTTTGTTTTTGTTTTTGCAACCAAATTGTTCGTCGTTATGTACCACACACAGCGCCGCGCCGTGGTGCATTTGCAAACAAGGAGCATAAATGTGAATTTCATAAAAGACTAAATTTAGAACCCTTGACGATATCCTTTAGCTACTCGTATATGGTGATATGGGATTTGGCATTCGAAGGTCTTGCGTCAGTAGTTTTGGGACGATACATATGTATATGTGTGGACAGTAGAAGTTATAGTTTGTTTTTTGTCAACCAAGTAAAAGGGTTTTCTTGTAATGTCATTCTTATAGAGTAGGTTGGAGCAGCGCATATTGAAAGTACCTACTGATGTAAGCAGCCCCGGATCTAAGGGGTGTGCAAACCGGGGCTCTTGCCCCGGGCGCCATTTTCATTAGGGCGCCAAATTATTGAGACAAGAACCAGAAATATCGAACAAATGAAGTCTTTTTTCCTACAATCTCATAGGTTTTTATCAAATAAACGAAACTTAATACCTATAAAATATTTGAAAAACAAACTTTTCTATTTCCTTACGCCCAGTTAGTTTATGAACACATATTGACTGATTTATGAACGCATTTTAACAGATCAAGTAAACGTTTGAAAGTGTACAAAGGCAAACTTAAAAGGAAGTAGTCAAACCAGATTGTCGGCTAAACATCAAGCTGTTACTGCTCTATTAAATAATTTCCCGGAAGTTGTCCAAGCTCTGAGAGAAATTGAAGAATTCTAACCGCATAATCTAAGTACGAAGCTGCTCATTTGTTACATGTGGTAATGGATTTAAAATTTATCCTCAACTTGACCATTTGGGATGATATTCACCGAGAGATTAATAGAGTGAAAGTTGAAATACAAAAAGAGGATATTATCATTTCGCAATCTGTGGCGCTAATGCAAGGCCTTGTTAAGGTCTTGCAACAAATGAGAGAAAAACCAGTAGAATATTGAATAAAAGAAGGTACGCCTGTATCAATAAAGTTAGAAATTGAGCCAGTTCTTAAAAACAAACGAATTTCCACAAAGAGAAAGCAACACGACGAAATCTGTGAAGACGAAACCAAAATGCTAGATCAGACTAAATTTGACAAAACTTTAACAGAAATTGAGATAAGAGTAGAGAGTACAAAGAGTCTAAATGAAAAATTCGACTTCCTCAGTGGCCACGCCTTTTTAAATATGTCGACAGAAGATCTGCAAAAAAAATGGAGCAGTTGGAATGCAGTTGGTTTTTGCTAAGAACTTGCCGTATTTAAAGAGCTAGTACATGAAATTAATGAAAAATCAAGTGCCTTCGACCTGTAACAACATCTGTACAAGCATGAATTGCAAGAAGCGTTTCCCAATGTTAGTATAGCTTTAAGAACTTATTGCACATTACCAACATCATCTGCAAGCGGTGAGCAAAGCTTCAGCCAACTGAAAATAATTGCCATGTAAAGTTGTAGTCTTTCCTGGTTATATATTTTTTTGTGTTTCTGTTTTATGTCACAAATGAAAGTTATAAGTTATTAGATAATAAAAAGTTTAAATTTATTGAAGGATTTTTAGTCAACAAATGATACTCATAGGCAGTTTTATCAGTTTTTCTCAAACACTGAAGGGATGGGCGCCACTATCAGGGTTTTCCCCTCTTCGAAAAAAATCGTAGATCCGGGGCTGGATGTAAGTTTAGCTTCTTTTACATTTGGGCAAATAGTATTGTGAAATTTTAGGTCATGAATTTAAATTTTATTATGGCAGAAAGTATAAGTTTTGTTATCCACATATGTACATACATACATAATGTATGTATGTATGTATGAATCCCGGAAAAGAATGGGATTATAGACTTGCTTGTAAAATACAACTCCTACTTTCAAAACATTTTTAAATTCAAGACGAAAATTTGAAATGCAAGGGAGAATTTAAGGTAGTTTTAATGCGCTCTGATATGTTTTATGACACAATTTCCGTGTTCGGGTGCATTTTTAGTGTGTTCGATGGTTGCTCGGTGTAACCACTCAGAACTCTTTAATGTCAAAATATATCTCTTTTATTTTTGTTATGTAAATACCTGTTTATTGGAAAAAGAACATTATTTTATAAACAAGCTTTATTTATTTTATGTAATAATAATCTATCTATCATCTATGTATTGTGATGTTTTTTTTGTCAAAGACTGAGATTTTGCTCGCCGGTAAACCAATGTTCTTACTAAAGTAGCACGGAATTTTATTTTCTAGTCTATCGATTCCTTAGTTTAATCCAAAGTCTGCGATTAGCTTATTCTTACAAAATATAACTTTATTTTCTTTTATTCCAAAAACTTAATTCTTAACACTATGACTTTTTTCGTTATTCCAAAATCTTAACTTAACGATACAGGCATCACCATTCTTCCTTCGCTGTAATATGCTAGTTTAACAGCGTCCCTTTAACCTGATATGTGATCCAGTGAGGGGCTGTTTGGGGTATCCTCCGGATGGGCGCGGTTTCTGGTTACTGCTCGGACAGGTATGCGGATGCAGACCCCTTACCACTGGTGGATGGAAGTCTAATATTAATTCACACATCTTTCCTATCCTTCTTTCTCTTCTTTCGCCGGATGCCCGCGTTGTGTTAAAAACATATAAAGGATATTCATAATCTATTGAGCGCGTGCAAAATTATTAAAAAAAAAAAATACCTTAATCTGGTTTTTATGCTGGTTGCCAAGTGCTGCGTTCGGAGTCTAGACTACGACTGACTATTTTCCTATTTTTGTTTTTTTGCGAAGCTGCCTCTTATGTTACTTTCCTACTGAACTAAATGTAAGATGTAAGGTTACAAAGTGTAATTTAACATTGCGTGGCCTGCTGTTTGCCACGCCATCAAATATCGCGTGACTTACCATATTTTCCTTTCTCCCCTTTTTGTTTATGTTTGCCAATATGCCAAGTAAAGTGACGGCGACCAATGGGACGGGGATTGTATACCATTTATTCATGTAAAATCACAACCCAGGTTCTTGTTAGCCATACATCTGCCTTCACCGTGGATCTTGCTGATAAGACTCCTATTACATATATAATTTCCCCGTACCGCGCACTGGTTATTGTTGCTTTTGGAAAAGAGGTGTGAGTCGGTGGTCGATCGGTCGTGCTGTTTGTTGATCAGTTGTTGTTCCCTGCTTGTTGTGTGTTTCAAATTTAATGTCAGGCGCGTAGCTAGGTAGGTGCATTTGCTGGGCGTTCGTCTACTTGGTTTATCTAGAGCTGAATAGGTCGAACATACGGTTTCGTACTGGAACAGGTGCGCAAGTAGCCTGGGGTCGTAGAAAGGGTATTTGGGTATGATTTATAAAATAGCCAGCTGGTTAAGTTGTTACACTTCGTTACAGTATTTATTAGCTATTATATATATCTTTGACATTGCTGGCAATATAAATGTCAAACATTTTATATTTGTCATAAATACAAACAAGGAAATTATATCGCTCTGAAGTCTCTGTATAAACTGTCAAACAAAAATTGTCAGTACAGGGCTTATGGGCGAGCTTTTTTCAAACCAGTCAGTATTAGTCATTCGTACATTATACACAGCAATTCGTATATTTTACGAATATTATTGTTGAACTTACCAACAATGAAGATTTTCTTCGGAACCATTAATTGTTAAAATAATAACATTATTTACTTATGTTTTTGTTTTTCTTGATAGAAATTTTTTGTACGAGCGGCACACTACACAACACAACGTAAACTGAACTAATGCTTCGTACATTCTTCGAATAATGTGTTCGGCCATTCAAGAATTTTTTGTTTACTTTTAGTAAATACTAATACATCGGACGAAATTACGAAGTTATTTGCTCGAGAAAATAAAGCAATTTAATAGATGACTTTCAATATTTATAAACTGAACTAATGCTTCGTTTATTCTATGAATAATGAGTGCGGTCACACAACGAATGATTTTTGTCTACTAATATTAGATTTACTTCGTAAATAGTACGAATACATTAGTAAATACTACGAATGCAACGGCAGAAATTACGAAGTTATTCGTACGAGAGATTAACGAATGCTATTAGTATTATGTACAAAATAATTCGTACAATGTACTCATAGGAATTGTTAAATTTTGGTTTACGAATATAATAAGTATATAAAACGAATTAATTCGTGGATATTACCACAGTTATTAGGAACGCTTCACGAATGAATTCGTAAAGATAACACGCAACAAATACTTTGTATATTTTACGAATATTTGTACAATGTACGAATATTTTTGCCACTAATCTCATTCGTACCCATTTTACTAATACAAATTTTGAGTGAATTGTTATTGTAATTTCCTGCAAAATATCGTATATCCCGCCATGACCGTCCGCATTGCATGTCCAAATCCAAAGCATAGTCTGGTGTTACACATTGAAGCTAAATGCATGCGACTTTTCGAACAACATATAAGTGCAAGAGAGAAAAAAATTCAAAAGATGAGACGGCAAATTGTTGCAACGAAAACTTACCCACGCGACACGCAAAAGTTTTTTTTTCTTCTCATCTTTTCGAGTTTTTTTTCTCTCTTACTCTTACGTTGTTCGAAAAGTCGCAAGCATCTCGTTTCAACGTGTAATACTAGACTTGATCATCTATATTCGTTTCTACTTTCACTGTTGAACAAAATATACATTCCAACAGAGTTACCAATACCCATTGAGAGCAATACAAAATAGCTTTTTCAGTGGTTTTTTGTACCAAAGAGCTTTCTGTTTTTAAGCATTTGAGAACAAAATTAACAATATGAGTGGCTTTGATTTTCTCCTTTTTATTTGGTTGTATTTCTTAATAGCCCGTTAAAATGCAGATCATTTTTTTCGCTTTCGGTGTTTTTGTAGAAAAAGTATTATACAAAAGTGCAAAGTATCGAAACTTTCAAAGCCAATTCCCTAAGTGGATATTCATTACAAAAGATTTTATAAATTTAAATTTTGTTTTATATAGGTAAATTTTGTTATATCAACATCAGTGAATAGGTAATTGATATTACGATTTTTAAATTCTGAAGTAAAATTGAGTGAAATAAATAGTAAAGTTATAATATATAACTTTTAAGTTTTCGTGGATACCCTTTAAAAAAGACGCGCCTACTAGCTTACCGCTCGCTTGAGCGTGTGATAAAAGATAAATAGCTTTTCTTTTAATTTAATTCAAAATTTCATTGTTTTAAATAAGCTGAAGGTACACACAATTCTGTCATATTTGCGGCCATTTATAATGATAACTACGGAAACCCTATGAGAGCTTTAACTTGAGATAGGTTTATGTAAGCCAATGTAACCAGAGTGAGAGGCAAATGCCCTATCTCCCCTGTACTAACTTTTTTTGTTGGACAGATTATAAAAGCTTTTCACTTTTTTGACAGATGGTAGAAATGTGGTGCATTTTGTGTAAAGATATAGAACAAACGTAATGCTCGAACTCGCTCATTATAGCGAACATAGTTTTAGATGGACTACCTAATATTTTGTTTATACGGGTTTGTGATGTACTTTGTTATCAAAGGCTGAGGTTTAGCTCGTCGGGTTCCAAAGTTCTAACTTAAGTAAGTAAAAAAAGCTTTAGTTGTTGAAGGGATTTTATTTGTAACTCTTTTTTTATGATTTTTATATTCTTAAAATTAAAAGTACAATTAAGTGTTCATCATTATTCTCGTGGTTTTATTCTGCCATGGTTAATAAGGTACGATTTACTTTTTCGTTTGCTGTCCTTATTATATCACGTTCTCCTCTCGGATATCGGCACAAAATTATTGTTGCTTTTTATACGCCGAAGGTGCGGTAAATGCTTATGTTCCCTGCACTTTATTATTCTGTGGCAGCCAAACAATGGTTTTCGTTAGCAATAAAAAAGTCTTGCGTCGGCAGGTAATCAAACGGTTCTCACCGGCAATCAAACGACTTACGTCGGCAATCAAACAGCTTTCGCTGGCAATCAAACAACTTACGTCGGCAATCAAACAGCTTTCGCTGGCAATCAAACGGTTCTCACCGGTAATCAAACGACCTTCGTCGGCAATCAAACAGATTTCGCTGGTAATCAAACGGTTCTTACAGGCAATCAAACGACTTTCGTCGGCAATCAAACAGCTTTCGCTGGCAATCAAACGGTTCTCACCGGTAATCAAACGACCTTCGTCGGCAATCAAACAGATTTCGCTGGTAATCAAACGGTTCTTACAGGCAATCAAACGACTTTCGTCGGCAATCAAACAGCTTTCGCTGTACTCTTCCATAATAGCAAGTGTGAGTTGTATCGTCCCAATGTTTAATTTCTTGTGATTTGTTGCACTATGCACCACGTCACCCTTTATCTCCTATTAAAATAATATTTATTTCTGGTACAACATTTTATACCATAGCGGGGGGACGGGGGATAGATGGTATGTCAATCGACTGTTTGTAATTCACCATCAAGGTCCCTTGTTCGTTGACTTCAGTGGCGATCTGGTTGATAAGCTCTTCTGCATTTGCCTTATTCACCACCCTGGATGTTTATTATCAGCTACTCTTCTAGGTGTGGTGAATTTAGTACTTCGACTGATACGCATAAACTAAAAACATAAAGACCCGAAACTTCTGCTTTCATTTGACATTTGCCTACAAGCTGAAACACGCACACAAGTTACTTTTCTGTTCCTCTTCCAATAGTCACATTGATAAAAACTCACACAAGAATCTTTTCTGTTCCTCTTCCTATAGACACATAGACAACACAGCTCTAGTAATTTGTTTTTTGATTTCCCAGCTATTCATGGATAGAGTTACAAAGCTACAAATACAACAATGTTTACAAATGGGTTTTGGGGGGTGAAACGTACGAAGGTTTCCAATCTTATTATGGCTTATTTGTGCTGACACGCAATCAGTTGATGTTGACCTGTCGTGTGGTGCGCATGCTATTTGAGTATGCGGTCGGGTAGGGTATCTATTTTGGTTTTAAGTAAGTGTAGGCGGGTAAGGGAATTTATTTGTTTCGGATATTGGGATAGGAGCGTAGATGGAAAGGGGATATTGTAGACAGATCGATTATACGGGGTATATGTATGACGGGTGGCAGGCGACTGGTACCGCATACCAATATCGGCTGGCATGCATGCGCGTAGTCGGGGAGGTGTAATTGTAATGCTTCATTACAGGTTTATGATGCATTAAGACATTATAATTAAACAAAACAATAGAGAAGCATTCGTCTTCTAAATTCGAACTTGAAATCCGTATTTTACAGATAACGTCGCAATTGTTCTCATAAAGTGTCGTATTGTACGTGCGTGATATATTACATGGCCCACACGGAACATACTTACTCATAAAAAACAATGAAGAAGTGGTGTAGCTACAATTGAAGAATTCATAAAAGCTTGAACTTCACTTCAACTTCATGTAAGCATTCAACGATATGGCTTCACTTATTTCGTTCGGTTGTGAAACGTTAAAACAAGTGCGTGCGAAAATTCAAATTTGGCCAACTCTTGCAGCTAAATTGCGTTATGTTCTTAACAATGAGTTTATATGCATATTCTATGTTCCTATAGTTTGATAGCTTTTCCAGCTCTATCTCAAAATGCATTGTGTTCAGCAACTTATGTAATCAAATATAATGAAAGTGGTATGAGAATACATTAAATTGAATAGTGTCATCCCACTGACAGTAATCATGTCGCTGAATATTCTATACCAAATTTTTACCCGCACAAATTTAATAAAATTCAATCATACTCGTGTATATACTTGAATGTCAGTAAATAAAATAAAAATCATTTTTAGTCGAGACTCTGATGTAATTTTTTTTTCATTTTTTCATAAAGTACCTATTAATAGTTTTCCACGAAAGGAAATTTTTCACCCTTTTTTCATTAAACCGACCACTAGCATTCATCAGTTAAATTTGACATAAATTTAAATTAATTAAACGAATAGGTAATTTCAACAAGCATTTCGTAAATATTTGCATTATTTCATTAAGCAAATATTAAACATCCCAAATTATTTATGAAATCACAGCATCCCATTGATGTTTGATTGCCATTACTAAAATAGATATTGTATGTAGCTATGCAGGATCATACAAATAAAATGAACAGCGAATATAATAATTAACAATATCCTTTAGTGGATTGAAAACAAATTTGCAACGGATGTGCGCCATAAAAGTCAGTAATAAATCATTTTTATCCATTTAATATTGGAATATCTATTTTAAATAGTAAGCCATGAAAAGATAAAAATTGCATGTCATCACCAGATGCACATTGCCCATACGCGTATTATTGGCTGTTGTCATTTGGGTTAATTAAAATAATAGCCTACATTTTTTTACGCACTTACGCCAAATTTAAATGACATATAACAGTATCGCACTTTATGACAATTGAAATTTCTCATTTGAGATGTGTTAATGACCATTTTGTTTACAAAAAAATATTTAAATATTAAAACTCATACATAATAATTAAATATTCCAATTTATATAGCGATTATTTACTGAGTCACTTTGAAACCAGTATAGAGTAAGTTTTGCTTTATAATCAAAAACAGGAAACAGGACACACAGGAGTTTATTTTTATCACCTCGAGGGTAACAATTTTTGTTAATTAGCTTTCAACTTATAATACACACGATGCCTCTTTCAACCAGTATTTTTCACTTCTCCGTTTTCTCGCCTACTGGGAAGGTCCTACCAAGACTGCCCAAAAAACAATTTTCACTCATAAAACTACACACAGAAGAAATTTTTAAATTCATATAATTTTTTTTCGGAATTTTACGTTCTGTTTTCTTTATGTAATTTTAATCTCAAATTTTTATAAAAAATGTTTTTTTGACAATTCTCCAACTCTATGTGTTATTATTCTTTCAGTTTTCATTTCATTTCATTTCATTTCATTTCATTTCATTTCATTTCATTTCATTTCATTTCATTTCATTTCATTTCATTTCATTTCATTTCATTTCATTTCATTTCATTTATTACATTTCAAATCTTTTACACTAGATTGTTAAGTCTATAATGTTGTAAAAGTTTATAAGCATGGTAATAAGTTAACAATGAAGCTAGAAAATTGAATTTTAAGATTTACTCTAGGGTAGGCAACTGTTTTTCGACTATTTAAAATATTTAACTTATACTAGAAAATTACTAAATTAATCAAAATAAAACAAAAACTTCTATTCATTTTTCAAAAGCAAAAACATAACATCATAAAAATTACGTGCATATTACTGTCTTCTTATAATAAGGGGCAAAGAATTCCATAAGCGGATATTGCCAAGGAAAAACTGACGTTCCGAGGATAAAGAGTTGAAAGTGGGCTGTATTAGAACTAATGACCGCGAAGATACAGATAAAATAATTTTTTCAAAGAGGTATGTTCAGTGTTGTTCCTCTACGCGTCGACTTTGATTGTCTACCTTTCTACGTAGACAATTGTGTCAACAATGTAGACAATGTCGACAATGTAGACAATGAAGTCGACAATGTAGACAATGAGGATATTTCATTCTCATCTGTCATTCTCGATTGATCTTTCGCAAGGTTTACTTGACTTCTATTTAGAAAAGGTGCGTGTTTGACTTCAATTAAATATCGAAAAATTGAGTTCTTTGATAATAAAATTATGTCTGGTCGACGCAAAAATAAAGCATTTGATGAATTGGGTTTCCTTTTAATGAAATCCAACAACAAATATGTAGCATATTGCACAGTGTGCAATAAAAGTTTACATAACACTGCAGAAAGCCGTCTGCGCAGCCACAGGTAAATATAGAAACGTATTAGATAAACCATAAACTCATATTATTTATTGACCATTGACCATATGCTTTAACATTGTATTTGGAAAGGAATGCCTGCAAACCATCCCAATCACTTGCGGCATCTGAATCCGGTGATGTTTCTATGATTGTTTTTATTGATGACATTGATCTAAGCTCGAGCTCTGGCATTCAAAACTCTGAGACGGTGTTTTTGTATAAAATTTATAACTCACAAATGTTAATTGTTAGATGTCTATCTCTCTTACAAACGATGTTGACAGCAATAATGTTTATGTTTTAAATAGCTGTGTAAGTATTTTTTTTTTATTTTACTAAAATCGATCAAATTGAATCTGACGCATTCTCTGTAGGAAGCAGCTAACAAAACCGACCCATTGAACAGTTGTTCAACTCATGATCCAACAACTCTTACCTATACTGATTCAAGCGAAATTCAATCACAAGTTGCGACAACAAGCTCATCATTTTATTAAGTTCCAACAGTTGCAGTTCCTCATCATTGTCGTTGGGCCCACCCCCACTTGTAACAACTTTCAATAAGAACATACAACGATCGAAACGTTGTCCAACCCCATCAAACTCTGTTTCTAAATTTATGGACCGATTGACGGAAAGAGAGGAAGACGAGTTGAATGAAGCTTTAGGTAAACTGGTTTTTAAATGCAACATTCCGTTAAGAATTGTTCATTCAATTCATTTTAAAAATTTTATAAAAAAAATTCGCCCTGCGTATGCAGATAAGCTTCCAGGTCGAAAAAAACTTTCAACAACGCTTTTGGATAAGGCCTATGATAAATGTGTTTCTTCAATTAAAGCATCTATCAATTCGGATTCTGTTTTGCTGATCGACGGCTGGAAGAATATCTCCAGCAACAGCAAGACTGTCGTCTTAATGCTACATAATGCTGAAGGCGAACAAGCATTTCTTCAGGCCTGGGACCTATCTGGAGAATCAGAGACTGAAGAAAAGCTAACAAACATACTTTCAGAATCTGTAGATATTGCAAAAGAAATTTACTCCACTCAAGTTTACGCTGTTGTATCTGACAACGCCAGCACTATGAAGGGAATGGGAAAAAATGCAGAGCATTTTATATGGCATAGCACTTGTAGTAGTCATATTGGAAATCTTTTAGCCAAAGTCTTAATCCACAAAAATATTAATGCCAAGGTTGCTTTGATTTTAAGACAGTTCAAACAAGTAGATTTTGAAAAAATGGTAGTAAATCGTGGAGGCTCCAGAATTATACTGCCCTGTGAAACCAGATGGTGTTCATACCGTGGTTCATAAAAATGCTTGGTAAAAAATTATGATATAATGAAAATTATAGCAGCAGAATCAACTACCCAAAAAATAAAGCAGACTGTAGCTTTGTTGATGTTTGATGAAAAGTATATTGATGATGTTAAGAATTACATCGAACTTCTTGATTCAGTCTGCACTTTAATAAACTGGTGTCAAGCGGTTGATTGTTCTGCTGGAGAAGCAGTTCATCTTTGGTTGAGCTTAAAACTCCCAGTAGCTTATTATATACACTCTCATTTTGACAATGAGAAGCTGACGGTTAGTCAAAATGAAATCGTGTGTCAGTTTTTGTTTAAGCATCTGAATAGTGATGGAATTGAAGATTAGGACTCTTTTAATAGAAAATTCAACTTTTTTAAGATTCTTTATGAAAAAGATATTAAAAAACCAATTGTTTTTTGGAATATGGCATCTATAAAACATCCAAATCTGGCAAATTTGGCAAAAAAACTTATTCTTATTCCAGCCTCTTCCGCTCAAATTGAATGAGTTTTTTCAAGTTGGTCGCATGTTCATTCAATGTCGAGAAACCGCTTGACTTTTGAACGATCGAAGAAACTCCTTCATCTTTATTATTCACTGAGAATCGAGGATAAACAATATAATTGTTTTGATAAAGACGTCGAAGATGAAAATGAATAATTTTTTATTTATGAAATACATAAGAATTTACGATTTTTTATTTTTGTTATTTTTGTTGAAATAAATAAAATATGCAGAGTGAAAGACTCAAATAATACAAAATTGTTTTGTTTATATGATTAAGAAGACAAAAAAAGTTAAAAAATTGAAATAAAATTGATTGTCTACATGTCAATGTAGATGAATTGATGAATTGTCTACGTTAAATTGTCTACACGTAGACATTTCTTGTCTACATGGAACAACACTGGGTATATTGGTTCTTTGGTTACTATAATCGTGTCTAAGGACTTTAAACTACAAAAATTAATAAACGTTTCTAAATTAGAACCGAGAATGTTTTTTGTGTAACATGAGATGTGATCGTAACGCTTAAGATCATAAACATAACGACAAATGTTATTAAAGGTCATATTAAGCTTTCTTCTAGTGTCTGAACAGTTATAAAAGGTTATTTGACATAATGGAAATAATAAGAGTTCTTGCAAGCATTAGTCGTATGGAAAATGGTGTATAGTATTTAGAAATACACAGGCACCCGTAGACTTTTCCAATAACGCCTTGGACATGGTAATCCCACCTGAATATAGAATTAAACAAGACTCCAAAACTTTTTACTTTTTCAACATATTAAATTGGATTGTACTCAAGGGAAATAGCTGGAAATAGTAAATCCATTTTATTTCTATACACAACCAAACACTTCGATTTCTTAGGATTCAACTGCAAACCATTTCTCTCAGCCCAGTCCACAATATTTTGTAGCTCGCTTCAATTAACCCAAGCTTGCAGGACTTTTGCTTCACTGATACATTGAGGCAAATCATTGATAAAAATTGGAACAAGCAGTGGGCCTAAAATGGATCCTTGAGGAATTCCACTCAATATATCAAGAAACTGTGATCTTGAATGCTCGTTTAAATACACCAACTGTTTTCTTCCGCAAAGGTAGGATTGAATCAAGTGCGCAGCATTACTGGAAATTCTAAGATTGTTTTTCAGCTTAGTTACTAAGAGCATATGTTCAACCGTATTGAATGCCTTCGAGAAATCCAACAGTGTTAAAAACGTTACCAAATCATTACTTACGGCAATTCTAATATCATCAGATACTTTTAACAACGTCGACACACAACTATGTAGAGGCCTGAATCCAGACTGATTATCACATATAAGATTGTACGTTTTCACAAAAAAGGATAATTGAAGGTGAAGATGTTTTTCCATGACTTTCGAAAGATAAGGTAAAATTGAAATGGGTCTGTATTCAGGCCCACACAGTCGATTACAAGGTGTTTTAAGTATAGGAACAACTTTAGCATTTTTCCATACTGCAGGAAAACGAGATGAGAAGATGATTGAGTTGAAAATATAAATCAATACTGGTAAAATATGTGGTAAAATAATTTTAACAAAAAGTGGATGGATATCGTCATGACCAGCAGATTTAGATTACAAAGCTCAAATCATTACAATGATTCAAATCGGTGTCTAAGAGCCCAGGTAAAAGGATTCAAATTGCATAATAAGGAATTCTTTTTCGGCCATTTTCTTCACTTTTATGAATTAATTATCGTTCATTTCTGAATTAAGATGTGTGCTGGGAAGCATCACACACAATGATCAAGGAAAAGGAAAGTTTACCACTGGTTGTGCTGGTGCGTTGTTGTTTTGTTGCTGCTAATTGTTTTTGGTTTTGGTGATGGTACATAATACACTGGGTTTTTTGTGTTAAATTATACATTGAGTTGAATTGAGGGATCGGATGTTTTTGTGATTATGGATTGCACTATTTTTTTTTGTTATAAAATAAATTGGCTATTGATTTTTTAAATTTATTTTTGGGAAGTGAGGGGCTTTTTTTTATTTTATTTTTAAATGTAACATGCAGACAACATCACAACCCAAGACACTGGCACTAATTTGTTCAAATTGCGCGCACTTCCTCTGCAGCCGATGGTATGCTAGTCGGTACGATGTTTTGATCAAAAGATTCACAATATTTCATGTGGCCTCGCCCCGACCAGACCGGTCGCCCAACCCAGCCCCTTCGTCTTGTTTAAAAATACCTTAAAACATTTTATGGCTTTTTTTCCGAAACGTTATTAGGGCTTTTTTTCCAAAACGTTTATTGAATATTATGCCAGAATATACAAATTTTCTGGCTTAATTTCAATTTTGCTTTTAGGCTCTTTTTCCACACCTAACTGGTATAACTTCCATTATTTCTTGTTTTTTTTTTCAAATAAAATTTTGCTTCTTCTTCCAATTTTGAGCCCGACAAAAATTCTGGCATTTTTTTTTTCAAAACAAAAAAAAAATTCTGGCGCAACATCTTCTGGCGTAATTTCCGGAAACCATTAAGCTCAGTAGCGGATCCAGTGGGAGGGGGGTGGCATCTTATTCAAAATCATGTTAGCTTATGTGTTATAATGTGTAAGAATTTTTTTTATATTTATTATTTTTATATATATATTATTTTCCCTTTGACCAACTCATCATAAAGTGTGTACATACATATATGTACACAATGCACATGTTGTAATAAAAAAAAATTTCTAAAGTTTTAGGAATAGGAAACAATTTTTTTCTTTCACAAGAAACAAACTGTACAAACGTTTTTTCAAATAAAATAAATCATGGACATTGTGAAAGTTGATCCAATTGTTTCTGAACTAATGCCAACCGAAACACAATAGATTATACACTGCATGAGGTTTACCAATATAATTTCATTTCCAAAAACTTCCACATAGCTGGCTATGGCTACCTAAACTTGTTTCCCAGTTGAATTTAACATTTTTCAACAGACGACACAGCATTTCTGTTGACAGTTTAGTTCTCGTTTTCAATAAGGACCATTATAGACAAAGCACATAGACAGGACTTGAGCCAGATTGAATTGTAATTCAGTCAACCAAATACAGAAATGACTTCGGTAAAGTTGGAATTTGAAATGCCATGCATTCTTATAGCACGAGCCAATGGGGAACATTTCAATGTGGTTATCAGGGCTTTTGTTTGAAGTAGTGTCCATACCTACTTGACAGAGATAGCTCTTAGATAATTTGATTGTTTTGTGGTTTCAATGGAAGAATATTTATTATGTGTGGTTTGTTTCAAAAGATTAATACTGGTTCAATTTCTTTTGGAGTGTAGAAATGTGAAAGAGTATTTCCAGATATTTAATTTTAGCAAAGTAGTTCTGTACCACTGGACCGGCTATGGAAGGGTCTTATAAGGGAGAGTGCACTTTGTCTTACTCCTAACTTTGGTACCCATGGTGTTTATTTTAACCAATTACTAACTTCCGGCACTTATACCTGTCAAACTAATTGCCGGATTAGCTTAGGTTGATGGGCTGATAGTAGGGCTTGCTACCATCACACTCAGATAACTGAAGATCCATTGTACTACGTTCTGGAGTGGTATACTCGTCACCCTCCTATGCATAATAAAAAAAACGTTTGCCATCAATAAAATAAATATCAAGCCTTTAAGATGCAGGAATAGAGTAACCTAAAGTTCTACTAAGTCATCAAATATATATCTTCCCAAAAAATGTCTTTCTCATGTTGCAGATACAATGACAATGGCAGTTTGATGTATCCTCATGTGCTTCTTCATTACTATATCTTGCATAGGGATTTCAGTTGGATAAATTTGAATGTTTCCTGTTCATCAAGACTTGGTCATTGTTTCCTAGTTGTAAGTATCACTCAAATTCCATCTCATGTTAAGTTTTAAGAGTTTCTTCGTGTAATTTCTTGTTGTATATTACAGGGCAAATTTCTATAAGCTGGTTCTGCTTGTATTCTTGTTCCCTGGTATAACACTGTGTCAATAAATTCAGTAGAGTTTTATATTATGTGGCAGCTGCTATTTGCTTTTGTTGCTGTGTTTGGTACCACAACACCATCATTTTGACTTGTTTGTCAGCTTTTATCATTGATAAGACTTCAAAAGCAATCAATACGCTGTTGAAATTGGGAATTTTGAAAGAGCTGACTAGATCTAGAACTTTGGAGAAGAAGGTTGGAAGAACAGCAATATTCATGCTGTTTCGTCCCTTATTAGCAGTGTTTTCTTTTTTTTTGGTGCAAGATAAGACATGGAACTGAAGAAAATATTGTGGGTACTTGGTGTGGAAATTTAAATCATCAGATTGACTTTTATCTTGCCTATCTCGAAATCACAGTCGAACAAAAAAGTGGTCCTATGTCTAAAATTAAACGTAAGGTTAGCACTGAAAAGGAAGTTAATTCCGTTTTCACACTTTTTCAACATACCCACGGATGTTAATTAAATAAAATGTACGACTGGATCGTACGAACTTACTCTTGGAGCAAATAACTTTAATGTAGCTAACCATTGAGGTTGAGCTAGTTAGGTGTAGTTATCCTATGCAGGTTTAAAGCCTATGTAGGTAAGATTACCTTGATTCTTAGTACGAGTATAATGAAATGTGGAATGGGTGATTCAAGGAATAGTTATATATATAGCTTCCTTCAAATGTATGTTTAAATCTAAGTTATGGATTTTAACTATGTAAGTTAGGAGGGTAAGATGTATCTACATATATGGAATCTAAGTATGTAAGCATGTACATATAATAATGAAAATGAAGGACGTAGGAGGGTAGGTAGCTATCTACATACAACTTCATAATTTAGGTGCAATATTTTGAGTGTCGCCATGGCGCGATAGTTGTGTGTTCACCTGTCAACCTCGTGCTCATAGGTTCGATCCCTGCCATATTCTATGTCCTCTTCTTTTTCCATTAAAAACCAATTCTAAAAATAAATGTCATAAAATGAGTTGCTGGTTTACTCATTACATACTGTTTAGGCATAGAACTAACAACATGTGATTTGGTAAAACTTGTATACCGATAAAATATGACAAAGAATAAAATAATTAACACGAACTATAAGGGACATAGATAAATAAGACACGGAAATTTCTCCGCATCAGTTCAGCCGCCACCCATGGAGATAAAATCTGAGACAACAACCCCATACAGTCTCAGAACATCGCGCCACACATCTTTCCTTTCATTCTTTCTCTTCCTTAACCTCACGCCCGCGCTGTGTTGAAACATTTAAAGGGAGTTTAATCCCTTGAGCGCGTGTAGATTATAAAAAAAAATAAAATGAATTACATAAGATTCCTGTGATTTTTAAAGACATATAATAATATAAAGACATAAATATATGAGGGCCTATATTGTATTTAGTATTCGGTGACGTACGCAAACATTCGTAAAAAGGGAATAATAATACGGTAGAAATAAATGGATAAAACACATAATTAAATGTTTTTATATTGCTTAGTCGTTATAGTTTGGGGGAAAACAAAGATGTAATTTGAATTCATGAATAAACGATAATATATCAAAAAAAAATTCAAAAATCGCTTGAGCGGATTTTTAATAAATTAATTTTTTATGTATAAAATTTTGAAACCATTTAAAAAAAAAAATTGAAACGCCATTTTGAAGATATTATTAATATACATATAAAATTTAAATTTCAAAAAAATTCTGTGACTGGTTTTTGAAAAATCGATTTTTCAAAAAAAAAAATTTATTTATTTTTTAAAAATCGAAAACCCTTTTTATTGAAAATTTTCGCATGCAGTCTTATTAACAATTTTAGGGAGAACTTTTATAAAAAAAATTAGTTTAATCGGTTCATCCAATATTGAGAAAATCGTAAATATGAAAAGTGGTTCAATGGAAAGTACCGTTAATAAGTACGCAAAAAAAAATATTTGTATACTTAAAGTGAACTGTACTAATTTAAGAACACACAATTCTTTTTTATAAGAACTCTTGGAGCCATTTTCGGGAAATACATTTTTTTCGTAACGGTTTTTTAACATATGTATTGAAGGTACCGTTGTTTTTTATTTAAAAAAAATAGTTTTTTTTTTAACTATTTAAGATAATGTCAAAAAACTACCAAATACGAAGTTTTGAAAAAAATCTATTGAGTCGTTTTCGAAATTTTGAGTTTTCAAAAAAATTAAATTAATTTCCAAAAAAAAAATTTTGGAAAAATTTTGGTATACAATAGTGTTTAGACTTTCTAGAAGCTTCTGCGTAAAAAATTTCAAAAAATTCAAATTAACCGTTTCCGAGAAAATCGAAAACCTAAAAATGGTTGTGCTAGAGGTACCAAAAATAACAATTTTTTTCCAAAAAAAATTATTATATTATATTATATTTTTTTATAAAAATCGTTGGAGCCGTTTTGCGAAAAATAAGATATTTGTTTTTGGCAAAAAAAATGTATGGGGCTACTATATTATTTGTCGTCTTAAAAAAATAAAAAAAACGTGTGGGCATATTACCGAAAAAAATAATATGTACCAAGTTTGAAGCAAATCCACCGAAACGCTTAGACTGCAGACTCGAGGGCAGATCGACGGAATTGAGGGACCCACGTTTTTGGTGTTCTCTATGATCGTAATGTCATGTTTGATTGTTAGAATTTTTTTTTAGGAATACTTAACTTGCCTTATAGTACCTACAATCGCAAATAAAAACAACCTCTTATGACTTTTCTAACTGAAAAACATCCTTCGATCCACGTCTCTGGTCTACATAGCATGATACATAAAATTAAAAAAAAAACAATAATAACAAATAATGTACATGTGTATTTCATGCGTCGGTATAAAAGAAAACACTGACATTTATGTTTTTTTTTCGAACTTCCAAGGGTATGTTTATAAACAATGTTATATAATGGCAGTTACTTTATCGTAGCTACTCAATGACAGATGGGTATTGGTTACAATTTTTGCATCCAAAATTTATAACTACTAAGACGGATCATATTTTGTAACCCGAACTCAATCTCGGCTTAGCAAACCATTACGGTCAACTCTACCCTTTCATTGCTCCAACATGAACCATTTACGGACAATCGTACTTGAATGTGACACCACCAACAGAAAACGTATCGGCACAAATATAAATATAAACATAAATCATTCAAATCTTTTAGAAGCATTAGGAAGAATAAAGATTCGAGGTTTGATGGCTGATTGGATGACTGACTATCTTCACAATAGAAAGTTTTGCGTTAAGATAAAAGATGTTTATCTTAACGCAGTGAGTGAGTTAAAGAATGTTACGTATGGTGTTCCACAAGGATCTAATTTGGGGCCTCTACTATTCATCCTTTATACCAACGAGCTTCTTCGATTGTTTAAATTAAGCATTATGTTCGCTTTTGCCGATGACACTACTATTGTTGTTCGTGATAGAAAAATTGTTCGTAGTTGAAAGTTACAAATATCTTGGTGTTGTTATTGATTGTCATTTCCTTTGGGACAAACATATAAATAAATTACGAAATGAACTGAAGAAAGGTCTTTATGCACTCTCTCACTTGAGATACCATACTTTTGAGGACGTTTTCCGACAAGTCTATTATGCACAACTTGAGTCGAAAATAAGGTATGGTATAATTGCTTGGGGAAACGCGGCAACAACTCACATCAACAAGATCAATAAACGTCAAAATTCAGCTCTAAAAATTATTCAAAACAATAAGAGGCAGCAAACCGAAAGCAGTTTTAGAGTACTTAAAGTCGATCAGATCTTCAAGATGACGATACTATTGGAATACCAAGACGACAATCGTTTCAGTCAACCGATGCAACATCAGATTAACACCAGACAACGAGCAAAATGTATGCTTCAAATCCTAAGAAACTACAACACATATGGCAAAAGAAAGCTGCATTTCATTGTTCCTTCCATAATAAACTTCTTACCTCAAGAACTAAAACAAATAAGAAATTATAAAAGAAGAAGAAAACGATTGAAACTTTTCTTTCTAACGTAAATAGTTGAAAAACATATGTTATTGTAAATTTAACTTTTGATGTAATTTTATAATTTGTATCTAAAAGTTTACTTTGAAATTGTTTATTTTTGATTAGTTAAATCAAAGCTCACTTTTTATTATTTAAAATTAGATAGTCACACAATCTTCTGCAGAAAAGCTTAGGCTTCGCAGGAATATTAATAATATTGTTACGTTTTTGAATAATAAAAATTAAAAAAAAAAAATGAGTATAAACGAAAAATTAGGATTGTTGGAACAAGAAGATAAATTGAAAACATATATATTCATACGAGAAAACTATCTAAATAGTGTTTTCACCAGAAATCAACAATAATGAAAAGTTACTGTAACTTTTCACCATTAACCTGCCGTAATAATTGCTCTTCCATTTCAAGTCCGCATAACACGGATGCCAAAAAGATGAGCAGCCTGAAGACTGTGTAAGTGCGTTGGCATTATTATCGTTAACGATCTTGGGTAGGTATTATAATCTTTGGTCACAAGTGGTCTGTCTCTATTTGTATTTATCCACAAATGTGACATTTCCCACAAAACAGCACTACACAGCTGTTATGTTCATTGGTAATTAATTATTTGTTTTTAATTACTTTATGTTTTATGTACGTTTTTATTAATTGAATTTAATTCTAAGACTAGTGTTTATTCTTTTTCTTATTTCAGAGTTCGAATATAGAAGTTCAGGGGAACAGATTAACCCAGGCCCCCGCAAACACTGCAAAACATCCTATCCGACAGAGGATTAAGTGTGATTAGTTTTGCTGCGGGACGAGGTATCGCTAAAACGTAGTTACGACACCACACCATTCATAAAGGGACGTCCCATCAAACAGATTGACCACATGACGACCGACTCAAGGGCACTCTTCGAGTATCATGGATGTCAGAACTTTTCGAAGAACAGTTCCCAAGAATAGGTATCTGTCGGAAATAATAAGTCACCATACATTCTGGAATTCCCCAGGGTTCTACACTCGGACCTATATTTTATTACAAAATATCATCATACTGTGAATAGATCCACGATGACTAACCGTAAGAACTAAGTTAGATCTATAGGTAAGATGACTTTTTCGAAACGTGTGACTATTTTTAAATAAAAATTGCTAGCATTAAAGTCTTTTAAGATTTAACCAAATATATTTTTTGTTCTGTGCTATGTGGTACCTAATTAACCTTCCCACAAAATCACTTTCATCCTATTATAACCACTAATATACTTTGAGATTAATTTATTGTAATAAATGTACCTACTTTTTTCGGTTTATGCGTATGTATATCTAATAAATGTTTGCTTCAAAGTCAATTTTCCAAAATCGATTAAAGACAAATTCAAAAAGGAAGGGTTTCCCTTTTCTATATGGATCTAAAGGTGTTGCTGTGGTTTATGGATGCCAGACTGTGGTAACTTTATGTCACATCAGTTCAGGTGCGCCCTACTGACTTATTGCATCTTAAAGTGAATTTAATTTCATGCTTGAATTATTTTCGATTTCAGCTAAATTGTGTTCGTTACTAGAAAAGCTTCAGAATGGAAGTAATTTAATATTATACCACAACAAAAATATTGTTGCAAGTTGCAACTACGTATGTTGACTTTAGGAGGTTAGTTCGTTTGTTTCTTGTCGATAGGATCCTAGCCAACCGCATGGGTGGAATGGAAAAGAAATTCCTGTCGCAGCAAATAGCTCTAAAATAGAATGTTCATTCGAAAAGACATAAGCAGTTATCTTCGTCTTTTTCGTGGGTTTGTAGATGATCGCCTTTCTATAGGTTAAATTTTTCTTCTTTATAAACGGATACAATAACATGTCTTTGAAGAACCAAACCAGAAATAAAGGGACGATAAGGAAGAAGATGCAGTTTTAATACCAAAAATGTGTCAATTGTCCAGCAATACACGTCAGCAGTGACTGGTCTCTTCGCGTTAAAAAAAATTTTAAAAGCACGACTGGATCGCACTCACTTGCTCTTATATTCGATTACATCGTATGCAAAAGATTTCTGCTTAGCATCTAAATCTTACCTATTTTAAAGTAAAGTATATTCACTTAAATAATAATATAATAATAGAAATATTAATAAATAAATAATAATAATAATAAATATGTATATACAAAATTTCTCTCATTTTTTTCTAAAAAAAAAAATTGTGTTAATTGTTTTAAAAATCCATAAATATGAAAAAAAAAAATCAACCAAAATGTGGACTATACCTAAAGTAGTGCACACACTTTTTTTTATCAATATCCTTAGAGGAGTTTTCAAAATATGTAATTAAGATGGTAGAAATAATTGTATGGCAAGTACCGTTATTTTTGAGGCTAAAAAACGATTCAAAAATCTATTTGAGACAATCACCTAAAACGCTTAAGTACCCAGTTTGAATATAATTGGATTGGCTGTTTAGGATGTAGTTCGTTGTACTGACATGACAAACAGACAGACACACGGACAGACAAAAGAAATTGCTTCAACCATTTTTTGTTGTTCTCTAGAAGATGGCCTTAGCAGTAAATGAGGGCAAAACAAAATACATATATGATGTCATCAAGAAAGGACACCGCCACGTCTTGGACAGAATGTCAACATAGACAGCTATAACTTTGAGGTAGTTAGGGACTTTGTCTACCTATAGACAAAGCTCACTTTTTATTATTTAAAATGAGATAGTCACACAATCTTCTGCAGAAGAGCTTAGGCTTCGTAGGAATATTAATAATATTGTTGCGTTTTGCAATAATAAAATAAAAAAAAAATACAGGCAAGGATATCAGCGTTAAAGTCAAATGTTAAGGCTGTACAGTGACGCTGGCTCAGCTAAAAGAATTAAAATACAATGACTTAGATGTAGAACTGACGGACATCAATGCTACGTCGCGGAAAATTTCTAATCCAAATTGGTGGGACGACGCAGTAGAGGAAGACCAAAGCGGAATCCTGCCGTTTAACATCCCGTTTTTTTTTTAATCCCGAAAAACAGTTTTAAAGTCATGTCTTCAAAAACACTGTAATCCCACCTTTTGGAATCCATCTTATTCAAAATCCCGATCTGTTATAATTCGGCTTTTTAAAATCCCGTTTAATCCCGCTTAGTCCGTTTTTTTATTTTGATATTGCAGAGTTGAATTGCAGACACGCGCCTACATTTTTATATGCGATTACAGGTACTTTATAAGGTAAGTTATGCATTCTTTTTTTTTTTTAATTTAACTATATGCCTGTAAGACCTAAGGTCTTTTAAATGCAACCTGAATTGCACGGCACTAGTTTGGCACAGTGGATTTGAGAACCAGGTATTGACGGTCTCATTTTAACCCATGGGCGACATCCAATCAAAATTGGAGGTATAGAAAAGAATGCGCCTATCGTGGCTATCGAACCCACACGTCTAAGTTAGCAATCAAGCAGTTTATCCACTGCGTCATTGCCACCCACATTCGTGGAAAAAAAAGTTTTGAGATAACAATCAAACATGACATTACGACGATAGCGAAGACGAAAAAAGATGGTATAAAAATTCTGTCCGTCTGTATGTCTGCCCGTCTGTCAGTCTGTCAGTCTATCTGTATGTACTTATGTATAGACACCTACAGCGCAAACGGGTGGGCCGAATTGCTTCAAACCTGGTATATAGAGTTTTTTAGGTATTGTACAGAATGGAATTGAATTTTTTTTTAGCTAAAAAAATAACGGCACCTGCCATTCCGTTTCCGAGAAAAATAGGTTTGAACTTAACGGTTATAAGTTCAAACCTATTTTTCTCGGAAACGGCTCTAACGATTTTGATAAAAAAAAATCAGTGCGTCTTTTTAGCTACGACCGATCATATGGTTGAAAAAAAATTAGAAAAATTTCTAAAAACGATACTTTCCATACGGCCGTTTTTTTTTTGCTTTCGACTATCTCATAAACGGCTCAACCGATTCTTTCGAAATTTCACACATATATAGGTTTAGGTTGCCCAAATTATACCGCGTACCAATATTTTTATATAGTATTTATAATTTTTTTTCAAAAATTATATTTATATGTATTTATTGAATACCTATGAATTGGCGTTTATGAATTTTTTTTAAAAAATGTTTTCAAAAAGTTTAAAAAAAAACTTTTTTCCTCAAAAACCGCTTCACAGATTTTTAAAATTTTTTTCTCATAAATTCAAATTTATCTAACAAATAAAATGGCGTACTTTTTTTTAGCTTAAATTAGTTTAAGTATATATTTCAGAATTTTGAATTATATTTTCTTTGATTAAGCCGATTTAATTCTGTATTCTTATATTTAAAATTGTCATACCAAGTTTTTTTTTTAAATTAAACAAAATTTTCTATATGAAAATTTAAGTAAAAAAACGACTTTGAAAATATGTTTAGATTGTTTATAGAATATAAAAATTTAACTTTAATACTTTCACATCAGTTTGCCCTTGATCCGAATTTCGGAAGTACTGTCCGTCTTCAAAATTGTATATATAGATATTTGAAATCAACAGTGTTTTTTGAAACCCATCCAAGGGTCCAGGTAATAGGATTGGAACGATACATTTGTATTTAAGGAATTTTCGACTCAACATCCTGTTGATCAGCTAACTTTTGTCCATCCAACTTCTCTTAGGTGGTAGCGGCAGTAAGTAGTTTTCTGGTTTGTGCGCAATCTTTTTTATCGGACTCGTACGGTGGCTCCAAAACTCGATCACAAAATTGACAAAATCCTCATGAATATTACAATATCGGCACTCATTGACAACTCACACTGCACACGCACCTGCTGTAAATATGATATTTCTTAGCCGTACAATACGAATGTGACTCTAATTTTCACTCCCATTTTGAAATTCAAAACCAATATGCACTGTATCTTCTTGAAAATCCGTCCTTATTTTCTTAACGCTCAAACTGCATTTGATAATTTTAAGCGTAGTCGACGACGGATGCACACAATTATAAAAAAGACCTCGTGTTAAAGAAACTTCAAAAGTTTATTATTTCCAAGTCTGAAATTTAATCGCAAATTTCAGTATTGCTCTGTTTTCATATGAAATAAATGACTTGGCACTGAATATTTTGCAAACATCCTTCCATTCCTTGTACTAAAAGTATAAACAAACTTCAACGTCTTTCTTCTCAAATGTCAAGCCAAAAACTAAAATTGAAAGCACAAAGATTCCGCTTAGTGCAACAGAAGATGTTTAAATTATTTAAAAGTTTTTGTTTCTTGAATCAGGAAGATAAATAATTTCGCGAGAAACTTTTTGATTATAGTCTGTAAATTCTTTTTTTTTAAGATATGATGAGTTTTCTTTGATTTTAATAGAAAGAACAAAGTTAAGAGCGCTAAGGCATAATAAAAAAATTGTTTTGTCAGAAATGCTTAATTAATGACCGTCAACTGCAAAATTAAAGCTTTTAGATTAAAGAAACGAGTACCCTTAGAGTGTTAAGGTGTTGGGAAAGAATAATATATGCAGTTTTTTTTAATATCTTTGGAGTAGGGCAGGTTGTAAATAAAAACCGACTGTTATTATTAAATTGGTAAAATAACACACATTTTTAGGAATTTTTAAGCAAACAAAAAGTAAAATTCAGGAGTGGATCGTACGAACTTGCTTTTATATTTGATCACATCTTATTCGCAAGATTCTTAGTAAGAACACCTAAATATATTTTTAAGGTCGTTTTTTACTTAATTTTTTATTCACAAAATCTCTTAAATTTTTATATGAAAACATTTTTCTATCAAAATCATTACAGCCGTTTCTAAGATAATTAAGATGTTGAAAAAATTTTTTTTTGTACATATGACGAAGCAAGCATAAAAGGCTTTTTGACTGCCCCTAAAATTATCAAGCACAGCGCGATCATTAGGAAAATTGTGAAGGACTTACGAGGAGATACCGATGCACAATTATTTTGACTTTTAAAGTATCAAAATGGGAAGGAAAAATAGAGCCTGCTAAAGCATTCCACGTTCGTGTTGTACGACTAAAGAAAGAATATCTGTTCTTGACAGTACGTCTTTGAATGTGGACTCAAAGGTAAGCTCATGAGTATTCCTGGAAGCGCGAGCATTACGGTTGAATAGTTTTAGGGGAGGAATGCAACTGGATATTTCGTTAGAACGTTGTTTATAAAAATAGATTTAAGATAATGAAAGACATGAAATATTTTAACAATGTTCGAGAGATGTAAATGTTTCCATTGTGAGAGATATGGGAATACTGGGGAATTCATAACACTTTCTGGCAGCGTCGAAATGACAGAAGAGAACTGCGCTGCGAGCAAATTTGGTTTTTAACGTGAGCTATCAAAAGGGGTGTCATTAAAGACGAGCGTTGAAATCGAAGCGAAGTTGAATTTCGAATCTTTCTTATAAATAACAACAATTTACCTTTGGGACATTGTAGTAATTTTTCCAATTTTTGACCATGTAAAAATTTGGTTCGCCGAATATAAACGTTTGAAGGATAGTTTGTTGCAACTTTTTCCCATTCTTCTAAGTGGGGTTGGCCGGAATCACATTTCCGGAAACTTAACTTCTCTATTCCTACTATCTTTTTTTCAGCTCAAATCAAACCATGTATTGTCTTTCCATTTGACAGATTTTGCCCTATTCAGGATGAAATTTTTCATTCTGTGAAAAATTAAATTTGTTATCATATCTGCCGTGGATTTAATGTCACTATACCGAGGGAGCATAGTGACCAGTAACATTTCAAGAAGAAATTATTGAAACCGTCGATTTTTCTTTAACTGAGAGGTGTTGGTATAAGAAATTTGCAGATATGACACAATGGTCAATTGTCCCAAGAGGCGAAAATACATTTATCTTATATTTATCAGAGTCAGAGTTAAGTATTAAGTCTAGAGTATTGGCGGTTTGACCTACAACGTCAAGGATTCGAGTTGGCTCGTCACCAAGCTGAGTCAGTTGTTTTAACTCAGCAAAGACCTCAACATACCTTCCTCCGGCTGTTGTCTGGCTCGAAAAGCGGAGCCAATTTCAATATTTAGTACATTAAATTCGCCCGTAATGATGATTTCAGTGTGAGGATAATAGGAAACAATTCCTTGAATGGAGTCGGACAGAGCATCAAAGTCGTTAAAAGTTGAATTTCTGTCCAAATTTGGGCTCCGATAAGTAAAACATGTATGTATGATGTTCGAGCAAAAACCATTATGGTTTTATTTCTTATGTATACGGTGAAACCATATGGTGAGCAAAGAATAACAGTACTAAGTTGTACCCAAATAAGAAATTTGATCAGAACTTTTCCTATTTGAGTTTAACTTAATGCCAAGACAGCTGAGCTGTATTTTTTAAGCCCACGAAAATTGCTTTAAAATATTCTAAGACTATCTAAAATGCATGTCAGACAAGTATTATCCAAGTCAAATGTTTAAGTATAGTTCCCAATTTGAACTTTTCAATAACAATTTGTCACTAGTGTTATGCCTTATTGACAGAACTGTATTGATCCACCCCTGGTTAACCAGAAAAAACAGGCAATTATTTATTCGACGCCGAACTAACTTAATTAATACATGCACTGTGTAAGTTCCACACATAACGCACAATTATGAAGGTAGCATTACTAACAATTTAGCTTGCTGTAGGTCTGATTTTGAGAATTTCGCAATGCTTGTATATAGCTTGCATATGGCTTTCTTATTTAAATTAAACTTTTTTTGGTATAACATTTCAAAATAAATTTTAGAAGGCCTTCTAAAGGCCTCCCAAATTTGTTAATTTGAGCCCAAAATTCATTGGCTTTTATATATCCATCTAATACAGGCTATAGTTTGTCATTTTATACAAGCTACAGCATAGCTTATAGGTATATCTATTTAGCCATCTCATACAAGCTATAGCTTGTATATAGCCATCTAAAGCAGACAATATAGCACAGGCGCAGGCTACACACTATTTGTTTCCATATTGCTTGTGATGGATGTTCATATACAAGTAAATAGCTTGTAGAATGTGAGCCAAAATGACTTGCATAAGGCCTTCTGTGGTTAATATACAAGCTAAGAAATAGCTTGTATATAGCCTATTGCAAGCTGAATTGTTAGTTGGGAGTACAACTGTGATTGGTGATGAGGATAGAAAACCAGGGACGACTTACTCGTTGTACTGTGTTGTAAGGTCTTTTTCTGATAGATGTAGGTAGGTATGAATTCACAATCACAGAATTAAGTTTGAATTGCGGCGGCGCCATGGATTTAATTTTATTTTAAATCCACACTTGAATTTCGGTACGTAATTATTGTTTTTTTTTTATTGAATTGGGTTATTATTTTTTTTTTCGAGTATGGAGTGAGAGAAAAAAAGAACCTGTACACGGATCATAAACTTTTCCTTAAAATAAAGTTATCACAAAGGAAGTCTGCACGGGGTAAAGGTTAGTCGGCACTATTTTTTATACTATAAGTGTATGAAACGTAAGTTCAAAAAGCGAAGGTTCAGTTGAAATGAGAACAGTATTCATTTTACAGTATTACTTCCCATTTTACAGAGAAGATCTATCAAATGTTGGATTTTTAAATTAATTATTTTTTTGATTCCCATTTATAGCTACGTTAAAGCACCTTTGATTTTTTAGTAAAAGTGTTTATGTAACTCGTTTTCAAATGTACTAACGAATTTGTATGTATTCAAAATACACTAGAAGTCCATTATAATAAAAAATACATTGTTCAGCCAATTCGTTATATCGAAAGATTCGGAACCATTTTTTTCATCTTAAAAATGAAATATTATATGTACAGATGATTATATATTATTATACAGGGTGGCAGACGAATCGTGCTAGAAAAATAAAAAGTAATAACTTTTTTTCAGTGTAAGTAATCGACTTATTTTTTTTATAGGCTACTATTTAGATTTATCAAAATGAATGCTTGGGATACTGAAAAAAGGATTTGGATAGTGCAGCGATACAATGCTTTGCAGTCCGTCATTTCCGTCCAAAGGGAATTTAGGCTGGAGTTTGGCGGTACTCCCCGAGTAGATGGACCATTATGAGGCTGGTGAACATGTTTGCCGAATCTGGAGGCATCGAACGAAGTACGTATCATCGAGATCCCAATGTTCGGGTTCAGGATACAATCGTGGCTGTTGCATCGGCAATACAGGCAAAACCAAGTGTTTCGACTCGAAACTTATCGGGCCAAATTGGAGTTAGCAGACGGTCATTACAACGAATGCTTCATGATGACTTAAATTTGTTTCCGTACAAAGTCCAAATTACAAGCAAGCTAAACCCTCAGGATTTGCCTGTTCGCCTAATTCAGAAATGCTCCATGAGACGGAACTGCACCCAGAACGAGTCACTGTCTGGTGCGCAATTTCATCAAGGTGTATCGTCGGGCCATACTTCTTTGGAGAAAGCGGTGTAACACAAACTGTCAATGAGGACCGTTATTTAAAAATGTTGAAGGAGTTTTTTTTACCCAGAACATCGCCAAGGACGTATCCCTTTCAGCAGTATTTGGTAACAACAAGATGGAGCACGTGCACACGTAGCCACACAAATTATGGCGGAGCTCCAACGAAAATTCCCAAACAAATTGATATCCAGAAACTGCACTTTCCGCTGGCCCCCAAGGTCACCTGACCTGCCTTCACCAGACTTTTTTTTTATGTGGATAGGTCAAGCAGGAAGTGTACAAAACCAAACCCAGGAATTTGACTGAATAGAAGCAGTCCATTAAGACAATAATTGAGGCAATACCAATTTCAACCCTTCATGCCACAATGAACAATTTTCTGATCAGGTGCCGCGTGGATGAGCGTGGAGGTCATTTGTGGTCTACCATCTTTAAAAACCATTAGTTATTTAAAATAAAATTTAGTTTTTAATCCAATAAAAAAAAATTAATGAAATACATCGACTAAAATAAAAGTTATTTAAATTTCTTATTATAGCACGATTCCTGCGCCACCCTGTATTCTTAATTACTATATTATTCTTACAATTGCACAAATTGATTCAGTTTTGAGAAGAAAAAAAAGTCGTTTATTTGAGTTTGTCTGAAGGGTTTGGTTACTCCACTTCTGAACAGCTTTTTCCTGCAATTACCGTAGCTTCAATATCTTGGAGCAATCTTGCAACAAAAGCGAAAAAATTCCAAAGACTTGTAAGCAAAAAAAAAACAACCAACCATCTTTACCAACTAACATCAACCATTTTGTTGTGCAAACATGTTCAAATGCAGAAAAAATCTTCTGAGTTCTATATGAAAACGATTCTCATGTTTTATGGTTTCTTTTCCTTGAAATCGAACAGCATTCGTTATAGAGTGTAGTAAAATTTGTCATTATTCGTTATTTTTTTTTTTTTTTTTTTTTTTTTATTATTTTTTTTAAATTCATTTTTATTTCATTTTAACTTATAACTATCTTAAAGCTAGACAAAAATGTTTAAAACTAGCCTAATTATCAATAACTTACAACTAATTTACTGGCCCTTTACGGGCGCTCTAAATTAAACAATAACTCTTACAACTAATGTCTTTCGACCTAAAAACTATTTTAATTAAATCTAATTTTTTTTTTATTTATTTTATATTTCAAGAAACTTATATACAAAAAACTTGATATCTGATCATTTTTTTTTTTTTTTTTTTTTTTTTTTTTTTTTTTTTTTTTTTGTACCTATAAACTAAACCTAAATATATATTAAAAATAATTAAAACTAAATAAAACTAACTTATACTAACTAACTTATACTAACTAAAAATAACTTAAACTACTTAAAATACCTAATAATACTTATAACTACTTAAAAACTAGAACAGCCACAGCAGCATTTTTTTTCGTTTTTTAATTTTTTTTTGTTTATTTTTTATATGCATGCAGACACACACCAGCATGCAAGCCACCCACACATGTACATACGCACATACATATACGTACGCACATACATGTACAGACACGCAGATACATGCACGTATGCCCCCGCATACATACATATTTTTAATTTTTTTTGGTGCCACCCTGACTGTTCCCTATACCTAATGCCCTAAATCTATGTAAGTCGGCCAAGATATATCATCTTCATCGACTTTATATATCACGATGCTGTTCAGAGAGCCACCAGAACTGGTTCTCCTGTTTCGCCCTATCCCTCCGGTCCCGATCGGACACAGTCCTACTGAACCGAAGGCGCTCTTCTCCACCTTGAGCGATGACGTCTCGACCATACAGGAGTCGCCTATCCACAGTTTTCCGGCTGACGTGGTAGATGAGCGGAACCGCCCCTCCATCCTGTATCAGCCCTCGACTGTCTAAATAGAGGATTGCCTCGGGAGGGATGTAACCACTTAACCGCGCACTCTCAAAATATTCGTTATTGGGGTAATACGCCCCAAAAATTAAGCTGTTAGTTGAGGACATCGCTCTTGCAACGTGACCCCGAATCAGCTTGAACAAAAAATTATCTATTCTGTTTATGTTGGCTCCGTTGTATAGAACCTGGTTGGAATAATACCTTGTGTACTCCGACTCTGGTGTTCTGTGTAATCCAAGGCAACGTCTAAGACATTGCCTCTCAAACACCCGAATCTTTTCCATTTGAGATGGGGCAACGTTGAACCACACCGGGCATCCGTAGGCAATCATCGGCCTGATGAGGGCCATATAGCAAATCGCCTTCACCCTGCTGTCAAGACGGCTGCTATAAAACAGTCGTTTTGTCAAGGCAAAGGCTCCCCTAGCCCTGGCCAAAGCAGCACCAATATGTCTGTCGAAATACAGGTACTGATCCAACCAGATGCCAAGGTACTTTACTACACTTTTACTCGCCAGTGGATGTCCATGTGGCCCTACGATCACCAGCTTGCGCCAGTTCTTTCTCGTATCCCTTGAGGCGCTAGACAACGGAGTCCTAAACAAAATAGTTTCTGATTTCTGGAAGTTGATTTTCAACTTCCAGTCATCACAATATCGCTGAATCTTGTCGAAGTCACTCTGCAAGAGACTTTTGATGACCTCAACTGTATTAGCTGTTCTGTACGCAATTAGATCGTCGGCGTACGCAATTGCCTGAGTTAGACTACCTATCAGATCGCTGGTGTAAATGCTGAATAGAATCGGCGAGTTAACCGCTCCCTGCTGAAGACCATTATTAATATTAAAAATTGCGGTAGAAGTTACATTGCCACTCTTGACAACAAACTTTCTACCATTTAGCATGTCATAAAGCATATACAATAGAGGTTTACTTATACCTAGTCTGGTTAGCTTTAGATAGAGACCTTCTAACCATACGGTGTCGAAGGCCTTCTCCAAATCAACCAGACAGGCACCCGTACACTGCTTTTTAGTTTTGTTCCATTGGATATCAGAAACTAGTTTAGACGCGGCATGAATTGTGTCATGTCCCGCCTTAAAACCGAACTGATTATCCGGGATGATATTTTTGTCCTCCGCCCACTTGAACAGGGCTCTATTAATAACCTTTTCAAATACTTTGCTGATACTCGGAAGAAGACTTATCGACCGGAGATTCGCCGGATTGGAGTTGTCCTTTCCCTTTTTTGGGAGAGGGTGCACTACAGCTGTCTTCCACCGCACTGGATAATATGCATTATTCAGCGCGTTGTTAAACAGTGTGGTATAAATGTCAACTGCTTCTTGAGGCAAATGTCGTAGTACAACGTTGGATATACCATCGACTCCTGCAGACTTCTTTTTCTTTAATGAATCGAAGATGAGCTGGAGCTCATTCTTCGAAATTAACAGGGGACTGGGCCCATTTCGGTCGGCGATTATGGCGTTTGCCAAATCTTCATCATTAAACCCGGTAAAACCAAGGTTCTCAGATCGCCATTCGCTTATATCGTTTCGGAGCCATAAGTGATGAAGCAGAGCTCTGTTCTCCAGGTCATGATTCGGGCGAATGCTAGCATTCACCTTGTACACTTGCTGGAAAGCAGCCCCCACAGCA
Organism: Philhelius pedissequus; assembly: GCA_910595825.1. Lineage (NCBI taxonomy): Eukaryota > Metazoa > Arthropoda > Insecta > Diptera > Syrphidae > Philhelius > Philhelius pedissequus. The sequence continues at coordinate 17,754,226 of OU343161.1, read as the reverse complement.
TCCACCTTCTCCTGCGGATCTTCGATTATGAAGAGGTCATCGTCCAAGACGGCGTCATCTGGGTCTATGCCTGCTGTCAGAAGTACGTCTCTGTTTTGTGTCGTCCTCTGGAGCTTAAGACACGGAAGGTCGTTTTGATCTTTTCTTCTGAATATCTTATTAATTTGTGGGAACATACTCGGGTCGGTAGCGTTCACGGCCCAAATTTTGTTGTCCCAAAACAAATTAATGGACAACCTATAATTTTCTTTGATCAATTGGTTGATGTTTTTGATGGACGACTTCAGTGTCCTTATCTCCAGATCTCGTGTGTCAGTAAACCGTCTGTACAAGCGTTTTAGTCTTGTCAGTAAGCCACTTTTTTGTCTGTGTAATGCATCAATTGTCGCGTTACGGTACATGTCAGTTGCGTTACGTTCTTTGTATTTCGGTATTGTCCTGTTCATTGTTCGTTGAATTGTTTCGTCCATTTGTTCTAAGTATCTGTCAATTTCAGTATTTGTCATGTTCCTGTCATTTGGTGGGGATATACCATTTGATCGTAATTCGCTCAATAAGACGTTCGAGAAGCGTGGCCAGCGCACCTTACTGTAATTGTAAGTATGCACCGGTACATACTCCTCCAACTCCATAAGCGAGTTCGGAAGTTGTATTACGGTGGCGAGTCCGCAGTGGTCACTGTCGTACTCGATCGTTCTTAAACAATTTTTAGACCGATGGCCCACAGTATCAGTAATTGTTAGTCTTGCGTCTTTCAACAATAGATCCAGATAGGCACCGCTTCTTGGAAACGATGGCCTGTCTGTAGCGAGAAGTTCAATGCGATACTCCAGGTTGTATCGACCCATCCAATTATACAGATGGTTACCACGAGGATTTTGTATTTGATTTCCCCAATCTATATGTTTGGCATTCAAATCACCAGCCAATATGTAGTAGTTTTCTTCCGAGCTCAATCTTAAGCATTCAAAAAGCTTTTCAAGCTCTGTTATAAACTGTGTGGGCTGAGGTGTTTCCGGTGCATAGGCAGCGATCACATACATTCGCTTCCCCTGTTGGAGATGAATGCATATGATGCATGCCTCTAACGTCCGAAATTTACGCACATCACTATTATATATTACCTTATGACTAATGCCTTTACGTATAAAGATTGCGACGCCCCCTCCTTGAGTGGAGTTGGGTCGGTCTCTCCTTACGATATTGTAATTGTTGTTAGTCAATTTATGTTTCTGGTTAAGCTTAGTTTCGCTAGCCATAAACACATCTGGACTTATGTCTTTAAGCAATTGGAATAAATTCGCTCTACGTTCGGTCCTAATCAGTGAATTTACATTCACAGCTAGGATCTTAAAGGGCCTCTCCGGCAGCGCGCCCTTAACCTCCAAGTTGCGTTAAGCTCGGCAAAACAGAGTAGATATAATCCACCCTAGTCGCCTGCTCCCTGATCTGGTTTTGGAGGCCGTTCAACTGGCCCTGAATGGCCAGTAGAACGCCCATAATGTCCGCCTGTGCCGCCGGCGCCTTAGGCACGGGGGCCTGTTGGGCGACCTTTGGTGTAGGCTGTACCGTGCTTCCCCTTCCTGACGCCATTTGGGCGTAAGAAATTTGGGGGTTGACGGGCGTTGTTGTAGGAGGGCGCACTGTTGGACGCTTTTCTACCACTGTTTGCTTTGCTGCTTTATTGTTTTTTATAAGCTGAAACGTCGGGCACCCCCGATAATTAGCGGGGTGTCCGGCGCCTCGGCAGAGTACACATTTAAGCTGGGTCCTATCTTCGACCCGTTCCTTTCCTAACTTGCATTCATCTGCATTGTGGTTCTCTCCACACTTAACGCAGCGTGACTGCATTTCGCAGTTTGCTGCGGCGTGGCCGAACCTTTGGCAGCGCATGCATTGAAGCATGTCGCCGCGCCTTTTTAATTTGTCCCAAGTTACAACCTGATAGTTGAGGACGGATATACTCCTCAAACTATCCAGTTTGCTGCTGGGTGAGAGTTGAACAAGGAAGAAGGGAAGTCTCCGCTTCTCCCGCCTAGCTCTAACTGTAGCGAACGGCTTGACCCCGATAAAGTCGAGATCGTCATTCGCTTTTTGGCGGAGTTCATTTAAGAGCACCTGTGGTTCCGTGTAGGAATCTATGCCCTTCAAAAGGACCGTTTGAAATTTTTCGGTTTTAGGGGTGAAACTAAAGAATTCGGTAGTAGTTTCTTTTAGCAACTCTTTAATTTTTTTGTGCTGTTCCAGTGTGAAGCACTGGATAGCATGCCTATCGTTATTTAATCGTTTAATAGTAAAATTTTGACCTATGGTCAACTTACATAGATTTATGGTATCCTGTAACTCCATTTTATAAGTATTAATGGGTGGCACCTTTTCTTTTTTCATAATCGGCGGCTGTGGCTGCTGAGACTGACTTTTCTGCGGCTGTTGATTCTGCTGCTTTTGAATCTGCTGCTGCTGTTTTTCTTGCGTTTGTTTCTGGACTTGTGTCTGCTGCTGTTGCTGTTGTTGTTGTTTTGGCCGTTGTTGTTTTGGCTGCTGCTGTGGCTGTTGTTTTTGTAATTGTTCTTTTTTCTGCTGTTGTTCTTTTTCGTCGAGTTCTTTTAGTTGCCTCGCTCGGCGCGCTTCTTGGCTGGCCTTAACTTTACTTTTTATCTTTTCTATTTCTGCCTCCAAAGCATCAATTTGGGCGAACATTCTTTGTTCCTCGTCCTCCTCAGATGACGCCTCTGATGTGGAGAGGTTCACGAGGGCAGTACTATCGCCCGTCGTGAAGTGCCCTTCTCCTCCTTCAGACATATATGCTATACCCTCTTCGGGTGAAGTGTCTAGCTCGGTTTGTCTTGCTGCCTCTGACGTCTCGTCTATATCGGACGTATGCACCCCAGCTGGCAGCTTTGCTGAGGTGGCCGTGGATCTCCTTTTTACTAAATTTGGTGCGCACTTGATCCTCTTTCTGCGCTTTTGATTAGCATCGGATGATGTTGCCGTTGTTGTTATTGCTGATGATGTTGTTGCTGCAGAATCATTGTTTGTAATTGAAACATCTTTCGATGTTCCCTCTGCTGATGCCATCGCTGGCCTCATTGGCCCTAGGACACCTTTCGATGCCCCGGTGCTTAAACTCCTCCTCCTTTGATCGTTTTCCCAACCAATAAAGTTTTCCACTTCACGGTTGTGAAAAAAAGCTGATAAAGTTCTGATGCCCGGCTGGGAATCGAACTTGCGACCCTCGGATTCTCGGTCGGCCACTCTATCTTTGTGCTACTGCACCACTTATGAAATGTTGATTTAATATAGAACTTAAGCTCACACACGAATTTTAATTGGAAAAACTGGGAAGCCGAAAACGTCTTAACACCTCCACAGTACGAGATCGACTGTCATTATTCGTTATTTAGAGATATCAATGGACATCAAGTGGTGATTCGTTATACTGGAAATTCGTTATAACGGCATTCGTAAGCTAGACGTCCAGTGCAGTATAAAATACAGACACAGTATTTAGCGCTACTATTTTCACATTTGCAGTCAATCAGTGAGTGTGTATCTTTATTCATTCTGGTATGTCCAGAATATTCGGAATACCAATTTTGCGTTTCTTTATTCCATGGAATATTCCGGATAAACTATTTTGTTGTTTCTTTTTTCATTCCGGAACGTTTGGAATACATTCTTTTTATTCCATGTTAAACACGGAATGCAAAAGAATATTCTTGGAATAACCCTCTCACATGAAAACAAACAAAATGACAGCAGCCAAAGACCAAAAGCAAGTAATCAAATAAAATGGATGACCAAATATTTTTTTATATTTTTATTATTGACATAAATATAAAAATAATATTTAAATGTCAGTTTTCATTAATTAATAAATCAAAGCTATTTTATTTTTACTATTTCCCATAGATAAACCTGTTTTTTTGTCATCATCACAGCACTTTTAAACGGCTGATTGATGTCATGTTTTTCTTTTCTATTCCAGATATTATTTCTGTTTCTTTATTCATTCTATTCTGGATATTCTATATAACAATTTTGTATTTTCCATCCATTCTATTCCTTATCCGGAATAAATAAAGAAACACACTCAGTATTTTTTCTTCAGAGCAGATAAAAACGATGCAATCAGTGTTGCCGAAGAGAAATGTTCACAAGGAGCACAGAAGCCAAAAAAGAGTAGTATTTTGAACAAAATAGTAATACCTTTCCAGAATTGTAAAAGTTTTCAAATGAGAGCTTGTGAAAACAAATAGTTTTATTTTAAAACTTTATTTTTCGGTCTAAATATTTAGGTACATTTATATATCAGTATTAAAAAGGTATTTTGATTTATCAATATTATCATAACATTAAAAGGTTATGAAAAGTATTAAAAAACTAACAACATTTTTTTTTATATGATTTCAAAAAGATTATTGAAGAATTCCATTTACTGCAATCAACTCCATTTAGTAATTATTTGTTACTCACAATTGCGTTTAATGTGCTTGTGTAAAATCTATTTCGTTTTTTATCCTTTTTATCCTTTCGCCGCTGGGCTGCTGTGGGGAAGACTTAATAATGCACTCACAAAATCCCGTGTTAGAGGAAAAAGTGTTTCATTAAGATCATTTTTTTAAATAGATATCTCTGGCCAAATTTCTTCGATATCTAATGAATTGGATACCATGATTTGATTAAGAAATTTCGTCATTCCAAACCAAAGTTTTCAATATTAGTTTTATCAATCAAATCAGGCATAGATAAAATTATGGAAGATGTGCTTTCTGCTAAACTTGAATTGATTTTTAAATTTTGTCATTAAAATCAATGAGCTTGAAAGCCCACATAAGGTCATGCAATATTTTCGACAAACTCCTTAATTTCGAATATTTCATTTATTTGAAATTCTTATGTTCTAAGACAAAGTTCAGCGATATTTAAAAAAGAAATCAGAAAAAATTGGATTAGGTAATATGTAAGGCCGTCACTTAAAAACTCCGATTTGATAAAATGGTTTTGTAAAAAGTTTTAATATATGCCCAAAATGTATGTATTCGTACGGACTGAGACTGGAACTCTAAGTTAGGCTGTTTAGTTAACTCAAGATTATAGGCTAAAAATAATACATAACATTCCGTTGTATCATTCAGCTCTTCTTGATTCAAGATCTAGATTCAAAAGCATTCTGCAAAAAGTAGTGTACCAATGTAGGCCACTGTTTCAATGTTCTTGCCGCAACCAGTTCAAGATCTAGCCACAGATTAAGGGATTATTTTAAAACCTTATGCTTTTCACCGTTGAAATAGTCCTGAAACTCTTAAGATTCGATTTGTTTTTGGGCTATGTGCAAAGTATACATAGATGCTTTAAAAAAAAAATCAATATTCTGTAGCATTTTTTTAGCTGTGGCTGAGGAACACAGGGTGCTTTCATAAATGCATGGTTGCGAAAGTCCGACAAATGCATATCATTCATATATGCAAACAATAAATGTCATTGTTTCATAAATGTAAAACGCAAATATTTGCAGCGCAAATATAAGACTTCACATGCATTCATATTTTTTTTAAAGAAAGAGAATGTAGGATGTAAACGGTGGTACACTTTCCCTTACTGTTCACATCTGTCCAAATTTCCGCTAGAAAATTCAAAGTTGAACTCAAAATTAAACATTTTGAGCCAGATAACACCCGAAGGAAGGTATGTTGAGGTCTTTGCCGAGTTAAACCAACTGACAGCTAGTTGACGAGTCAACACGAATCCTAACGTTGCAGGTCAAACCTCCAACACTCTAGACTTGTTCCTTACCTCTGACCCTGATAAATACACGATAAATGTATTATCGCCTCTATGCACATCAGACCATTGTGTCATATCTGCAAATTTCTCATGCCAACAACACTCAGTGAAAGAAAAATCACCTAAGAGAGCCGTTTGGCAATATAAGAAAGCCAACTGGGACGGTCTCAATAATTTCATCAGGAACTTTAACTGGTCACTATGCTTCATCGGTAGTGACGTAGACTCCAGCGCAGATATGATAACCAATTTAATTCTTCACGGAATGAGAAATTTTATCCCGAATAGGGTAAAATCCATCAAACCGAAAGAAAATGCATGGTTTGATTCGAGCTGTAAAGAGGTTATTAGGGTTAGAGAAGTAAGTTTCCGGAATTATAAAGCCAACCCCACTGAGGAAAACCGAAAAAAGTTTCAACAAGCTAGAAAGACTTGCAACGTTCACATTCGTAGAACAAAATTTTTGCATGACCAAGAATTAAGGCAAAAAATACTAAAATGTCCCAAAGGTTGTAAGAATTGTTGGTCATTTGTGAAAAACATTCGAAATTCAACTTCGTCTTCGGCTCCAACGCTAGTTTATAACGACACCCTTTTTGAAAGTTCTCGAGACAAAGCCAATTTGCTTTCAACGCATTTCGCTGTTAATTCGACGCTGCCAGAAAGTGTTATGACTCCTCCAGTACTTGGGAGCGTAAACGATTTTATGGGCCGTATCTTCTTTCGCACTCGTGCAGTTGCTAGAGTCCTCAAAGACCTTGATATACACAAATCCACTGGCCCGGATAGTATCCCTCCCATCGTTCTGAAGAGGTGTTCTTCAACGCTGGCAAAACCACTGCGTAAGCTTTTCCATCTGTCCTATTCTACAGGTCTTTTTCCGAGTAGATGGAAAACAGCATTTGTCCAGCCTGTCCCCAATTGCACTTACGTCCCTTCTTTCCAAGGTCATGGAAACGCTGGTTAATCGTCAGTTTAAGAAATATCTTGAAGAACGAAAGCTCCTTAATGACCGGCAGTGTGGCTTTCGTAGCAATAGGTCCACTGGTGATCTGATGGTATATCTCACCGAACAGTGGCACAAATCTTTACATCGTTTTGGAGAAAGTAAGATTATTGCACTTGATATTTTAAAAGCATATGATAGAGTTTGGCATCAAACTCTCTTATCGAAAATGCGTGCAGTTGGTATCGATTAATCTCTTATTCGTTGGATTAGAAATTACCTTTCGGACCGCTCAATATAAGTTGTATTGGACGGTTTCAAGTCTAAAATTGACAAAATAAATGCTGGTGTGCCCCACGGCTCCGTTCTGTCTCCGACTTTCTCATTTTTATTAATGATCTCTTATCTGGAACTTCTAATCCACTAAATTGTTTTGCTGACGATAGTACTCTCAGCTTTTCATATTCGTTTTTCGATTCACCTCCTTGCTCTTCGGATATGGAACTGGAACGGCAGCGTATGATAAGCTCATTAAATTCTGATCTCGATAGCATTGCGGGGTGGCCTTGGGGCAATAGTTGTGTGCTCGCCTGTCAACCTCGTGGTCACAGGTTCGATTCCTGCCGTTGTCTATGACTTCTTATATTCCATTAAAAATCAATTTTAAAAATAAGTTTCTGGTTTACTCATTCCATGTTGTTCAGGCATAACACTAACAACATGTGATTGAGTAAGCTACTCATAAGTATGATAACGAAATAAAATAAAATAAAATAAAATAATGCGAATTCTAAGAGACATAAATAATTAAGACACTGTAATTTTCTCCGCATTAGTTCAGCCGCCATCCCCGGAGATAAAATCTGAGACAACAACCACCGTCTCAACACGTCGCGCCACACATCTTTCTATCCTTCTTCCTCTTCTTTCACCGGATGCCGCGCTGTGTCAAAAACATATAAAGGGTATTCATAATCCCTTGAGCGCGTGCAAAATTATAAAAAAAAAAAAAAAAAAAAAAAAAAAAAAATTGTCCAATGGGGAAAAAAATCCCGTAGAATTTAATGCGTCAAAAACTCAGTGCTGTCTTCTGTCGTTGAAGCAGAACCCAACCCCTATACCGCTTTCCATGAGCGGTACTTGCATAGCAGAAACCGATAAGCTTTCAGTCCTTGGCAAGTCTATCACAGACCACCTCTTATGGAACGAACACATACTTTATGTTGCCAAAAACGCTGCAAAGTGCTTGGGCTTCCCTCGCAGATGCAAGAAATTCTTTTCCCCGGCTGATCTGGCTGTAATCTATAAGGCTTTCATTCGTCCAAGGCTGGAGTATAATTCACACATTTTGGCAGGAGCTCCCAAAACTCACTTGAATCTTTTGGATAGAAGTAAAAAAAGAGCTCTAAAAATGATAGGCGATAGAGCTATAACGGAAGCAATAACATCTCTCGAACATCGTCGAAATGTTTCATGTATTTCGTTATTTTATCGTTATTTTTATAAATATTTTTTTAGCGCAGTAGCCAGTTGCATTCCTCGCCTTAAACTATTCAACCGTAATACTCGCGCTTCTAGGAATGCTCATCAGTTTACCCTTGAGCCCAACTTCGGACGTACTGTCAAGTACAGAGATTCTTTCTTCAGTCGAACAGCACGAATGTGGAATGCTTTGCCCGGCTCTATTTTCCCCACCCGTTTTGATATTTGGAACTTCATAACCAATGTACGTCGGTATCTCCTTTTAAATCCCTTCCTATTTTACTAATGCTCGCACTGTGGTTAAACATATTAAGGGTAGCGAAAACCCCTTTAGTGCGCGTTGAATTACAAAAAAAAAAATACACATCAGAATTGCTTCCACAGGAAAATGCAGCAAATCAGAGAAAGTGTTCATAAATTTATATTAAAATGCATGCGCCAATAGTTTTCCTTACGTTAACATGATCGCAACTGATCGCATGTAAACAAAGCAACCGTGCATTTATGAACGCACCCAGAGATATAAGGAATGGCACAAACAGTCTAATATAACCATAATATTTGGATTCTCCTTTAGAAAAAAAGATCTAACTCCACTATTTGGCCAACCATGACAGCAGCATTGTCTGGACAAACGCAACGACAAAAAAATAATTAATAAAGAGATGCGAATTCCCTTTTTAACGACTTTTTAAATAAAATGCTGCCAAATTTGCATTAAATTTAAAAAGAAGAAAACATTTTGAAATGGGGACGTTGCACTTTACTGCATGTGCAAGATTTGTGTGGCTTTTGAAAAAAAATTAGTAGTACAAGTGTGAAAGGAGGAGTACGGTAGTACGGACACGGAGGTACCGAAAGTAGTACCATATTACTATAGTAATACTTTCGGCAACGCTGGATGCAATGTTAGAAATAAATGTGTAGATTTTAATTACTCTTTACGTTGTAAACTGATAGTAAACGGTGATTTTTTAAGAGCTTGGTTTTTGAAAATTCAAAAAAACACAGAAACTTGTAAAAAGTGAACGAAATTTTTATTTGGATCGATAAATCATTTTCTGCCATTTACTTTTTAAAAATAATTTCACTTAAATGTTGCCCGTGGCTACGCTTCAGGTGGTCCATTCTGAAGATCCAATGTTGGCAAACTTTTTCACACATTTCGGCCGGAATCTTACCAATGACGCGTTCAATGTTGGCTTCCAAGGCAGCAATCGTGTTTGGCTTATCCCCATAGACAATAGACTTAACATACCCCCACAAAAAATAGTCTAACGGGGGCAACTCACATGATCTTGGTGGCCAATTGACTGCGCCAAAACGTGAGATCAACTGCTCACCAAATTCGCCTCTCAATTGATGCATGGTTTCGCGTGCAGTGTGGCATGTGGCACCGTCCTGTTGGAACCACATGTCGACCGAGTTCAATTCTGGCATTTTCGGCAAAAAAAAATCTGTTATCATCGAACGGTACATTTCTCCATTGACCGTAACCCTGCGGCCTTCATCGTCCTTGAAGAAGTACGGCCCAATGATGCCGCCTGCCCATAAACCGCACCAAACAGTGCATTTTTCGGGATGCATTGGTAGCTGCTGAATTGCCTCTGGCTGCTCTTCACTCCAAATACGGTAATTCTGCTTATTCACGTATCCATTTAGCCAAAAATGAGCCTCTGCGCTGAAGACAATTTGGCGATAAAAAAACGGATCCTCATCCAACTTTTCTAAGGCCCATTCACCGAAAATTCTACGTTGTGGTAGGTCGCCTGGCTTCAATTCTTGCACCAGCTGTATTTTGTATGGCTTTAAGCCAAGATCTTTGCGTAAAATCTTCCAGGTGGTCGAATAACACAAACCCAATTGCTGCGATCGGCGCCGAATGGACATATCGCGATCTTGAGCAACACTGGCGGATGCAGCAGGAATATTCTCTTCGGTACGCACTCTACGGATACGATTTGGTAGATTAATGTCCAATAAAGTGAAACTGGTGCGAAATTTGGTCACAATGAGCTGAATAGCCTGCTCGGTGGGTCGATTATGACGACCATAAAACGGACGTAGCTTGCGAAACACATTTTTCACAGAGCACGAATTTTGATAATAAATTTCAATAATTTGCAAACGTTGTTCAGGCGTAAGTCTATTCATGATGAAATGGCAAACAATACTGAATCGAAATGTCAAATGTTCGTGGAATTTGTCATGTGTGATCTGTCAAAAATATAAACGTCAAAAACCAAGTAGCAAAAAAATCACCCGTTATATGTATTTGAATTAAATCGAGTTTCAATGATATTAATTTCTCAAAAAATATCTAAACGTCTTGCCTTGGGGTAATTTTTGCCATGACCTTTGTGCTACCTAAATCTCACATTCACAATATTTGGCATTCTTCCCAATTATACTGACTTTGAAGAATATTTTCCGCATGCACACAATGTCCTTCAAAGGTAAGAAGAATACATCCTGCATATGAAATTATCAGATTCCTTAGAAAATTCAATTTATTTTCATGGAACGGAATGTTTTGAGTTTTTATTTTATTTCTACAATGAGAGTATTCTTTTTTTTTTATTATTTTTAAGAACATTGAAATTTACCAAAAAAAAAAAATGGTGTTAGACCTTCAGAGAGAAAATCTCATTTTAAGGGGATATTAATTGAATATTTTTGGCAGGAGTCTTGCTGTAAAGAATGTTGTCATTATCTCTATAAAAAAGTTAAACATTGTTCTCTAGTGGTACTATTATTTTTTTTCGAGAAAAAATTGCCATTGAAATTATTTGATCGATAAAGTTTCATTTAATTTAAACAAAGTCAAGCCGTTTAATCAAATACAAAATAATTTAATAGAGGACTCCAATCAGATTCTATTAAAAGTATGTTTTTCCTAGTGGCAACCTCTCTTGGATCTAGGTAAATATTAAGAATTGGTTGATAGCATTGACTATTTATTAAATTTTACCTAGAAAGGAAATCAAAATGTGCATAACGCTATGGGAGGACGATAGAAATTTTGCAAATGGGGCAATTATCAATTTTGTTTTGTTATTCGCGAAATAACGGCAATTATGCTACTCTCTTCAACAACAACGGATAAACGTCAAACTATTTTTTTTAAACGTCACGTTTGGCGGTATAAATTTGACCTAACATGAATTTCGGCTGAGATAACCCAACCGCCTAACGCCAAAAGATGAAATGGTCGCTCATTGCAAAAAGGTCTACAACATATTGGACAGAAAACGAGGCATTCCACAAGAGCTTTGAATTGCTCATGGCAAGAATATTATCAATACTGCAACAAGCAGATCTGAGGACAATCTATAGCATTTACGTCAGAAATGAAATAAAATCACTTTCCTTGTGGCAGATTTACAAAAGGAAGTCCAAGTCAGACAATAACACAGCTTTTAGACGTGTTTGAAAAGAGTCTTATACGAATCAAAAGGGATTTGATGTCATTCCGTTTTATTAACAGAAATTATTACCAAAATGAATACCCCATAGGTTTTCGTTAAAGTGGCAGTAACTTGAACTTAACTTATACTGCGACCCACATCATTAACCTAAACACTCCTCATAAAGCTTTAGAATTATTATTATAAACAATGAAAAAATAGGTAGGTATAATAAGTTCAAAATTTCACTTAATTTGCTCAGATATTCGTAGGATTTTTGACACACATGCGTTTGCTTAAGTCGTAACATCTTAATTAATTTAGTCACGTAATTCTACACATATACCAAGGTAATTTAAAAACATGCAAAAAAAATGAAAAAGTCCTTAGAAAAAGTCATAAAGCTGTAAATACACGTGAGGTCTTACGTTCATGATGCCACCTTCATTCCTTCCTACCCATAAAGTTAATTAACTCTTCATGATTTCGTTTTATTTGTTTGCTCATTTCTAACATGACATTATTTAATTTTTTTTGTTTCACGTCAAGTCCATCCGAATTCCGAAAGAACCAAAAATAATAAAAGGTAGCTAGATTGTCGTGCGCTTATAATAACGAGAAAATATTTAATATTCATAGTATAACCCTTTTTCATCGTATATGTAATTAACAAAAAATAAAAAAAACTGTCAAGTCTTCATATCATAGTCACTTCAATATAATTATGAATTAATGTAGTTTTATTTCCGGAAAATGCGAAGAAATCATCCTATGGAAGTATCTCATACCCGTATCTACCATATCTTCAAGCTGAAGTCATGTTTTGAAAGTATGTTTTAACGATTAATTCTTTTTTTCAACAAATACATTAATGATAACGTTATTTCCAAGAAAAAATACGCTGTTGCACTTTAACATTCATTTTTATGAATAACAAACTTTTACAGAAGCGTTAAATCAACCCTTACTAAATCAATTATAATTCTTAACGACAAACACCAATTAACCATAAGTACCAACAACATTGCACTACCTCTAAGCTACCCGAAAACATAATCATCGGTCAAACACCACTTTCACCGAGTCAAGATCAACCGTAGAATACAGAACGATGCAATGTCTGTCAAACGAATAGGTACATTTACATTTGTCATGAGTAAATTTGTCATGAGTAAAGTTCACACTACGTTAGAGCAGCAAAGATAGCAAAAGTTAGTTCGATTTTTTGTTCATCCGGTGAAGGTCTTCAAAAGATACTTGGTGGTAATCGATACCAAGTAGTGTGGGGCACTTACCGGACCAAAAACACCATTAACGACTATGAAAGATCGACAAATGGTTTTTCTTTCTTAATTTAAAATCACATTGTGGGAAGTTTAAAATTTTAATACTTTCGCCATAACTATCTCCGAAAATTTTCTCGTACATTTAAGAGCGTCTCCATTTCTGTGTTCATATATGACTTAGCAGTCTTATGCTACAGGGTATTTTTTTAATGATTTGTGTAATAGTAATACTTATGATTTCTATTTGAAGGTCATGATGGAAGTTTCTATTTCTTATGTGCCAAAGATAGTAATCTTTTCCACAAAAGACTGTGATGCTTTTTTCCTGATGCTGAGGTAAGCTAGTTGTGTGCAGGGTTTTCCGAAGAATGCAAATAAAACGCGGATATAGAAGGGAGAAGTCATCAATTATTAGTAATGTATAATCATTTCTTTTATTATACCCGGTTCTTTTTACAATCTTACAATTTTCACACTCTGTATAAAAACAAAGATTTTGAGGAAATAATGTTAGACGCTTTTCTGCTTCCGACAAATCTGAATTTTGTTTGAATCCACTAATTAAATTTTCCCCACTCAAAAACATAAATGTATTACATGCCCCAATGTTTTTGATCATTTTTCCCCAAATCTATTAATTGTACGATAAAAAGTGTCTTAGTCTTTTTTGTGTAGAATAACATGATCTACAAAGTGTACCCACACTTTTTTTTCAAAAAAACCTTTGGTTTTTGAGTAATTTGAAAAAAAAAAAAGAATTTTTTATAAAAATTTAAAATGTGGAAAAATAAGTCGTCACTTTCGTTTGTGCCTATCTTTATTTTAAAATTGTTTTGGACAGATTTTTTCGTTAATGTTTTAAAACAGAAATGTCAGAATAATCTGCATTATTATGTACCGCCCATTCAATGACCTTATGAATACAGATAACACCATACTTTGATGACACAAAAGCATTTGAAGAGTTTCTGGTTAAAACGATATGAAACTAAAGGGTAAAACTTAATCGACAAGCTATGGACGCATTGTAGATGGAAAATTCTTACAAAAAAATCAGTGTTCACTTTATCGAGATTTTTCTTGTTCTCTATTTAGATTACCCTGTATAAAATTGTGTGTGTTCACTATATTTGATAGTGCAGTGGAACGAGATTCACTATATCGAGTGTCTACCGTAATTTTTGAACTTCTTCACTTTGCTGGTGATCCCAGACCTGCGCAGCACAAAACAAAACTGCCTCAAATAGTTTTTACTTCGCACTAAACCTGAGTTCTTTTGTACTAAAACAGGTCTTCCATGTGTAATTAAGTGGTGTGTTTGCTAACTGAAGCTTGTTGGAAAGAACTCTTCATACTTAAGTTTAAGGTTATTTGTATTCCCAGATAATCATACTCCTTAATGATCTCAATATCTTTTCCAGCGAAATTCTACTTTTCGTTTCTTGCATAACTTCCGCCGGCCTTTATGTATAATCATGATTTTAGACTTGGTCAAGTTCGCAGTTCCATTTCGCACAATATTCCTCAAGATCCAAAATCATGTGGCTAAGTCCTTGGGGAGAATATGATAGCAGGACTATATCGTCAGCACACATTAGCACTTTAATCCTCCTACAAGTCCAAAAAATTCCAACAGGGTACTTAGCACACACCCCTGTTTAACCACCATTATTGTTGAAAGTCGTTCCATACCGCTGATTTTGTATCCAAGTAAAAGAGCTTAAGAACATTATTTAGCAGTTTTGTTGGCATCCCCGTGAAGGAAAGTTTGTACAATAGTAACCTTCTGTCGATAGAATTTTTTGAAGTGGATGTAAGACGTATATAGTTTCTTATGTTGATCTTGATTCCTGAAACGACTGCGCAATATTCATAAAGGTGAAGATTAGTCAATTGTAGAATGATTCTGTCTAAAACTAGACTGAAAATCACTCAGAACGTTCTCATTATATATCGGTGGTTTAAAGGAATTTAAATTATTTTAAAGTTCTATAACGAACCTTATAGTACTTACGGTATACAACATTTATTACAGGATTCCAATTTGCACATAGAATCACAAACTCGTCACATGCCAAGACAGGGACGTAGTCGAGATTATTTAATGGATGCGAATTGTCTTTTTCAATTTTACGAAATGTATTTTGGTTCTTAAGGTTTTTTCAAATATTTAAAAATGCAAGTGTTTCGCGACCAAAAAATTAACACATAACAAATAGCGAAGCATTCAGCATTTGTTTTTAAAGGGCTGTAGATTTTAGTAGAAGATTGGCCGTCGACTAAGACCTGTAATCAAAAAATAAACAATTTTATAATTTTGTAAATCAAATTTACAAAAAATGTATGATTGATATTTTATCTATACTTGAATATTTTTTTTAAGAAATGTTGCAAAGCTTGTCGAATTTTTCTCACTTTTAATGACAAACAACTGTAATAAATTGGCATTTTTCTAGTGTCGTGCTATGATAAAAAACTAATTTATGTTTTACTTTTGTAGCTGAGACCCCCTTCCCTTACTACGTCCGTGATTAATCGTTCACTATATATGTAACTTGTTACCTCGGTCGCTCTTTTTCAAATAATCCCATAATAAAGGGTCCGCCAAATAACTTTTTTTTTTGGAAAATACTTTTAAAAAAACTACTGAATATTTTCAATCCTTCCGGTTAATAATGGAAAATAATTTCATTCATGCAGTAGTTTAAACGATCGGTCCAATTTTTAAGCACATTATCGATTGTGTGCAGCTGTATTTCACCAATGGCTTCACGAATATTGTCCTTTAAAGCGTCAATTGTCTCTGGCTTGTCGGCGTAACGCTTATCTTTACGGCACCCCACAAATAATAGTCCAACGGTGTCAAATCGCAGCTCCGAGGTGGCCAAACTACATCAGCTCTGCGGCTGATAATGCGATCTTCAAAAACAGGCCGCAAGACATCGAGTGCAGCTTCGGCTGTGTGGCACGTAGCGCCGTCCTGTTGAAACCAAATTTTGCCAATATCCTCCTCTTCAATTTTTGTGAACAAAAATTCGTTCAACATGGCCCGATAACGATCGCCATTGACTGTAACGGCCACTGATTGCTCATTTTCGAAGAGAAATGGGCCAATTATGCCTCTGGACCAAAGTCCGAACCAAACAGTGACTATTTTTGGGTTTATCGGCTTTTCATTGTATGCGTGCGGGTTTTCTGTGCCCTAAATGCGACAATTTTGCTTGTTTACATACCCGCCAAGATCAAAATGAGCTTCATCTGAAAAGATGTTTTTTTTGGCAAAATCGGCATCTTCTCTAAGTCGATCGCAGGCCCACTTAGCGAAGCGAAAACGCATTGGATGGTCAGTTGGCTTCAAATCCTGAACCAATTGGACTTTGTATGGCATCATAACAAGGTCTTTAAGCAAAATTCGTCTCAATGATGTCTCCGAAATGTTCAATTGTTGAGAACGACGGTGAATTTATGTTGATGGCGCTTCACGCACACTTTCTGCCACAGCAGCAATATTCTCGGGTGAACGAACTGTTTTTGGCTTTTCACGCTTTGGTTTATCGATGAGGATGCCAGTTTCTTTCACTTTTTTTTACAAGATAACGAACATACGGAGCTGACGGTGCTTCTCTTCTTCCAAAATCCGTACGCAATTTTCGCACACATTCTGCAACATTACCATGATTTTCAAAGTAATGTCGCAATATTTCGCAGCATTGTTCAAGCATATACATAACCATATTGGTTCAGCGGAAGGATAAAACTAATTATCTGTCAAATCAGACATGAGCTAAGTGTTACCATTCACGAAATAAGCACTAGTTGAAAAAAAACATTAGATGGCGGACCCTTTATAATGAATATTCCCATAAGAAGACTTAAAATAAACTAAATAAGTACGTGAGTAAAAGTAGAGGAATCAAAACTCTTATAATGTTATTATTGTAAGTATGAAATGATTCTCTCAACAGCAGCCATATTTAAGTACACAGAAAATATTATGTGAGTATTTTGAGGGTTACCACACATACAAAATGTAAATATGTTGAAATTAATTCTAAAAATTATTTATTTTAAAAATTCTTTTTTAAACAATTTATAATGTGCATTATAAATATCACACATATAAATGGCAAAACAATAGCATTAATAGTAAATTATTCTTTTTGATCTCGATACAAAATATTTAACAATCGAAATATGGGTATTACTTCAACTTTTCGACGTTTCTCTATTGAAACTTTTTGTGATATGAAAAATGTTCCTTGGATAATGCTGTTTAGTGACATAGAAGTCACAACTATAAGGATTTCATATCATCCACTATAATTTCAAAAATTAATTGATTCCCAAAAGTATCCATGGTAACCCTAATGTTGATAGAAAGTATAAATTAAACAATTTAAATATGCATTATTTTGAAGGTGCTTTGTTTGTTTTTCGAGGTAAAATCTAAGAATTAGTAGATACAATTGTAACCACATTAATTTTTAGCTCTCATATACGAACAAACAATAAAATAAAATAATGAATAATTGACTTACAAAATAAATACTATCTCAAATACACATCAAGTCTATCATTTTTTAGCCATATGACATATACATGCAAAAACTTTAAGAGAGTGTGTTTCTTTAAAAAAAAAAACAAAAACTTTATTTAGCAAGATATATTTATAATTTTGTTAAGGTTTATTCTCCATTCTCCTGTCTTTTTCTCTATTTTCTTTTAAAAGTCCCATTGCAAGAAACCCTTTCTCACAAAAAGATTTAGCCAACATCTGTCATCCACGGCTGCCACCTGGAAATAAATTTTCTGACTAAAATTAAAAATAAAAAGTGACCAAAATAATTATAATCTCAAAACTTCATAGTACACAGAGAATTAAGGTTAGCCATATTTTTTTTTCATTTGTTATCATAAATAATTAATTAGAAAGTAACTTAAATAAAATGGTACCAAATAATTCACTAAATTACTCTAAACTTTAAGGGCAGTGTGATCAGCTCTTCTTCATAATAATTTTGAAATTCGAGCTAATAGCTAATTCGACAGATTATATCTATTCATCCGAATGAAATTTTTATATTTTGACATTCGAACGAATTATATTCGATTTCAGCCAATTGCACATAATTAACTTGAATGAATCTTATTTGCAAAGTCAGCTGTTTGAAATTTATTGATTTAGTATGACAAAAGTGATTCGTAGAATTTTTTTAAACGAAAAAGTCGATCGGAAAATAAATCCTTATTATAACATAAACATAAAATAAAGTTGCTTGGTAAATCTACATAGTTATTTAAAAAACAAATTAATAAAAGGTTAATTTTTTAATTTTGTAGTAGCAAATAATGGCCAGTTTATTAATACGAAAAAGAATGAAAACAACTGTCAAAACTATTGTATAATAAAATCCTAGATTTTTTCTAAGCTTTGCTTTCACTTTAATTGTGTTTAAAAAATTAAAAAAAAAACAGATGTTTTACAAACATCTTCAGTCTATTTTAATTTTACACAAACCTGGTCACATTTGTTAATTGTCTAAACAAAAAGAAAGTTCGCGTGCCGATAAAATTGTTAATTTATTTGGAAAATATTAAATAAGTTGAAGAAATGCCAATTGCAATAGGAATAGGATAATGGATGTAACAAACCCATTCGAGATTGCATTTTTTTTTAAAGGCCGACGAATTTAAATGGAGCAAAGAAAAGACTTCTAAGCTTATTTTAAATTACCAAATGAACCCCATTCTCTACAATGCTTGTCTTTGTCACCCGGAATACCTAGTATATATAAATAACTTTCCCTTTCATTTTTTTTTTAAATAATTTTTTGTTCAATATCTGCACTGGGCAAAGAAGATAAAATGAAAGATAGCTGTCAAATAAACGCGCGGTACTGAAAATGAGAAAAAGGCTTCGCGTAATAACACGCGCGTTACAGAATTGAAGTTCAAAAGGAAATAACCAAGGCTTGCGCGTTACAGTCACGCGCTGTGTAATACCTGGCTATTATAGACAAATTTCTGAATTGATATTGAGATCAAGTCTTAGTTGCAGTTGTTTGAAAAGTTCTAAATAAAAATGTCAAACATTTGTTCAAATTTAATTATTGTTAAAACTTGTGAGGTTCGATTTTTTAAGAAATCCCTCAGCTTTGTTTCTAATGAAAACATCTTCAACGGATAAATAATTTTCTCTGCTCTGATTGGGGCTCATCTTCTTCTGTAAGGATTTTCGTGATCTTACCTTACCTATCCATTTTGTATGATTTTTTTTATTAACTAGCGGACCAGGCGATTTTCGTCTCGCCCCAATTTAACGCCTTCAAATGAACACTGATAGATTAAATTTCAGTGTGATTTATTTGAATGGAATAAAAATAAGAAGAGAGCGATATGATAACAATGTTTTCCGATTTGTTTTCCGGCGCAAAAACAAACAACAAAGACCGTTTACCAAGCTATTGACGACGTCCTTTTTCTTCACTGCTAGTATTGCCCGTAAACAAATCCAATCGAGATTTTTATACATAATTTTTTTGCAATGCCGGGAAACACTTTACTTTGGTGATGAGTTTCTTCTTCGACGTTGTTAACTCGCAAAAATTTGCCGGGAATGATATCAATCCAGTCGAGACATTAAGAGAAATTTGGCCATTGCCAACCGCCACCAGTTGTCTTGAGAATTCAGCAGCCGATGGGTCGTTCTGCAATGCGACTCTCATATTTGTGGTCAATTTCAACATATTGATATGTCGGCACAAAGACGACGATTTCCATCATGCATTAAATTCATCGGCAGAAGTAGAAAATCTCCGCTGAGCAATATCATATCCCCACCAAATCATCTCGAATCACCTTGTAAATGCTTCATTGTTAGGTCAATTGCCTCCAAGGATCGTTTAAGCGCCATCGTGCATTCATCACAAATTATGATTTTACATTCTCGCATCAATTTCGATGTCGCCGAATTCTTGGTCGTTGTGTACGTTATTGACTTGTCAACCGTGAGAAAATTAATCGCCAGTTTCAAAGTGGAATGTGCAGTTCGACCGCCTTCAGTCGGCAGCAATGCCATAGATACAGTGTGGCAGCCATGCCTTAGATGCCATAGGATGCAAGCAGGCAACGAAAGAGATCTTGGCCGAATTGTTGCTAGAATCAACTAAATGACGAATGTCTTGCATGTCCCACCAGGAGCATCGAGAAAGTTAATGCGATTGCGGAATCGTATTCCAAAGCAGAGCGATTGAAGCCTACTTTTACCACTTTTTTTTTCTTCTAATAACATTTTGTCGAATTTGTGGTGGTGATTGTGCAGTTTGAAGCTGTGCAATGTGGACACGTCTCCATTTATATATTCTGCACGTACTTCTTGCGTTTGATTATCACGGACATTCTGATTAATTATTGCAAGACGTGTAGGTACGTCGACCAAGGTTAAATCTAAATCAGTGTAATAATACGCAAAACTCGAATCAATTGCAGCTAGAAAAACAGCACATTTGCTGCGTCATCTATTATATATTTCAACCACAAATGCACGCCAACCGTCTTTTAGCAAAATGAATTTCATAAATATCCGAAATTTTCTAAGCTTCCACCTTTAAATCGTTCAAAAAATCCATTCTAACCATTTTGAGGAACGTCCGCAAAAATCAGAGGAAATCCATAGAACATTCCAGAAAGTTCGACAACTAAAATATGTAAAATCTATTTAATGGAATCAAATGCTGTAATTGCGGCCTGTAGTTGTGTGCATACACGCGGCAACAAAGAGAACCCAAAATGAAGTGTGTTTCTGTGTATACAAAACAAATTATTTATATTAATAAAGCGATAACAAACATGTGAGTGCATTTTTGGTCATAACTCTGGTTCTGGACATCGGACGGCAAACAGATTTCTTATAAGCACTCTCCAAACATGTCCTAAAATCTGCTAAAAATTTCATTCAAATCGATCAAGCTGAAAAAAAGAAGATAGCGCACAAACATAATTTGGATTGTTTTTTATACATAAGAGAATATAATCCAACAAGCGAAATAGAAGGAGACAGTTAAACGTTTAAACACAAAAATATTTGAAACTTTCCAACTGTCAATAATCTTCAAATGAATAAAATGAATGCATTCAGCCTCCGTCATTGGTTGGGATGGATAATGCAATGCGTTCAATTTACCACATGTATAGGAGATGCAAAAAAGTTTCGCTTGATTTTTAAGAACATGAAAATTAAAAGTCGATTTTGTTTATTTCTTCTTCAAAAAAGTGACCAGATGGAAAACAAAATGACCGACTAAGTGAAAACAAAATTACCAAATTTGTTCACAAATGACCAACGTGGCAACCGTGCGTCATCCCATAAGAAGCATACAACTATGTTAGGGAGTATGAAGAGGCTGTCATAACTAAGCCATTTAACGCCTTTATGAGTGTTATAATAATCTGGTAGAATTCTTCAAGATTACCTTTGGCTAATTTTTGGATTAATTAGTCTCATTGAGTTATTGGAGAATGTTATGAGAGGAAAAATGTTACTTGGGATTAGGATGATAACTGACTGGTTCGGTGGTGGCCGTCAAATGATTACTGTTCAACGTGGGACGGAGTGCGTAAGAGTTACTCTTCTTAACAAGACTTTATTTTGAAATTCTTAGATGGTGGTCGCGGTCCCTTTATTTCCAATTCGAACTACGACCTTGGAATTTAAAAAGATCAGCAGATACAACGCCCCTGGTCGCGCTAAATCAGCAGGCATAAGACCCTTATTGGCACTAGATGATTAATTATATTGCCCCTGTTGTCACCAAAGATTATTTATCCAAGCGTAGGTTGTTAAACTGAAGGACGAAATGTTCGGACAATTTCAACTGAACCGAGGCAAACTAGTACCTTTCCTTCATAAAAGTAGGCCCTCATACTACATTTTCTGATAGATTTGAGTATGAATTATATAAGGGTCGATTGCAAATTACATATGTGTTCAACTCAGATGTGACGTCACGTGCGTAATTTCCATTTTGCTTTTAGTTAAAATATTTCAGGCATTTTCCCAATTTTCCAAACAGACAAATATTTTTGGCGAATTTTGTAAAACATACGGTAAAATTTCCTGGAAGCGTATTATTATTATTATAAAATTAATTAAATTAATACAAAATTCTGAGCTATTTTCAACCAGTATGCATTTCAATTTTGTGGATTAAAAAATGTCCATAATGGAACTATGTAAGTGTAAGTACTTTTTAATTGAACGAACTATACATACTCAGTTTAAATAATATGCAACTATACTATAGGCTGTAGGTAACTGCAGTAGCAGCAGTGCATATACAAATATGTATGTAAACATATTTAACATTCTTTTGTCATTGCTGTCAGTCGAGACTTTTATTTCATTAAGCCCACCAACAGGATATTTTACTTATCGAAAGGACACTCTTCATGGTGAATTTCATGTTTTTGCGACCATGTAAATGTAAATGGTGTAGAAATGCACACTGTAAATGATTCAATGAATTACCTCAAAGCTTGTGCGAAATTGTTCGTTTACAAAATAATTGAATGCACATAATTTGCATACATATTAATAAAATATCACCGCACCATCATCGCTACCATCCACCATGATGGTATGATGCTGATGACCACTGTCGAAGATTTATTGTGTGTTTTTTTTTTAGTTCCATTGAGAAAACCAACATCTGAACGAGGATTAAAGTTTCGAAAGGATTAAATTCTGAACACTCTATAGTTGAATCGGTAAATGGATAAATAACTTATGAAGGTTTCCTGACATTTCTGTCCGACACATGACTAACTTGTCCCTATGTCAACGGCTTTCCTGGGAAGTACACAAAAACTATGTGCTTTGAACTTGATTAATGTAATTGAAATAGTTTTTCTTCTTCTTTTTTGCAGTTATTAGAGAAGATGATAACGCCTTGAAATTTTCATAACTATGTATAGTATAAATATAAAAAAATAAATCATGAAAAAGGGCACGCCTATGTTAATGGTCTGGTCGGGTCTGCCTAGTTGTGGACCTGGACAAATTAATGTATTCTGGTTTGGGAATTAATTAATGTTTGTCTGACTATAGCTAACGAGTCAAGGTCTTATTCTAAATGATTTGTCGAAAGCTATTATAGCATGGCACGAAAAACGGAACCTACAAAACATAGAAATAAAAAATAGAGAAATTAGCTTCGAATGTCAGGGTGAAATAATTTGAGTGTGCGGTGTTATAAATTCAAAACGAGTAGGTATCTCGTCGGAAATGTTTCTTAGCACGAAAGAGCTATTTATAATTAAAAATAATGATTCAACATATTTGAAGGATCTTAAAAGAAAACAGGTACCTACTGTGTCAGACAAAAAATCAAAGACCATGACGGTAAATTTTAAATAATTGATGTTAAAGTTTTAGCATGATATTACTTAACAGTTTGGGATAATATTAATTATAAACACTTTTTAACTAGCCCCATGCTAAAATTATTTTCTTGATAAAACTACAGCTGAATCTGAATATAACAAAAAAGTAAGCGAACATTACTTTTTGACGTAAATGTCAAAGCGTCATAGGAATCTAGTCGATACCAACAAAGATTATTATAGTTTTCTGGTAAATTTAACTTTAGTAAAACGTTAGAAGATATTTCGATGATTAACTTACAAAATTACCAAAAATCCTCTTTTTAGCTTAGTATCAAACTTTTTTTTTTAACTTTCTTGCTCGCACTCATGGGGTTATGTCTACCTGTAAAATGTTTAAGTACAGTGTGAGCAATTGGGGAAATGGGTAAGGATTAGGTAGGAGATGCCGACGAACAAAGGCTGGGAAATTGCAATGGAAGGGAAAAACTTGGTCGGGTAAAGCTTTCCACATACATACGTGTGGTGCGGCTAAAGAAGAGATCTCTATGCTTGACTAGTACGTAGAGATCTCTATGCTTGACTAGTACGTGCGGCTAAAGAAGAGATCTCTATGCTTGACTAGTACGTAGAAAGTTCGCCTCAAGGATAAACTGATACGCATTCCCAGAAGGGCGAGTATTACGGTTGAATAATTTTAGGGGAAGCTATTTCGCTAGAACATTGCTTGTAAAAGAGCGATACATTAATGATAGACATGAAACATTGCCATGGTATTCGAGGGATGTAAATTTGTCCATTATAATAGTTCTATCTAGAGCTCTATTTTGGATTCTGTTTAAAAGATTCGAATGAGTTTTGTGAGAGTTGTACTCCAGCTTTGGAAAAATATAGACCTCATAGATTACATCCACATGAGAAGGGGAGAATAATTTCGTGCACCTTCCAAGAGAACCCAAACACTTTGCAGCAATTTTGGCCACATTGAATATGAGGCCATTCACAAGAGGTGGTCTGTGATGCACATACCAAGAAATGAAAGCTGATCGGGTTCATCAATGCAAGTGCCACCCATGAAAAGCCACCATGAGGGGTGAGTCTGCTTTAACGACAGAAGACAACAATGAGTTAGCAGTTGAAGTTTCACATCCCAAAAACAAGAATACATGTAGTATTATGGGGTCGGAAAGGTCCAACGAAGAAGAAAGCATTTTCGATAAGAGAGTTGGATGCCAAACTCTATCAAATGCTTTTGAATCATCAAGCACTTAAATCTTACTTTCTCCAAAAGATTTAAGGATTTGTGCGACTGTTCAGTGAAATATAGCATCAGATAATCAAGATGGCGCAATTGCTACGAAAGTCGAACTGCTGGTCATTAGGGAGCTTTCGCTCTTCACTATATTTCTTAGACTTATAATTAATCTCTATTTCCATGACCGTGGAAAGAAGGGGAGAAGAACTAAAATTGAACAGTATTTAGAGGGTGACAGTTTCACTTTTTAGGGGCAGGGTGGACAAATGCTGTTTTCAATACACACGGAAAGAGACAAATAGAGCAGGACAGATGGAAAAGCTTACGCAGTGGATTTTCCAGCATCGAAGAACACCTTCAATATGATAAAAACAACCAATTTGTGAAAGACGAACTTTAGTGTACAAACATTAATGGCGGGATGCTCTTCAAGAACCCAAGAACCAGTTCAAAAGAGGTTAAAAGCCATACAAAATCTGACAACCATCCATTCAAGCATTGGACCTGATTTTAACTAAATAATACCCCGCTTTCAAATACTGTCTTAGAACCCCTTCGGGTTCTAGTCCAGCCACGAAATACCAGCTCATCCTCTGGCGTTTATTTTCACACAGTACTCAGAACCAAACAAATACCTAGGAATTCTTCAGAAGATTAAATTTTAACCACAATGCAAAATTCCAAACCAAATCAAATCAGACCTTATTTTTAAAAATCATCTAATGAACGTAGTCTTAATAATATCTTATTCCGAATTCAGAACTCTTCCACTTTTCATAAGATTTTAAAACGACATTTTTAGTCAGTAGACAGGCCGTCCAATAATACACTTAATTTAAAAATCTTAGGATCTTTGACGTTAGGCAAAAAGGCGTTAAGTCAGAAACTCCAGTTTTTCGTAAAACCAAATTGAAAATAGTTTGATTATTTGCAAATCGGGATTAAATTTATTTAAAACAAAAATGATGGTAAATAAGCTTTTAAACGAAGACCTATATAATATGTTAATTTTTTTTTTCAAATTCATTAGTATTTACCATTTTTTTAATGACTTAAGTCCTTAGGATCCTCTCATTTTGTATTATTTGTAAAAGTTTTGTTTCTTTGTAAGACTTAAGTCAGGAAATAAAACATTGTCATTAAGTTATAAAATATGATATTGTTTAATTAAACAAAAGGCAAAAAAATATATAGTTAATAACAAAAAAAAAAGATTATGTTGTTTCTGCTTCTTCTTCTTCATCTACCAAATCTGGATCATCATTTATTGCGGAGTTAGAAGGTGGTAATTTTTTATAAAATTCGTGAAACACAGGTGGCACTAAGCTTAGAAGAGGGCACAAATCCCTTTTTTTCTCCTCAGATATCGGGATTAAAGTATTGTACCTTACTTGGAGTGGATAATCTTTGAGACATCTATTTTTTCCTCTTCTTAGGAAGCTTAAAATCTTGAACTCTTCAGAGTGGTTTAAATTGTTTTTATACCTCACTAAGCCTTTCTCCTGATATTGGAGCCATTGCACGCTATGCCAAGGAAACTGCTCATTAGTAGTACGAGTATTTTTTTTTCTGCACACAAAAACTGTTTTTAACAAAGCGGCAAAATCAAAAAATTCTTCTTGTTACATTTCGTGCACCTGGAACTTCTTTTTTAGGCCTGTTGTTCGTACTAGTTGGTACCAATCGTGGGGGTGGTAAACAGGTGTTTTGTTTTTTTCTTTTGTTTTTCAATCATGGAATGATCCACGTCACATTCCATATGTGTATGACCCGGAACAAGGAACTTGTGGTTTATGGTCACATTGGGGAACTTAACTTGAGCCATTAAAAACATTGCCGCCACATGACTGTTTTTATTTTGTCCCCCGCATGTGTCTGAGTAAAATGTCACCTCAGAAATGCAATCAGGCAGCTTCTTCATATGAGCATATAGGCAGGAAGCTATTTCATTTCATCCTCTAGCAGCTAGAGCTTCGTGCCACATGTAGTGCGTTGAATCTCCGGTAGCATTATCGTGAACAGTGAGGTTATAGGTCCATAGCTGCCTTTTATAAAATGCTACCGAAGATCCAACAAACGGTATTGGCAAGCATTGCTGAAGATCGAAGCTGAAGCATTTCTTTTGCGCGCTGTCTTGTGCAGTCACCTTATCAGCTTTTTTGGCATCATATGCTGCACTAGCCTGCTCCTGGTGGATTAGGAGATCGTTGTCTGCTTCCTGTTTTTCTTCCTGAGTAGCAGCAAATTGAACGCGCATGTGAAGGGTGTCGCACTTGTAGCAGGTGTCAACTTTTGGCTTTTTAAAGGCGAGTTTTAATTTATGAAATTCCCTCTCATAAATTGAACGACCAACAAAATTCTCTCGTCCTTCTTTGTATAAGTCGTACATAACGCGCAAGTTTAAATAGGAAGGTAAGAACTTTTTCTCATTTGTAGGTCTGGTATATGACTTTAATAGCTTGGAAAAGATGTTATGTGAGCCACGACTTCATTAAGCTCCTCTTCAGACTCTTTGTTTTTCGAAGATTTTTTACCTCTTTGGTCGTCTACTGTAATGCCGGATGTGTTAAGCATTTTATTTTTGACGGCGTTTGATATGAACTTTTCTTTTTCATCTAAAGTTCTTCTGAAGCAACCCTTGCACACAGAAACTCTTGCACCGCTTACTTCAAGAAAGTATTCATAAGTTACTTCTCTGTTTTTTGTACTGCCAGCTTTTCTTTTGCGCGAAACCTGTTTTTCCTTAACATTTATTAGATTTGCGATGAAGGTTACCCTTTTGTCGTGGGTGCCAAGCGACCAGTACTCGTCAAAAATAACTTTCCTAGTGTCGTCTTTAAGGAAAGAATTGCATTTTTTCCTGCATTGTCTTAAACTTTGTAATTCTCTTGCCTGAACAGCTTTTCC
The DNA here is from genome assembly GCA_910595825.1 of Philhelius pedissequus. Lineage (NCBI taxonomy): Eukaryota > Metazoa > Arthropoda > Insecta > Diptera > Syrphidae > Philhelius > Philhelius pedissequus. The sequence goes on along the minus strand of OU343161.1, from coordinate 17,726,776 downwards.
GCTTACACTCACGTAACTCTTGCCGCTATGAATTTGTTTAGTTCGTTCTTTCCTTATGCTCCTGGACCACTTCCTACCATTATTTTCTATGTTCTTACCTGCTGTCTTTTCATTTACATGAGTTGAACTAGTTGCGACTTCATTCATTTCGCTAGCACTGGATTCTTCTTCTGGAACAAAATCTTCATCCATAACGCTATCATCGGAATCGAAAATGTTGGGCATATCAGCAGTTAACGAAGGAGCCGGCGAAGACTCATGTGAAGCTGTTTGCTCAGTAGCAGAAGCAAATTCAGCATTTTCTGATAAAAAGTTTATTGAATTCTTAATATTACATACTCTCTTTTAAAAATATAGCCCACTTACGATGGTTTCCAGACTTTGCTAAAGCTAAATTCAATATATATTTACTCCTTTCACTCATTATGACGCACAATTATTGTTATAATAATCAATATTAATTTGATATTAAAAATAGTGTCAATCGAATTCACAGAACCAAAGATTTAGTACATATACACAGCCTACCGAGGTTCTATTCAATTCAAACTCATAAAAAAGCGCTAGACTAATCAGATGATGAAATAACCATTTATTTTTCTTCTGTTTCTCGTTTAATTTTTTTAGAATGATTCATAAGTATATCAATCTTATTCTACTGTTTGATTATTCCGGTTCGGTATAAAAGACTTAAGTTGACTTAAGTCCTTAGAAGAATCTTACATACAAAGAGACATCGGTCACAAAGACTTAAATGAACTTAAGACGTTAATACCAAATCAAATATGCATTTTTCTGACTTATTGCCTAGAGACTAAATTATTGCGATAGAAAGCAGTTGTGTTAGACTTAAGTCGTTAGTACCAAACGAAAGAGAAAAAAAATTGAGTTTAACCCAATTAAAAACCGCAAAACGCAATTTTTTGACTTAAGACCTTTTTGCCTAACGTCAAAGTATTTCATCACTGTTTTATTTCTATTTCTGCAAGCTGTTCCTTCCCTAAAAAATTGCATTTCAAGTCCACCATGTACGTGTTACAGAGAATAATTCATTCAGCCGTAGCACACGAATGTACTATTACTATGCATTTTAATATTCAGAACTCCAAATAGGATTTGTTCTATATTTTCTATTTTTGTATGTATTTTAGATATTCACAAAAGGCGAATCCATTATCATACAAATATTTGTAAAGACGCACCAACCAAACAAATGTTCTTACATTTTTTTCTCCTATACTCAATTCCAATATTTTTACTTGCCATTATAGGTACTCTAAGGCTCGTTTTTTCATTTGTTTTAAGACGACAAATAACAGTAGCCCCCATACAATTTTTTTGGCCAAATACAAAAGTCTTATTTTTCTCAAAAACTTCAACGATTCTTATAAAAAAAAAATCAGTTCATTATTGAAGGGAAAGAGTACGTTTTTTATAATTTTTTTTTTGTGTAAATTTTTTTTTATTTTTGGTACCTCTAGTACAACCATTTTTTTGGTTTTCGATTTTCTCGGAAACGGTTAATTTGATTTTTTTTTGAAATTTTTTAAGCAGAAGCTCCTAGAAAGTTTAAACACTATTGTATACCAAAATTTTTCAAAAAAACATTTTTTTTGGAAATTAATTTTTTTTTTGAAAACTCAAAATTTCGAAAACGACTCATTAGATTTTTTCAAGCTTTCGTATTTGGTGGTTTTTTGACATTATCTTGAATAGTTAAGAAAAATATTTTTTTAAAATAGAAAAACAACGGTAAATCCCATACAAAGGTTAAAAAACCGTTAAGAAAAAAATTTATTTTGCGAAATTGGCTCCAAGAATTTTTATAAAAAAATTGTGTGTTCTTAAATTAGAACAGTTTACTTTCAAGTATAAAAATATTTTTTTGCGTACTTATTAGCGGTACTTCCCATAGAACCACTTTCCATATTTTCGATTTTCTCAATATTGGATGAACCGATTAAAGTATTTTTATTTATAAAAATGCTCCCTAAAATTGTGAATAAAACTGCATAGGAAAATTTTCAAGAAAAAGGTTTTTCGATTTTTAAAAAATAAATAAAATTTTTTTTTTGAAAAATCGATTTTTCAAAAACCAGGTACAGAATTTTTTTGAAATTGGAATTTTATATGTATATTAATAATATCTTCAAAATGGAGTTTCAATTTTTTTTTTAAATGTTTTAAAAATTTTATACATACAAAATTAATTTATTAAAAAACCGCTTCAACGATTTTTGAAATTTTTTTTGATATATTCTTATTTATCCATGAATTCAAATTGCATCTTTGTTTTCCCCCAAACTAAAACGACTAAGCAATATAAAAACAGTTAGTTATGTGTATTATCCTATTATTTCTATACCTTATTATTTTTCCCTTTTTACGAATTTTTGCGTACGTCACTTAATACTAAATACAATGTAGGCCCTCATAAATTATGTATATATGTGTCTTTAAAAATCACATGAATCTTATGTATGATGAAGTTGTATGTATATAGCTACCTACGTCCTTCATTTTCATTATTATATGTACATGCTTACATACTTAGGTTCCATATATGTAGATACATTTTATTCTCCTAACTTACATTATTAAAATCCATAACTTAGATTTAAATATACATTTGTAGGTAGGTACCTATGTAACTATTCCTTGAATCATCCATTCGACAATTCATTATAATAAGAATCAAGGTAATCTTACCTACATAGGCTTTAAACCTGCATAGGATAACTACACCTAACTAACTAAACCTCAATAGTTAGCTACATTACAATTGTTAGCTACAAGAGTAAGTTCGTGGGATCCAGTCGTGCATTTTATTTTTTTCTCATACGAGAACTGAAATGAACAACTTCCAAACAAACATCAAATTAAGAACCCGATGATAAGATGGAGGCACTTATTTGGAAATCACCCACTTAGCAATAGGTCGCTGATTTCCAACTACTCGTACCAAGGGTTTTCGAAATTAATGTTTCGAGACAGCCAGAAGAAAGCTTTATCCTTTTGTATAAGTATATGTACATATCTCCTTGAGAATATGAAATGTGTTCCGCTATCAGCAACGGAAATAGTTTTCCATCGCACATCCTCTTGTAGGTACAGATATACAAACCAACACATCAAAACACCAGCACCAGGATAAACACTCTAAGTAGCTAAGTTATTTATATTTTTCTTCTCCATCTCAATCCCAACTCTCAACAATCTACTACCTACCAACTGAGTAGGAAGGTAAGTATACTTTGGAAAACTTTTTATTCAAATTTCAGCGATGACTTCTGAGACGCAAAGGACGAGCGGAAAGTTTCCTATTATCCTCGTCATGCATATACATACTCGTATTGAATGTAGCCATTTGTAATCCGAGGGTTAACCAAAATATAGCACTTTGCTTCGTTCGAGTCAGAGGCCATATATGTACATTTATATATAAATGAATGGAAGAGACCAAAAATGAAATTTCTCACTCCTTTTTAGAGATAATACTGAATTTAGAGACCGAAATAGACGACTTATGCAGATTACCTCGAGGCATTCTCTCTCACACTCTCCCTTTCTAGATTAGCTAAATATTTCATTTCATCTTGACAATAAGAACAGATTTAACGAAACGAAAGCAAAATAGTATCTAGATATGAAGAGGTTGTCGGAATTTAATATGCGAGTTTATCTAAAATCTGATTTGAATAGCTAGTTTCAGACTCCCTCGGAAATTAGTTAAGAAGATATGTAAGCTATGTTAGTTGGAAGTTGAAGGAAATATACGACTAATGGGGCAAAATCGTTAGCTTTAATGTCTCTTGAATTTCTGGCAAAAACAATGTCAGGATATCGTGGGAGGGTTAACTGAGCGAAGTGAATTAACTTTTGCAAAAGTGAAAATACAAAGCTATGCTAAATAAATAAAATAAATTTAAAGTGGAAGCAATTAAACACCAAATTAATTAAGATTATATGATAAGTATATAAGGCTATTATGTTGGGTGCTTGTGGCTCAGAATTTTCAATGCTTGGGGATCATATTTTTTTGCGACATCAAAGAGACAGTTTCGATGCCTTGAATTTGAAATAGATTTCGGAAAAATGTAATCAATGCGTATTTTCGAGATATCTTAGATTAAAATAGGTATTTTTGAGGTTTTGTTACATACCAATAAATAATTTTCCTATAGATACAACGGTTCACGCAATATCTAAAATTATATTTCATTGAATAATATTTCTGAAACCGCCACTTCTTTTAAAGAAATCGCTAACTGAAATTTATTTTCGTTTTCCGAAAATGGTAACCTAAAAGTGTCGCAGGGTCACACGGTCACACTTAAAACCGAAGAAACCCGAAACACTGTATAGTATTTGGTATGTCTCGAGTCACGTGTAACTGGAAAATGTATATGCTGGTTGAGTTCACCCCTAACTGTAGCATTTTATTGTTTGATCGCTATTAATTGCAAACACTCTTAAATAATGCAAATGTAATAAAATTCACATAACTTCATCTTCAACACACAGGAAGCAACACTCGCACCATGCAGCTTACACCTATCATCTCATTTTTCACTTATCAAATATATCCACTCTCTCACTTTTCAAATTACTCAAAAAACACAATTTAAACAAGAAATTAAGGAAATTGTTATTTTTTTCTTTTTTAATGTCGTCGCCTGGATAAAAAATTGTCGTATGTAAAAAATTGAGGTTTTGAGATTTAGATGTAGTTTTTTTATTTGAATTTTTCTCTACAACCTGTGGCAATCCGTTTTTCGATATCGGCCATATGGCTTTTTCGATTGGCCGTCCAGAACTGCTCTGACCCCCACAAAATGACAGTTGTTATTCTAAACAGCACAGAAAACGATTCTGGATTTCAATGCAGAATAGAAAACAGAATCACTAATCCACTCACATAATCAAAATGTCAAAATCATTGCGTTGATTTGTTTTGTGTAATTTCGATGTGTTTATTGAATTTAAACTACTTTTCTGTTAAAATAACATAAAAAGAAGCAAGTTAATTATTATTGATATAAGAAAATGTGTATCTAAATTGAAATCAAGTATTTCTGAAATTTTTTTTCATGTGATTTTTTTTAAATTTAATTTTCACAATCACAGTGATACAAACAATTCAGAATCAGTCAAATTGTTTCCGTGGTTTTATTGGAGGAACGTATTCCGGACGGCCAATCGAAAAGGCCAATAGTTTCCAAGCTAATATCGTTAAAATTTGTCGTATGTACACGATCGCCAACATTAAAGTATTTCTTTGTCGTATATATTCTATATTATTATTATTATTATGAATTCTTTATTTAACCAAAACTTTAAATATACCTATTCTAAAAATAATTTTAAGAACATTAGCATATATATTCTATACATACGACAAAATAAAGATATACGACATTTTTATATAAAAAATATCTGCAGCGAACGTTTGGTAAATAATATTGTCGTATGTGTTATTTTTAATACACATACGACAATATTTTACAGAATTTCCGGTGAACGTTTTCGTATGTCTCATAACATAACAAACTAAACTGATGTAATTTCAGTCGCGACTAAGATACCGCATAGGTCAGTCTGTCAGTCTGACAGTCTGTCAGTCTATCAATCTGTCAGTCTGTCAGTCTGTCAGTCTGTCAGTCTGTCAGTCTGTCAGTCTGTCAGTCTGTCAGTCTGTCAGTCTGTCAGTCTGTCAGTCTGTCAGTCTGTCAGTCTGTCAGTCTGTCAGTCTGTCAGTCTGTCAGTCTGTCAGTCTGTCAGTCTGTCAGTCTGTCAGTCTGTCAGTCTGTCAGTCTGTCAGTCTGTCAGTCTGTCAGTCTGTCAGTCTGTCAGTCTGTCAGTCTGTCAGTCTGTCAGTCTGTCAGTCTGTCAGTCTGTCAGTCTGTCAGTCTGTCAGTCTGTCAGTCTGTCAGTCTGTCAGTCTGTCAGTCTGTCAGTCTGTCAGTCTGTCAGTCTGTCAGTCTGTCAGTCTGTCAGTCTGTCAGTCTGTCAGTCTGTCAGTCTGTCAGTCTGTCAGTCTGTCAGTCTGTCAGTCTGTCAGTCTGTCAGTCTGTCAGTCTGTCAGTCTGTCAGTCTGTCAGTCTGTCAGTCTGTCAGTCTGTCAGTCTGTCAGTCTGTCAGTCTGTCAGTCTGTCAGTCTGTCAGTCTGTCAGTCGGTCAGTCTGTCAGTCTGTCAGTCTGTCAGTCTGTCAGTCTGTCAGTCTGTCAGTCTGTCAGTCTGTCAGTCTGTCAGTCTGTCAGTCTGTCAGTCTGTCAGTCTGTCAGTCTGTCAGTCTGTCAGTCTGTCAGTCTGTCAGTCTGTCAGTCTGTCAGTCTGTCAGTCTGTCAGTCTGTCAGTCTGTCAGTCTGTCAGTCTGTCAGTCTGTCAGTCTGTCAGTCTGTCAGTCTGTCAGTCTGTCAGTCTGTCAGTCTGTCAGTCTGTCAGTCTGTCAGTCTGTCAGTCTGTCAGTCTGTCAGTCTGTCAGTCTGTCAGTCTGTCAGTCTGTCAGTCTGTCAGTCTGTCAGTCTGTCAGTCTGTCAGTCTGTCAGTCTGTCAGTCTGTCAGTCTGTCAGTCTGTCAGTCTGTCAGTCTGTCAGTCTGTCAGTCTGTCAGTCTGTCAGTCTGTCAGTCTGTCAGTCTGTCAGTCTGTCAGTCTGTCAGTCTGTCAGTCTGTCAGTCTGTCAGTCTGTCAGTCTGTCAGTCTGTCAGTCTGTCAGTCTGTCAGTCTGTCAGTCTGTTAGTCTGTCAGTCTGTCAGTCTGTCAGTCTGTCAGTCTGTCAGTCTGTCAGTCTGTCTCTCTGCCTGTCTGTCAGCCTCTCAGTCTGTCTGTCTGTCAGTCTGTCAGGCTGTCTGGATGGTGGTTTCCCATCGCTTATATTGCTCTTTGTTCCATTCAAACAATAAGAATGTCTGGAAGAGAGTAATTGGAAAATGTATTTCTCCCCAGAGGCAAATGCAATAAAACGTTTAAAATTGGCACGATAGCAGGTGAATCAGCAAAATTCGTAGAAAGGCTATCTTATACAAGTAAGCACATGAACTTCGCGATTGCAGTTCTCTCAATGAGGGAAAAGACTTAGGTTATTATGGGCACAATGCGTCGGAACTGAAAGAATGCGCAACTAACATACTCTCCAGAGCTAAGCTCCCGAAATCTGAAAAACAATCTTATAAGCCTCTCTTGGTTCAATAACTATCCTTAGAGTTAATTTATTGTTACGAAACTTAAATTATTCTCATAACATTTTTTTATAAGAACTTAGCTCTCTACAATTTTCAAATAATTTAAATCTTATATTTAAAACAAAAATCTTCCTCCTTTAACAAGATTCCAAGAACTTATAGTTTTATAAAAATCTTGTTATGAAATTTAAACGCCTATATAAATATATAATTTACAACCCAAACGCAAATAATTGGCCTACATCAATAAATTAACAAATTACCTATATCTTCTGGTCCCAAGCAGTTGCTTAATTTTTTTTGTCAATGTAATAAATTACATTTAATAAGTAAATTAGACCAATCAGAACTTAATTTGAGAAAACAAATATGGCTCCAGTTCGCATTCTCTTAAACAAAGATAAAGCATAATAGTTGGACTACTCTCTCTCTGTGATGCAAATTAGTTGGACTATTACGATTTAAATAGATTTTCAGTTAACCGTTATAAAAAAAAATGACATGCACTTGATTTGTTGTTTATTGATCTCTTGTTTTATGCAAGCCATCAACAGTTTAAGGTCAACCATGGTGCGTGGCATTGCATTATCAAGAGACCTAAGGGAATCCATAACTAAAGCCTTCGAAACAGGATTATCGAGCTATAAAATCGCAAAACAATTCAATTTACCACGCTCATCAATTCGAAACATTATCTCAAAGTTAAAAAATAGTGGCAATATGCAGATTAAAAGTTATTTGAATACAATCATATAAAATAATATAAATCAATAGGTTTTGGGGGCTAATGTTATTTTTGTTGAATGAACCAGCAATGATCAAAATATGCGGCTGGAGCCCACCCGTAAATTTCCAGGGTTCCCGTCCGAATAGTCCGCCCCTGGGTGGAATATATATGGTTAAGCGATCTTGTTTGTATACACAATTTAATAAATGGGATATAAATTTAGTTCTTAATTCCGGTCCAACTGATCTCTGATATTGGAGGTAAGAATTCTTGCACATCGCCTGATATTATGTTATTCTTAAGACTCAGAGCTATTGAATAAACTTTTCGGGAGAACAGAGTCTAACACTAACGGGCAGCCAATTTACATTATTTTTGGACCACCCTGTACATTATTAGCATAAGCAATTGGATTAAAGAATAATATTCGAGGAAGAGAATTTGCAATTCAGATGTGGATTTTAATTATTTGCTCAAACAGAAATGAAATAAGACCTCCGCAATTATTTTTTTTAAGTGACAGACACCATTTTCAATTTATCTCAACCCTTGCATTCTCTTCGTTTCCACGAATTATCTAAGTACACAAATCTTGCTCATTTAAATAATGGACTCAGTACAATTTATATGTACTTGCAAAAAAAAAAAACCACTTTCTTCATAGGTATTCATGCAATATACAGTAAAACCCGGATGAATGCCACTCGCATAAAAATATAACTATCTCTTGTATAATTCTAGGTCTACTTCTATTTCTTGGAAACCAACATTTTAAAGAATTTTTTCAGAAAGGGAAAATTAATCTTATAAGTAGGTATCCTGCCCTTAACAATATTCCCCGCTTAATTGCTTACTTTTATTGAAATTTACATTAAAACAATTCTCTTGTGTATTTCTTTTTAAATCGGTTTTGTTATACAGACAAACAGTGTGTTTTATGATAATTAGTTAAACAAACAGAGAAACAACTGGAATATCCCAAAACATGCTACACACTGCACATGAACCAGACTTCGACAACCTCAAAATTGAGGACAAGGAGAGATATACAAGGACGAGGTATACATTGCAGAGTCTACGAATTCAACAAAAGAGAACAACATCAATGAACATAAAAGAAGACATTGACGGAACAAATTCAATGTACGACATTGCCATACTGTGATATTTATGTTTTGTGTTACTGTAATTTTTGGTAAATGTAAATTTAAAATCGTATTTATTTAATTACTTATAAATTATTAAACTGTGAAACCGAAGATGTTAGATAAAGGGACGTGCAACTTAAAAAACTTAAATATGCTATAAAATTAAAGTAAGTTTTTAAATAATTTTAAAATTAATTTCTTGTCAAATTCCATTTATAGCTTTTTCTTTAAAAATTATGTGCTGAAAAATTGTATTCTATATATTTTGTTTTATATATATGTATACCTATATATGTAGACACAATAAACGACCCCTGAAGATGCTGAGAAACTCCACCGAAACGTGGCGTCGGGATAGAATTTATGTACGTGTTTTCATTTGCATAGTCAGACAGAATTGACCAAAAAAGCCCGATCAACGAAATTTGTATTAAGAACAGTTAAGCATGGTTACCTGCGTATGGACTTCTTTTCAATGTTTTTTTTTTTTTAATTAAATAAATGTATTTTTTTTTATTGTAAATGAAAAATAAGAGCTTCTAAGCACTTAAGCGATTTTGGTTTATATTTACCGGATAAGTTTCTCGCAATTATGGTTAGGCATTTATCTGGGTCTTACTGTGTTTACATAAATTCTTCTATATAATTTTATGTGAAGTTTTTGGTCGACACCAGTTGTTGTTGTGATAAAAAATTATTATGATCCTTAGCCCCAAGGTGACGGAAAATGGGAAAACACTTAGTCCTTTATCTTGTTTGTTACTGAGAATTGATGGGTCATGTTTTTGGGTTAATTTTTTTTTTTTTGAACAGAAAAATGTAAAAAAAAATTAGATTTTTCCCACCCAGCAGAATGTAGAATGTACCATAAAATGTTTATTAACTTGACCCTTTTATAAAAAAAAAATGCTTAGAGTGTGGTAAAATAGAAAGCTTGGGAATTATGGTTTGGTTAGTTAATAATTTATTCAAAATGTTATTCAAAAATTCACATTCCTGATTAATTGATATACATATTTGTATATATAAATTGCTAGACAGCGCCAGCGTGTAAAATAGATGGTTTTTGGGAATAGCTTAAGCGACCGAATTTTAAAGGGGGCAGTGTGTGTTTTGTGAGAGGCAGGGAAATTGTGTTAAATTAAATTAAGTGAGCAATTAAAAAAAATGTGTTTAAAATATTTGAAAGGAACATCGCGTCGGAGTGAAAAGAAATGGTCGTATGAATGAACGAATATGAAATTTAAATTGTGTTTGGGTTTGGATTTACATTCAACCTTCTAACACTAAATAAAACATCACATAAAGTTAAAAAGGCATGAAATAGATGGATTACTAGCTGGTAGAAGGCAAAGTGAAGTTAACAAATCCTTTCATATAGACTTTTAGTATTTTCTGCTAAGAAACATCCCAGAATTAATTATTCCTTCTTTAGAGGAAGCGACTTTCTCGAATTCTTCTGTCGAAATTGAACTGGTAGGATGTCATGGTTTTGAGTATTAGACCAACACATCTAAAACTGTTGGTCTAATGCTCAAATTTCAAACTCCTTAATATCCTAATTTTTAACTATATATTATCAAAATGTAAGGAGCTTACGCACAAAGACTTCAGACTGCCAAAAACTCCATTTCGATGTATTCGCCCTTGCTCAAACTTAATGATTGTGAACAACAGAAAAGATGTCTTAGTTACTTATGATGTGTCGAGTGACTCCTCGTTCTCATAGAAGTGACTGACTAACAGACTGATAGACAGACAGACACACAGATGGACAGAATTTTTAGACCATCTTTTTCGTCTTCGCTATCATCGTAATGTCATGTTAGAATCATGGCCGGTCCGAGATAAATGGGCGCCCTGTGCAGAATTTAGGTTTAGCCCTCCATTCTCCACTTTTCATATTCATATTAATAACACTTTTCACGACACACTCTTTCTATTTTCAACATTTAACTTCACTTTTCTAAAAAAAAATAAACCGCGACTTTGAAAACCTAAAATTTATGTATTAAAAAACATAATCAATATTAAATTGCGTATTTTTTACTAAACAGCAACTGAACTTCGAATTATTATTCAGGCGAACTCACAAAAAAAAAAACAACTGCAGAAGGCAGGACAATAATGCACCGACGATACGCAAGTTATTAGTTTTTGAAGTGATAACTTTTTATTGGAGGGTAAACCGATGCCTTACGTAACGCGTTACGGTCAGTATTCCTTTCTCCGAATTAAATTATGAAATAAAAATATTTGGCGAATTTTGCTGTATTTGAACTGGTTACATCTGGATTGATAGTTGTATTATCTAGTCACTAAGCCATTTTTAAGTTGAATGACGTGAAGTAATAATTTGTTAACTATTGAGTTCATGAGAAATATAATAATAAATTTGAACTGAGGTTTATATGTACCCCTTGAATCTGGAGCAAGATAATACGTTTGTACATTAGTTGTTTTTACAACATACAACTAAATGCCCACAATGTTGATAAGCAAAACAAGTTGTTTCATATCGGAGAACATAAAATTGAAATTCCAGTAGGGTCACATGAAATTGTTGATATTGCATTATACTATGTTGCTAAGGAATTATTAATGCGCAATTTTAACATATCTCTAATGGAAGCCAATAATAATGCAATGGAGATTGAAACTTACAGCAGAGAGAAAATAAAGGGTTATCCATTTTGCGGTTTCAAAAGTATAGGGCTGGAATTCGACGTCTGTCAAACTAAGTTGTTAAACCAATTTTTTTTTTTAGTTGAAAGTCTGACATTTACGAAAATGGATAGCTTAACTATTGCACGACGCATAAAAATTGTTAAAACCTTCTACAAAAATGGTGATTCTGCCACAGCCACATATCGTGCTTTAAGAGGAGATTATGGTTTACATAATCGTAAAACTACATAAGCATTTGGCAAAACTGTGAAAAAACAATTGAATATACTGGATTGGTTACAGATATTGTAAGGCCTGTGCATCATCGTTTCGCTCGTACCACTGAAAATATCGCTGCTGTAAGTGAAAGTGTTGCCGATGACCCGAATGTGTCGATTCCTCGTCGTTCTCAGGAATTAGGACTGTCTTACGGCACATTAAGGCGTATTTTTGCACTTGGATCTACACCTATATCCATATAAAGTGCAGCTCATACAACAACTGAAGCCATCACAACTCCGTAGATATGTCAAATGGGTGCTCGAATAACAGCCGGTGGACGGCGATTTTTCGAACAAAATTTTCTTCAGCGACGAAGCACATTTCTCACTCGGTGGGTATGTTAATAACAAAAATTGTCGTATTTGGGGTTCTGAGAATTCTCATGTAATTGAAGAGAGGCCATTACATCCGCAAAAAGCCACTGTTTGGGGCGCTCTTTGGTTCGGAGGTGTGATGGGACCTTACTTCTTCAAAAACGACGATGGAATGATTCTGAGCATTATGGTCATATGATAACAGATTTTTGTTTGCCTGCTATTGAAGAATACGAATTGGAGAATATGTGGTTTCTACAAGACGGTGCCACATGCCAGATAACTCGAACGAATATGGCTTTATTGCAAGAGACATTTCCTGGCCGCGTAATTTCTCGTCGTGGCGGTATCAACTGGCCACCAAGATCAGGCGATTTGACACCGCTGGACTTTTTTTTGTGGGGCTACGCGAAAGACCATGTTTATGCAGGAAAACCTTTAACTCTTGAGCACTTGAAAACCAACATTCGTCAAGCTATGGCTGAGAAACCGACCAATGTGTGTCAAAATGTGGTCGAAAATTACCTCAAAAGAATCTATGCTTGCAACAATTCGCGTGGTGGTCATTTAAATGATGAAGTGTTTCACACATAATGTCAACGTTTAAATTTTATAATAAATATGAAATATCATGAAAAAAATATTTTATATGTTTTTTATTTACGTTAACTTTTGAAACCGCAAAATGGATAACCCGTTATATTTTGATAGGAATCGTACGATTGAAACATTATTGGGTTTCAGTAAAGCTAGTGTCATAAACTTTTCTGATTTACCTGTTGATATAAACAAAGTTAATGTAATTCTAATTAAATGCAATATTACAACTACGTAGTTCTTTTGAAGTGTCTGTCTGGTTTTATTTTAACTACTTACTACTTAATGAATGCAAACTGATGGGTGGCAATGGCGCAGTGGATAAAGGGCTTGATTGCTAACTAGGACGTGTGGGTTCGATCTCCATGCTAGGCGCACTCTTTTCTATACCTCCAATTTTAATTGGATGCCGCCCATAGGTTAAAATGAGTCAGTCAATACCTGGTTCTCAAATCTACTGTGCCAAACTATCTCAAATCTACTGTGCCAAACTAGTGCCGTGCAATTCAGGTTGCATTTAATAGACCTTATGTCTTACAGGCATATAGTTAAATTTAAAAAAAATTAACTATACAAAAAGTATAGAACTTGTTTTCGCCAGCAATTTTCATGAGTCAGATTGGCCGATCAGTCTAAGGTTATAGATTTAAGCTCTGGTTAGTGGTTCCCGAGATCGAGCGTGGGTTCGAATCACGCATTTGAAAATATATATATTTTTTTTTGAAGTGATAAATTCTTATGGACGGGTAACCCGCTTAGTTACGAAAAGAAAATAATTTTATCTTTTTAAGGAGTGGACCCAGAAATCTGAATTTTTTAGGAAACACAGTATATTGACTTGAATGCTTGGTAAGCATGTTGGATTCCTATAATGTAGCTAACCGTAAGAAAACTGTAATATTAAGAAGATTACACACATTTGACTGGTTCCATAAATGCATTTGGTTTTTCCATAATTAATAAGCAGACAGTAACAATATCACGATTATTTTCATGTATCAAATCATTACTGTATGAGCTATACAAGCTTTGCAATCTTTATTTCAAAACAGAAGAAAAAAATTCAAAATTTCCTGCTTACTCCTATCATCGATGTTCAGTCTAGTAGAACAGTTATGTTTGAAAATTAATTAAAAAGAAGAGATGTGGTTGTTTAGAGCTTATATAGTCTGTTCCAATAGTTCAATCTTTAAGGTTAATGTCTTAAAATTGAGGTAAAACTTATGGCCGTATGCCGGTATAAGAATAATAAGAATATGTCTTACTCCATATATTTATAGCTTAATAGGGTTTTTGACATTCTAAGACCCGTTTGCTGATACACACCTTAAGCATTTAAGTCCTACTTAAGTACTTATATGTGACAGTTTACGCAGAATAAATAGCCCATAAGCGTCTTAAGTTGAACATAAATATTTATGACTCGTATCAGCATCAGCAAACAGGCCTGAATGCAAAAGTTGATGAAACATTTCAATATTTTTAAAAACAGTATTCCAAAGTTATTGCCAAAGCCATCGTTTACAAAAGTGCTAGCATAAGTATATCGATAAATAGACGTATACGTTAGGAGTTCCGGAGCTGTCTGGCTTCCCTTTCTCTCACGAATACGGAGAAATTTTGAAATTAATCGAATTATCGAATAACTTTTAAAGTTTTTTTTTAAGTAAAGCAATTTCAAAAAAAATATTCCATTCAAACAAATTCTGAGTCGAATATCCAATTCGTGCAGAATTAAAATCTGCACTTTGCACTCAAATGGTTTCAAGGGAATTGTAGATTGAGTTTATTATTTTGAGATTTTATGCTATTAACATTTTTAACTTTATGCACTGCCTTGGTGCGATTGGTTAATATAAACTTGTTTCTTGTGTAGATGGATAGGTAGCTGATTTCCTATGGATTTTTTTGGGTTTTGTGCAAGGAATTATCTTGCACAGCCTGCACCAATATCATCTTGATAGGATTTGTATGAATGGTCTTTTGTGTGAGTAGATGAAATGACTTTATTTGAATTATTGGAAGATAATTATTGCGTTCAAGTAACTTTTATAAATGCATAAGCATAGGTAGCTGGTAAGACGAAGAAGTGGTTAAATTCGAAGAATAGAAGTATGTATATGTGTACATAATAGTTTTTTGTACTATGGTTTGATAATACGCCCTCAAAGCTTGGCGCCCTGTGCATTTGCACATCCTGCACATATGGTGGGCCCAGCCCTGTGTGTGATTGTTATCTCAAAATTTTTTTTTACGAATGCATAACTTGCCTTAAGCTATAATCGCAAGTAAAAAAGAAAAAGTCTTGTTGCATCATCCCAATTATCAAATTTCATAAAACAAACGGAAACAGAAAAAAATAAGCAGCTTACGGCCCATTTTATTGCAACCTTTCAAAAGAAATTACCAAATTTGATACGAAAAGCTTTTTCTCTAAATTTAAGATAACCACATTTCGGTTATAATGAAAATGTAACATTAATCCTTTGCTAATTACCCACTTGAACAAAATTTTAATTCGATAATCTGTATAATGTATATAAAAAGGGTATTGTTTACTGTTAAGCATGCAGCCCCAAAGGAATAATATCATAAAAAAGGTTCAACATTATTCAACTGGAAACGTTTAAATTTGTTTGTTTTTCCTATTATGAAATCGTTTTCTTTTTTTGCTCACTGAGTGGGAATTTAGGAAACAGAAAAGGAGCAATTTTAATATTAAAAATTTATGCCTCAAAATGCAATTAAAATAAATTAACATTAAACATAAACAATGCAGTTGCTAGCGAATTTATTTGTCATGACTCATGAGTGTAGGGTGCTTTTTGAGTGTTAGCATTTAAAATCATGGTTTTTCATTACTATCTTAAAATCTTAGACTGAATTTCTAATAGAAGATGCTATCCCTAACTAAGTACTTTTGAAATTGGCGATCCCCTACCAATTAGAAAGATGGTGTTTAGGAACGAATAACCATAGCCATTTCCACTTTTGTTGAAAAAAATAGCTTACTCTCTTCTAACTCGAATCAACTCAGACATTTTGTCATCATTGTTGAAGGAGGAGATAGACTATTCGATTTTCTTTGCTCTTGTCTGTCCGTCTGTCGGTCTGTACAATAATCTACAGCCTAAAAGGCTGAAGCGATTTACATCAAACGTGTTATTTAAGCGTTTAAGGTGATTATATAAAGCAGATTTTTGAATCGTTTTTTAGCCCCAAAATTATCGGAACCTGTTATACAATTTTTTCTACTATCTTAATTATCAGATTTTCAGATTTACATTTATAATACTTTGATTTTAAAGTTTCTAATAAATGACTTGACAGATTTCTATACAAATAAAATGCACGACTGCATCGTACGAACTTGCTCTTGGAGCTTACATCTGTAATGTAGCTAACCATTGAGGTTAAGTTAGTTTTGTGTAGATTATCGTATGCAGGCATAAAGCCGATGTAGATAAGATTACCTTGATTCTTAGTATGTAAGGGGTTTTCAAATAAGAGGTGTTATTTTGAATAGCCCGCTAATTCGGTAGCTGTCACTTTTGAAGCTGTCATTTTTTGACATTTGACAAGTAGAAACTACGCTATTAATAAAAATGGAACGATGCACGCTTCAACAGCGCATTTCTTTTTTTGAATATCAAAATAACACCTCTTATTGGAAAACCCTTTATAATGAATTGTCGAATGGATGATTCAAGGAATAGTTACATAGGTACCTACCTACAAATGTATGTTTAAATCTAAGTTATGGATTTAAATTATGTAAGTTAGGAGGGTAAAATGTATCTACATATATATAGATATTGATGGAACCTAAGTATATTAACATGTACAATAATGAAAATGAAGGATGTAGGTGGGTAACTAGCTAATACATACAACTTCATAATTTAGATAGATAGATAGATTTTTATTTCGTTTTAACTTTTACAATGGTTTGTTACCGCACATTTTACATTATAGAGATTCGATACCATATTCATATCTTTCAACTAAAACATTATTTTCTAAGGGTTCTATAAGTAATTTTGAATTTAAACATTATATTTGGAGGAATCACGATAAAACCTCCATTTGAAAAAAAAAAACAAAATTTGTAAGATATACATAATGTATATTACTAAAGATAACTTAATACTAATGACTAGAAGAAATGCATAAAACATGCGTTCAATATTAAATAAATTAGATACATTCAATAAATATATACAAAAAAAATATAATATAATAAGTTTAAATAAATTAACAGTACAAATTTAAATTAACATACAAAATAATGAATAAATAAAGAAATAAATAAATTAATAGTAGATAAATAAATAAATTAACAAAACGGAAGAAATAAATAAAATAATTAATTAAATAATAAATAAATACATAAATAAATAAATAAATAAATAAATAAAAAATAAATAAATTAATTAATTAAATAATGAAACAGTAATATCAATAAATAAATAAATAAACAAAGAAATAAATAAATTAATAAATAGATAAATACAAAACATGAATACAGAATTAAATAAATAAATAATCACAAGGTTAGATAGTATATGAACAAATGTAATTAACAGTAAATAAAAAAAAAAAAAAATCATCATGAATCAATATAAAATAATTTTTATGATCATATTAAGATCGATTAGCTAGTTGGCTTACGAGAATATTCTCAGCAAAATCAAGGCGATTTAAAAATAAAATATTTAATTTTTGAATTCTTTCCGAAATCAATTCAACATTCGCTCTCGCGTGGAGATCAGAAGTCGAGTAATGCCAAGGAATATCTAGCATCATTTTAAAGATTCTATTTTGAGAAACTTGCAACTTTTGCATGTGACATTTAGCCACATTATTCCAAACGGGACAGCCATACAACAGAATCGCCTGAAAAACAACTTTATGAATAAGTATTTTGTTTTCGTTTGATAGTAATGATTTTCTATTGATGAAAGGAAAAAGCATTCTTATAGCAATGTTGACTTTTCTTATAGTTTGTGTTATATGGTAGTTGAATGTTAATTTGGAGTCAAAGTGAATTCCAAGATATTTAACTTGACGTTCCCAAGAAACTGTTTTTCCAAGGATGCGTAATTGATTGCTTGGGAGATAACAAGCTTTACTTTTCCGTGTGAAAAAGATGGCTTGCATCTTATCAGCATTTAATTTGATTTTCCATTGGTTGTATTATTGTTCCAAAATTGTAATCGCATTATTTAAGTTCGTCTCAATATTAAGACTAAGCTTATGCGAAGACAATATGGCTGTGTCGTAAGCAAATATTGCTGCTTCACAATCAGTTATTTTGGGAAAGTCAGCTGTATATAAATTATATAAAATCGGGCCTAGGACTGAACCTTGAGGTACACCATAATTAAAACATACTAAATCGGAATCACCATTACTGACGTGAACTTTAAAACATCTAACTTCATAATTTACGTGCAATATGCATTACATAAGATTCATGTAATTTTTAAAGACATATATGTATATATAAATGTAGGAGGGCCTACATTGTATTTAGTATTCAGTGCCGTACGCAAAAATCCGTAAAAGGGGAATAATAATAAAGTTGAAATAAATGGATAAAATGCATAATTAAATGTTCTTATATTGCTTAGTCGTTATACTTTGAGAGAAAACAAAGATGGAATTTGAAAAAAAATGGATAAATAAAAATATATCAAAAAAAAATTCAAAAATTGTTGGAGCGGTTTTTTAATAAATTAATTTTTTATGTATAAAATTTTGAAAACATTTTAGAAAAAAAATTTGAAACGCCATTTTGAAGATATTATTAATGTACATAAAAAATTCAAATTTCAAAAGAATTCTGTGTCTGGTTTTAGAAAAATCGATTTTTCAAAAAAAAAATTATTTATTTTTTAAAAATCAAACAACTTTTTTTCGAAAATTTGAGTTGCAGTTTTATTTTAAATTTTATGGAGCATTTATACAGGAAAATTTATTTTAATCGGTTCATCCAATATTGAGAAAGTCGAAAAAATAAAAAGTGGTTCTATGGGAAGTACCGTTAATAAGTACGAAAAAAAATTGTTTATACTTAAAAGTGCACTGTACTAATTTAAGCACACACAATTTTTTTTATAAACATTCTTGGAGTCGTGTTCGAGAAAAAAAATTTTTTCTTAACGGTTTTCTAACATTTTTTATTTTAGAAAAATTGTTTTTTTTTTAACTATTGAAGATAATGTCAAAAAACCATCAAACCACCAAATACGAAGTTTCGAAAAAATCTATTAAGTCGTTTTCGAAATTTTGAATTTTCAAAAATAAAATTAATTTAAAAAAAATTGAAAAATTTTGGTATACAATAGTGTTTAAACTTTCTAGGAGCTTCTGCGTACTAAATTTCAAAAAAATCAAATTCACCATTTCCGAGAAAATCGAAAACCAAAGCAATGGCTCAAATCAAATATAACAATTTTTTTCCAAAAAAAAAAATTATAAAAATGTACCCTTTCCCTTCATTAATGAACTGATTTTTTTTATAAATATCGTTGGAGCCGTTTTTGAGAAAATAAGATTTTTATTTTTGGCCACAAAAAATGCATGGGAGTTACTGTTATTTGTCGTTTTAACAAAAAATGAAGAAAACGTTTGGGCATATACCGAAGAAATAATATGTACTAAGTTTGAAGCAAATCCACCGAACCCAACCGCTTAGACTGCAGACTCGAGAACAGACAGACATACAGACGGAACTGGGGGACCCACTTCGTTGCGCCCCAAGTTAGCGCCTTCAAATTAACTGCAGAGTTATAATAAAACACAGATTTTTCAAATTTCAATGTGATTTATTTAAATGGAATACAATTTAGTAGAGAGTTATATGATAAACAATGTTTTTCGAGATTTTTATAATTTTTGGCAATGCCGGGGAACACTTTACTTCTCCTTCGATGTTGTTAACTCTCAAAAATTGAATATGAGTAGGGGAAACCGGGGCTATAAGAAACAGGGATAAAAAGTAAAGCTAAAATTGAAAGGGTTCCTCTGAAAATTAAGAATCGCGTTAACGAGAAAATTGTTCGTCTACTTCAAATCCACCGTATAGTATACTTTAGAATATGACATCCTAAAGAAAAGTTATAATGGTAGTGTCCAATATTTAAACGTTTGTAACATTATTTGTTCTTGGTATTTTTGGTATTCCTTTTCACGGAGAAGAGATATTAGTTCTAGTTGTTTTTTTTAAGTCAAGTTTATGTAAGTAGTTGAACAACGAATGGTTTTCGCTTTTTTTTTTATTGAGTGATTTGTGTTAACATTTTTGTGGGGTAAGTTGTAACAAATCAAAACAGACTTCGTTCATATTTTGAAACACATTTTTGGGAACCAATACTATGGAAATGGTGCTCTATGTTTATACTTTGTTTTGTTTAATTTTTTCTTCTTTATTTTTTATAAAACGAAAAAAGTCCATTTGACCTATATCCTTGTCAACAAAAGGTTGAAGAGATGTGTTTTCCTGGCTTGCTAATTACTTAAATCCGAATGCATATATGTATAAGTATCTAATACTGGTTTTTGAATATTTAATTACATTCCTAATTTTCATGTGACTAAATTCATTTGTTTTTCAAAAAATTAATATTCATTTTTTTTTCTAGGAACATTAGAAATTAATTAATTAAAATTGTGAATTAATATAGATGTTTTTAAAATATTTTCTTTCTTTTTTCACACTATCAGAATTGGTCGAAGAGAGCTTATAGCAAGCTCCGTTTTACGACCAATGGTTTGCCAACACAGAAAACTGTGTTATACCACCGTCTCATCATTTAATGCAGTCATATTTGTTAGTAGGCAAACTCTATTACAAATAACACTAACACAAGCACAACATGAAAATATAACATAAATATAATATTACGTCAATACAAAACAGGAACATAACAATACACAAAAAAACATTTAGGAGCGTGGAACACTGGTTTTGAGTAGATTTTTTAATTTAATTTTACTGTAATTGAAATCAAAAACGTTTGAATTCCAATTTAAAAGTCTACCCATACGTGTCAAGGGCTCATGCATCCCATAGTTGGTCCTATGTTTTGGGACTTTAATCAAGTCGAGTCCACGAAGATTATAACCTCCACCCCCATAATTAAAAAAAACTGAACATAGTAGGTCTGGTGCATATTATTTGGTGGAATAATACCAAATCATTGTTTGTTCTTCTCTGTGCCAGTGTTTGCAGTTGAAGAATAGATAAACGTTGGTCATAAGGGAGGGCATTAGAAGGATCACTCTATTGAAGCCCGTTCAATGCGAAACGAGTAAAGTTTCTTTGAACAGATTCTAATCTCTCAATATGAACATCGTAAAGAGGAGCCCAAACATGTGATGTATACTCAAGATGGGGACGAACCAGGCAGTTGTATAAAGCACAGGTAACATTGGGATCAACAAATTCTTTGGACCAACGTTTAATAAATCCTAACATTGAATTGGCTTTGTTAACTATGATATTAATATGGACAGAAAAGTCTAAATTTTGCGTGAAGAGAACTCCAAGGTCCCGTACAGTTATAACACGAGTTAAAATGTGCCGTGAAATAATATAATCATGAGAAGAAGGAGAACGTTTCTTTTGAAAATGTCATAGTTTGACATTTTGTCGGAATAAGATTCAAACTGTTCTTTTCACACCACAAGGCAAAGTGGTTTATATCCTCTTGCAATAGAGTTCGATCCTTTGAGAATGATATATTTTTGTAAATCTTCATATCGTCTGCAAAGATAAGAATTTCGCTTTTGCGCACACAAAGAGGAGCATCATTAATAGCCTATGTAAGGAGTAATGGTCCAAGATGGCTTCCCTGTGGAATACCTGATCTGGCAACAAAGGATCATGAGTAAGACTTTCTGAATTTGACTTGATATGACCTATCTTCAAGATATGATGATATCCACTTGATGAAAGATGGAGGAAACCCGTATGAATTAAGTTTAAACTTGATAATCTCATGAGACAATTGATCAAAAGCTTTCGTGAAGTCTGTGTATACACAATCAACTTCTTGACCACTTTCTAGGGAGTTTAAACATTTATTCAAAAAGACAACTAGATTAGTAACAGTAGACCGTTTCTTCCGTTTCTGCATAAAAATATGTTGTTGGTTGCAAATAATATTTTTACATATACATGTCAAACTATCACATACACCTTGTTCGAACAACTTCGGAATGCAAGAAAGTTTAGAAATTGGTCTATAGTTGATAATATTGGTTTTATCTCCCTTTTTATATACTGGAGTTATAAATGCATACTTCCAAACTGAAGGAAATTTGTCTTATTTCAAAGATAGTTCAAAAATATTTCTCAGAGGAATAGCTAAAATGGACCTACATTTTTTTAATACAGTAGGTGGTATTCCATCAGGTCCAATAGAATAGTCCTCTTTTAAATGTGACAAAAAGCTCAAAATTTTTTCACGCTCTATTGTAATATTGTTAAATGATACTTGAGGACAATTTCGTAAAAAATGAAAATAGTTTTCGTCAACAACTATGGGAGAATCAATGAAGGATTGGCTAAAATTACTTTTCAAATCCCTCACAGATTTCAGACGTTTTATTCAAGATTACGTCATTATAAATGAGATTAACTGGATACCCGTCGCTTTTCTTTTTAGAATTCATAAATTTCCAGAAGTTTTTCGGATCTAACTTCAAAGAACACCCCATGGTTTCCAGATATTCGCTATACAATGCGAAAGAGAGTTTTTTGAGTTCTTCAAAAAGGGAAATGTAAACTACTTGATTCTCTACCGTCATGAACCTAATTTATTTTTTCCAAGCCTTATTTCTTTTATTTCGAATACATTTCAGTTCTTTTGTGGACCAAGGATGACAAGAAGAATTGGAAGGAATTATATCTTTTTTTAGGAACTGTTTCATTAATGCATCTCATCAAAATAGAATAGAAGCTTGAGATATCATTAGAAATCGGTAAATGTTCTATACCGGAATTTATTAAACTATCCAAGAGCTGTTGAAAATCACCTTTGCAAGAGTCAAAAGTATGGGAGCAGTCATTAGGATTACTATTTTCTAGTAAATGACCGCTCAAGTCAAGAAAAATGTCAAGAGGCGGGTGATAACGGTCTATGTTAGATAAAGCAGAGGTAGATTCTACCACTACTGTACTAACGGCGTCAGATTAGACTACAAAGTCAAGTTGTCTATTTTTAAAATTGTGTATAGAGCTAACTTGATATAAATCCGTAGAGATAATATTATCCAACATTTGGAGCTCCTGTTGGGATGAACTTGCGGAAGCTTCGAAATAGGATTCGTCATCAGAGGGAACCCAATCAATGTGAGGAATATTAAAATCCCCTAATAGAAGGATATTACTCTCAAGGCTAGCTAAGCTAAAAATAAAGTCGAGTGCTAAAGAGAGTTCAGTGTATACTGACACTGGACTTCTAGGTGGTATATAAACATTTAAAACAAATAAGACTAAAGATTCCTTAGTTATTTTGACGCATAACAATTCAATTGTCAGCCTGAATGGGAAGACTATTTGTATAGACAAGAAATTACTTCTTACAGCAATAAGTATTCCGCCACCAACTGAATTCATAATATCAACATGACGATCCTTTCGATAAACTCGCTATCAAAAATGTCTGCGTCTAAAATGGAGGCATTAAGCCAAGTATCAGTCAGGGCAAAAAGATCGTATGGGAAAGATAGGGAATTAGTATATGTCTTGGAAGTTTTGCTTTGAAGACCTCCTACATTTTGGTAGTAGAGGCAGAACCTGGGCAGTTTATTTAATTTAAATTTAAACTAGAAGCCGAATTTATATTAGATTTCTTTCTCATGGGGGCTATAAATTCTTTCATCAATGTATTAGAAGGCCACGAACTACTACATATGGGTTCAAAGAGACAACTGGGCGCAATTATTTTAAAAGAGGCTACGAAACTGTTAGGTTTACTTATTTTGGAACATTTGACGCATGATGAATTTGCAATAGCTTTAGTAGCAACCAAATGATCCAATAAGTCTTCCGGCTTACTTTCGGGTAAGAGACGAGAAACAAATATGGCCCTAGGCTTTGGAACTGATGATAGAGTTTTTGGTGCAATAACGACGGGCTCCTGTGATGGAGCTAACTCAAGCTGTTCGGTCACAGCCACAAGTGGAATATTTACAGTGGGTTCTGAAGGGGCTAAAATATCATTATTTGCTGGCTCATTATTTTGGGGTGATTCAATGCCGGGTTCGGATACAGTTATTGAAGTAGCACTTACTTCACAACTTATCTTGGCAGATTTGTTTGATGATTTCTTAGGAGCCGTTCCTGCGTTGTCTGGACAGATGGGCATGTCCCTTCCTCTCTTTTTACTTTTTTTTTTGAGATTGAAGGATTTGGTGTTGAAATATCATCCGTTGAAGAGGACTTGTCAGCTATCAACACCGGAGAAGGTATGCCATTTTCTGTTGTTAATCTTGTTTATAAACTGTTGTTTAAAGAAGATGACAGGTTTTCTTACAATTTACCCCGGTCTAAGTTACAACTTTCCCCGCATACGGGGTAAGTCCTAACAACACGGTTTTTTGTCTAATTTATAATTTTACGAATTCTGATCAGATTTTTTTGGATATGTTATTGAATTTTGTAGCTGAAATATGGCTCTTTACAGGAAAAAAACTTTGGCTAATTAATTTTTTCAAAATCTTAGGAACAGCATTAATTTAATAAAAAGTGATACTTTTAGCCCCGGTCTCCCCTACTAAGAAATATTTAAATAAACAAAAATCTTCTAGCGAAAATCGAAACCAAACAACCGAAACCAGTGAGACTCTCGTCGAATATAGGTACGAGAAATACGTTCTCTTCTCGTTTTCGTCTCGGTCTCGTCTCGGGTGATTTTAAAGGAGTCTCGTCTCGTTGACGAGACCGAGACTGGTCTCGGCAAAATCCAGCTGCGAATAGATTTGTGACATTTATTCGAAGTTGTTTCGAATGCTTTGTTCGTAGAATCTAAACATTATTTATGGCGTTCCTTTTTCTAATAATATTTCTTTTTATTTTAGAATACATAAAATGAGTGTACTTATACTGATGCATTGATTCAGCTTCAAAATAACATTTTTGTTAGAATTAAAACATTATTTGAGTACTAAAATTAAAAAGTAGAAAGCAGTCGTTTTTTCGACCTTCTTATTAACGGGTCAGCGAATATCGATTCAAAAGCTTTTACATGACATCCTTAAAATACTAAATAATGCCGAACAACAAAATTTTCGAAAAAATATTTGTTTGTGATAAAATAAAATGCACGACTAGATCGCACGTACTTGCTCCTATGTTCGATCACATTATATGCAAATATTCTTAATAAAAGTGCTAAATATATTTTTAAAGTTTTTCATTTTATATTTTATACATAAAAATTCTTAAACTTTTTCTAAAAAAAAAAATGGTGCGAACATATTAAATATTTAATAATATAAATACAAAAACAAAATTTTAGAATAAAATGTCCAACCGTTTTCGAAATATTGAATTTTCAAAAAAAAAAAATATTATTTTTTCAAAAATTAAAAAAAATATTTTTCGAAAATTTTGAAATGCAGCACTATTTAGAATTTGAAGGAGCTCCAGCATACATTTTTTTATCGAAATCCGTTGAGCCGCTTATGAGAAAGTCGAAAATCAATAAAATGGTTGTATAGCCGTTAATAACAAAATATTTTAAAAACTTTTTTGGCCGAAATGTTTACCATACCCAAAGTAGTACACACACCAATTTTAATCAAAATCGTTACAGCTGTTTTTGAGATAATTAAGATGGTAGAAAAATGTGTATAGCAAGTACCGTTATTTTTGGGCCTAAAACAACTATTCAAAAACTTATTTTGAACAATCACCTAAAAGGCCTAAGTACCAAGTTTGAACCAAATCGGTTCAGCCGTTTAAGCTGTAGATCGCTCTACAGACAGACAAAAAGACGGAATTACGGGACCCACTTTTGGTGTTCTCTATGGTAGTAATGTCATGTTTGATTGTTAGAAAAAAATTTTTTTTTTACGAATACATAACTTGCCTTATAGTACCTATAACCGCAAGTAATAAAACTACCTACAAACATACTAAAAAATCCAAATTTTCCGTAAATTTTTCTCCGGATGAGGGTGATTTCAGAGTTCTTAATTCTTAGTCCATCTAACCGATTTTCATGATTTTTAAAATTATTATTTTGCTGGTGTTCCTAAGATAGGATAACTTTTAATATGTACTTAATACTTAATAATAATGGTATTTGCAATACAATTTCTTCTACCATCTTGATTATTTCGAAAATGGCCCTAACGATTTTGATAAAAAAAAAATCGTGTGCACTATAGTAAATTATAGCCTACATTTTGATCAAAGATTTTTTTACATATTTTGTTATTTGAAATATCGTTTTTAAGTTTATACCTATTTTTAAATATTTAAAATTGTCGCACCAATTGTTTTTGTTTAGATAAAAATTAAAGGAATTTTTCATATAAAAAATTAAGTAAAAACTACCTTAAAATATATTTAGGTTATAAATAGAAATATTTTGCATGCGATATAATCGCACGTAATCGCACGTACGAGCGACCCAGTCGGGCATTTTATTTTATATTCCATTTACAAAAAAAAAGGGAAACGTCGTAATAAAAGATATGTACGCGCCGTTGTTATTCAGGGCTAACACTTCATTAATTCTATTTAGAATATATGTAGTTTAATAAAAATAGAATGAAACCACATTTTTGAGTATTGGCTTTTGTTCCCAGAATAAGAATAACCAGACATGTATTCTATAAGCAAAATTCGGTTTTCATAGAACTGAACAATTATTGGTACATATTTATTGGAAATTCGTGAGATTGGAAACAGTGATCAGCAGCGAGGTTGATTATGTTATTTTCGGTAAATCCAAGATGACTACGCCAATGAAATAACTACTCAAACTTGAAGTTGTACGTAGGTACTCTTATTTGCTAAAAAATAGTCATATTTTTGGTGATTGTAATATCCTTCTTAATTAATGGATATCATTAATTGCTACTAATTAGAATCTTTGCATATCACTTCTTTAACAATATCAATTTTAATATCTAATAATTGGACGCAATTTGAAATTTTATTTTTAACCATAAAAATAACGTTACCTACCTGCCACCGTTAAAGAAAACTTATTTTAAGAACTTTTTGTTAGTACTAGCCATCCTTTAATCAGGACCAAATTTACGAGAAAAGTCCATTAATGGTACCTTTTATATAACGGTTTTTTAACGTTGGGCTTTATCGGTAAAACATTTTCTATTCATTAAAACTTATTTTGAAATTTGAATCATTCTTTATCAATCACTTGATTAACAATACCAATTTTAATATCTAATAATTGAACGAAATACAATAAAGTCGCAGCAATGCGCGACCGGGTCTGCTAGTATTTAACTAAAAATATATTTTATACCTATACAATACTTCAAAAAAAAATTTTATTGTTAAGACCGAAAATTAAAAATTTTATTGACGGACCAGAATGTCACGTTATTTTGAATTCAGCGAGTTGAATTGAACATTTCAAGCTCTAATCGTAGCTTATTTATGTACATAAAGGACATTTACTCCGTCTCTTGAAAACTGCTTGCAGAAATAAACTTTCAAATGCATTTATTTCAGAATTGTCAACTGTGAAATTATTCATAGCTATTTCAATTTATTTTTGGCTGATAGTATGTTAAACACCGGATAGGCTTATCTTCTCATGAGAGACTCTTTAAATTGACTTTCATCCCACGTTATTAAAATATTTCTAAGAAGTAAAATCAATTTTGCTTACTGGCGTACTCACATGACCAGCAACGTTGCCGAAGTGCCATTTTGACACGAAAAAATTCTCGTGGCACGGTGGCACAAAAAAAAAATCTAAATGGCACGCTTTTTTCATTTCCTGAAATTTAAGTAAATAATTTAGGCTCAGTGTAAACACACTGTTAGATTTCATCTAAAGATCTGGATACGTGCTTGCAATTTATTAATGAAATATAACTGGACGCATTGATTATAAGTCCATACATGAATTCACTCGTTTCTTTGAAATTAATCTTTAAACGTATTTCAAAAATAATACAAATTTATTTTTTCTTTTCTGCCTGTTGACTGTTTCCCAGTTTTTTATTCGGCTTGGCTGCCATTCTCTTAAAGGTTTTCTCCTATTTTTTTTTCTTGCTGCAACGGAAAAAAAATCAACAGGCAAATAAGCTATTGGCCTAATTAATGATTCAACAAAAAAAATGTATTACATATTTTTAGATTACATTCTTACCCAAACTGACAAATGAAACGTTTCATTTTTAAAAAGAAAAAATAAATTTATAAGTTTCAAATATAAATACTTTCACAAAATTTTAATTAAATTTTTTTCAAAAGAAGATTATGTTTACTCTTTAAAACAAGATGATATCTGCTATGAGGACCAAAACTGTAAGCAAATATCTAATACTGTTTTGGAAATCTATGGAAGAACTAGAATTAGGTTTAATTACTGATGAAAAATTCAATGTCTTGAAAAATTGTCGCCCATTTTATAAGAAACTTTCACAAGATATTGAGAGAAAGCTTAATTTAAAAAAACCAGATGCTAAATGATTTGATAATAATTATTGAACCTGTCTCCCTAAGCGAAAATTCAAGCACAAAAACTATTTGTTTATACTTTACAATTCTTGTTTCAAAATTTTCTATTTGAGTACGAAAAGCTTGTTCTTTTTACCCAATTGAGAAACATTTTTGAAATCGGGCTAGTTGAAAATGTTTTTCTAGAAGATTCAAAATCGTTTTGGATTAAGATATATAAGCTAAGAAACAATATTGATGAACGAATGTTCGTTAATATTACAAAATGTATGTTGACCCTCCTTAGTTTGCCTCATGGAAGCGCGTCGGTCGAGCGAGAGTTTTCTAGGCTTAATAACATTATTTAATCATTTAATAAAAACAGGCTGTCATTATAAAACATTAAATGCAATTATGGAATAAAATGAAATTAAGCCAAATAATTGCAAAAATTTCAAACCTGCAAATTTAATTTTTTAAATTTTATTTATTTATTTTGTATTATTTAATTAACAACTTCCTAGTCATTAATCATTATATAAAAAATAATGGCGCAAAATTTTAAGCGATTTAGTAATATGTTAAATAATTTTTAGTATGATACTAGGTTAAAAAGAGTATTTTGCTAATTTTAAAGTAGTTTAGTATAGTATTATCTTCTGAACATTTTACTAAAGTTAAAATCACCCAATGGCTACTTTCTACAGATTGGAGGTTTGTGCGTTGGGCTTACGGACCGATCACAGTAATAAAACAATATTGCTATGAGAGGCACGCGAGAAGCCTCGGATAACGACCCCTCTCAAATGGCAACCAGACCCGGAACGAAAATGGACTACGACCTACGAGTATGCACATAGAATGTAAGGACACTCTATACGCCAGGTGCTACTCAAAAACTTGAATCTGTCCTCTCGCGAAGAGAGAAAAGAGCATCCGCAGACTCTCAGCTCAGGTATCTCGAGGAATCTTGCACCGCCACCAAAACCAGCCAAGCAACTGGCATCTGGTTATAGGACTGGCACGCAAGCTCTTCGAAACAGCGAAGGGAACCTAGTCTCCGAAGCAACGAGAATTGTAGACGTGTTTAAGCAGCACTTCCAGCAACTGCTTAATGGACATAATGTAGAGGAAGCAACAGGAGAACAAAGAAGCATGAGACCAGTCAATGAAGATCCAGTCGCAGCGCCCAGTACTGAACAGGTTAAGAAAGCCATCCACAAGCTTAAGAACAACAAATCCGCCAGCTCGGATAGCCTACCTGCGGAACTCTTCAAGTATGGATGTCCTGGTAGTGCGCATGCACCAGCTCATCAACGAAGTGTGGGAGGAGGAAAGCATACCCGACGACTGGTCAAACAGCTACATATACCCAATCTGCAAGAAAGGCGATCCTATGTCCTGCAGAAACTACAGAGGCATATCCCTGCTTAATGTTGCCTACAAGATCCTATCCAATGTACTATGTGAACGTGTAAAACCTTTCTGCAACACTATCATCGGCACGTACCAGTGTGGCTTCAGGCCAGGCAGGTCAACGATAGACCAAATGTTCACATTGAAGCAAATCCTGGAAAAGCACAACGAATTTCAAGTCGAGACGCACCATCTTTTCATCGACTTCAAAGCCGCATATGATATCAAAAGTCGCCAAGAGCTTCTATTGGCGATTGCTGAACTCGGGTTCCCGAACAAACTGATCCAGCTATTCCGCATGACAAAATATGCGGTGCAATGTGCAAATAGGAAACAGCTCATTTGACCTTTTCCAGACGTGTAAAGTGTTCAGACAAGGAGATGCGCTATCATGTGATTTCTTGAACATAGTCCTGGAGCAGATAGTACGCAAGTGGTGTGTTAACCTGGAAGGCACTATCTTCAACAGGTTTTCCCAACTGCTTGGTTATGCGGACGTCATCGATATCATCGGCCGCTCCAAGCGAGCTGTAAAGCTATTGATGAACAGGCGAAATGCGTTGGTCTTGAAGTGAATGAGGACACAACCAAGTATATGCTATCAAAAACAAAGCCTCATCTGTCCATCGCCTAGGACAAAACATCCCTGTTGGTAGCAGTAATTTCGAGGTAGTCAAGGAGTTCACCTACCTCGGAACAAACATCAATTCCGCGAACGACGCACGCCTTAGTGGAAATCCGACGAAGAATTACCCTAGCGAACCGCTGCTACGTCAGTTTGTCCAAACAAATGGGTTCAAAACTCCTGTCTCGAAAGACAAAGTGCACACTATACAAACCGCTAATTTTACCAGTTCTGCTCTACCGCGTTGAGTGCTGGATGATAAGTAATAAAGCGGAATTGATATTGGGCACTTTCGAGAGAAAAATTGTTCGGAGTATATTTGGTCCTATATGCGAAGAGGGCGAATGGAGGAGAAGATTCAATCGAGAATTGTGCGAGCTGTACCAAGATGTAGATGTAGTCCAAAGAGCCAAAGACATCACTGGCTCGGCCACATCGAACGAATGGACAAGAATGCTCCAGCTAAGAAAATCTTAGAATCCCAGCCCGCAGGTTCGAGACGACCAGGAAGACCGAACCTCCGCTACAGGGACCATGCGGTTACGCCATTAGTTTAAGTTATTTTTTTAATAAATTCTAGTATTATAAAAGAATACATGTAATCTTTTTTAATATTTATATTATCTATAAATAAGAAATTAAGTAAATAGAGTTTTTTTTTATTATGGCATGCTAATGGCACGATCCTTTGGAAAAAGTGGCACAATATTTTTTTATTTTAGCGGCAACGCTGATGACCAGTTGTGTCTTTGTTGAAAATCGTATGACTATACTTGAATTGGACACATTCAAGACAAGATGCACAAACCCTGACTGCTATTATATTTGAAACCAACACTGTTTGTAAACCTGTACAGATGATGTATTCTATGATGATGTATGAAAAATACAAAAAAAAATCAAACAACTAGAACAGCACTCCATGAACATTTCGAATAATAAACTGTCTCTGCAAAGCACATTGAAGCACTAAACTGCATTTAATCCAGATTTTGTTTCCTGTGCAAAAAAATGAAAGTTTAACGAAAAACACCATAATGCTTTCAATTCCTGGAAGGAAACGTCAGGATGAGAAAAAATGTTTATTTTTTTTTTACACGAGATGCAACAAAGTAAATAGGAAAACTACTCTGTCAAATAAAAAAGATACTCGTATGTATTATTAAAATAAAATTGTTCATGC
Source organism: Philhelius pedissequus (assembly GCA_910595825.1). Lineage (NCBI taxonomy): Eukaryota > Metazoa > Arthropoda > Insecta > Diptera > Syrphidae > Philhelius > Philhelius pedissequus. Next base: position 17,694,976 of record OU343161.1, on the reverse strand, counting down.
TGATGGAATTTAAAGTTTACTCGTGTTTGAAGTGGATGACTATTTTGATACATTTTTTTAATTGAAAAACAATTTAAAAAATAAGTCAAAATATATTTAGGTTTCGTTTTATGGATAATTATACAAGAAATCATTTGAAATTATTTTCCATAGACAGCATTTTGTCGATCCACCATTATTTTTATAACTCTTATTGCAATACTCATAATTAATACATAAAAATGTAAGCAATTGAATTATAATAAAATGAGCTCATTTCGACTTTTGTTCTTAAGAATTTTTTGGGAGAGGTCAACACACAACAAATGTAGATATGCCTTTTTGCAGAAGCAAAAAAATTGTACTGCTTAGAGAGGCCAAGAAATGTAATACCGCCTATTCCTTCAAAATGATATTTGAGAAATCGAGTGGACAAAGCCCACAAATTGTCAAATGGATGTAGGAATACGTTAATTGTAATACCAATACTAACATAATGACAATTTCGTTTGTAGGATAAAATAAAATGCACGACTGGATCGCACGAACTTGCTCTTATGTTCGATCAAAAGATTCTTATTAGAAATAGCTCAGTATGTTTAAGTCTTTCTTAATTAATATTGTAATACAAAATTTTAAGCTTTTTTTACACGCGCTCAAGGGATTATGAATACCCTTTATATGTTTTTAACAGAGCGCGGGCATCCGGCGAAAGAAGAGAAAGAAGGATAGGAAAGATATGTGCTGCGATTTTCTGAGACTAGAGCTGGTTGTCGTTTCAGATTTATCTCCAGGGATGGCGGCTGATGAGGATAGAATTACCGTGTCTTATTTAATTATGTCCCTTATAATTCGCATTATTTTATTTATTTCGTTGTCATATTTATGGGTATGCCAGTTTACTCAATCACATGTTGTTAGTGTTATGGCTAAACAGAATGTAATGCGTAAACCAGCAACTTATTTTATGACAATTTTTAGAATTGTTTTCTAATGAAATAATGGGTTATCCATTTTGCGGTTTCAAAAGTATACGTAAATAAAACACATATACATTTTTTTTTTCATGATATTTCTTTTTTATTATAAAGTTTGAACGTTTACAATATGTGTGAAACACTACATCATTTAAATGACCACCACGCGAATTGTTGCAAGCATCGATTCTGTTGAGTAAATTTTCCACCACTTTTTGATACATATTGGGCGGTATCTCAGCCATAACTTGACGAATGTTGGTTTTCAAGTACTCAAGAGTTAAAGGTTTATCTGCATAAGCACGGTCTTTCGCGTAGCCCCACAAAAAAAGTCCAGCGGTGTCAAATCGCATTATCTTGGTGGCCAGTTGATATCGCCACGACGAGAAATTATTCGGCCAGGAAATGTCTCTTGCAATAAAGCCATATTCGCTCGAGTTCTGTGGCATGTGGCACCGTCTTGTTGAAGCCACATATTCTCCAAGTCGTGTTTTTCAATAGCAGGCAAAAAAAAGTCGGTTATCATATAACCATAACGCTCCGAATCGATAGTGACAGTCGTTTCATTGTCGTTTTCGAAGAAGTTTCGTCGCTGAAGAAAATTTTGTTCCAAAAATCGCCGTCCACCGCCTGTTGTTCAAGCACCCATTCGACGTATCTACTACGTTGTGAATTGTCAGCTGGCTTCAGTTGTTGTGTGAGCTGGACTTTATATGGATGTAGGTGTAGATCCAAATGTAAAATACGCCATAATGTGCCTTAAGGCAGTCCTAATTCCTGAGAATGACGAGGAATCGACACATTCGGGTCTTCGGCAACACTTTCATTTCAGTGGTACGAGCGAAACGATGATGCACAGGGCTTACAATATTTGTAGCCAATCCAGTCTCTTCAAATTTCTTTTCACAATTTTGCCAATTGCTTGTGTAGTTGGACTATTATGGAAACCATAATCTCCTCTTAAAGCACGATATGTGGTTGTGGCAGAATCACCATTTTTGTAGTAGGTTTTAACAATTTGTTTGCGTTGTGCGGTACTTAAGCGATCCATTTTCGTAAATGTCAGACTTTCAACTTAAAACAAAAATTAGTTTAACAACTTAGTTTGATAGATGTGGAATTCCAGCCCTATACTTTTGAAACCGCAAAATGGATAACCCTTTATAAGAAAACATAGACAACGGCAGGAATCGAACCTGCAACCACGAGGTTGACAGGCGAGCACGCAACTATCGCGCCTCGCCCACCCTCTCAGCCGCCGATTTTCGAATTATTGAAAATTCAAAAAAAATATATTTTTTTTTAAATCCAAAAAAAAAAATATTTTTCGAAAATTTTGTTGGAGTAGTAGTAGTAGAAGTATGTAGTATTATTTAGAATTAAAAGGACCTCCTACATACAAATTTTGATCGAAATTCGTTGAGTAGTTTATGAGAAAGTTTAAAATCAAATAAATGGTTGTATGGCATGTAACGTTAATAACAAAATTCTAAAAAAAATTGTTTGACCAAAATGTAGACTATAGCTATAGTAGTGCACAGCACACACTTTTTACTTGCGATTGCATTTGGAAAAAAATCGAACTCGATATTTTGATCAAATTTGACATTACGATAATGGAGAACACCAAAAAAGTGGGTCCCGCAATTCCGTCTGTATGTATATCTGCCTGCCTGTCTGTCTATCTCTCTGTTTGTAGATCGTTCTACAGCCTAAACGGCTGAAGCGATTTTCTTCAAACTTGGTGCTTAGGAGTTTTAGGCGATGGTCCAAAATAGATTTTTGAATCGTTTTATTTGCCCAAAAAATAACAGTATTGCCATACAAATTGTTCTACCATCTTAATTATCTCGAAAACGGCTCTAACGATTTAAATACAAAATTGTGCGTTCATGGTAGAGTCTACGTTTTTGTCAACAATTATTCTTACTTATCTATGTACATATTTATAAATGGTAAAAAATTACTTTAAAAATATTTTAGTACTTTCCTATTAAGAATATCTTGCATATTAACTGTTGGAAGATAAGAGTAAGTACGTGCGATCCAGTCGTGCATTTTATTTTTATTAAAATCGTTAGAGCAATTTTTGAGATAATTGAGATTGTAGAAAAAATTGTATATAGCAGGTATCGTTAGTTTTGTGCCTAAAAAGACGATTCAAATATCTCTTTTAGGCAATCACTCAAAACGCGTATGTACCAAGTTTGAAGAAAATTGGTTAAGCAATTAGGCTGAAGCTCGGAGCGAGACAGACAGACAGACGTATTTACGCGACTCACTTTTATGGTATTCTCTGTGATCGTAATGTCATGTTTGATGGTTAGTAAAAATATCGAAACTATTAACTATCGGCCTATTGCTAAATTTTCTGTTTCAAGATTATTTGAGTTCATTATTTGTAACGTCTTATCCTCTAACTGTAATTCTATTATTTTTGAAAGTTCTTCTTCATCCAGAAGAAGTCGACTGTTAAAAACCTGTTTCATTTTGTATGTTTTTGCATCCATTCCTTTGAAGATTTAAAACAGTTAGATTGTATGTTTACTGATCTTAGCAAACATTTTGATAAGCTGTGTCACAAAAGTTTAACCAATAATCTAAAGGTCTTAGGATTCAAAGAATTTTCTTATTTAGAAAACATAAATTATTGTGTTCCTTTTCGTAATCAATGTGTTATTCAATTTTGTATTAGATCCGGTGTTCCACAAGGTAGATAGTTAGGCCCCTTATTATTTTTCTTATGCTTTAATGACTTGCTATCTATTAAACAAAATTTTTCGGTGCTTATCTATGCAGATGACATAAAAACCTTTAAAAGAATATCGTCCATGAACCAATTTGAACAATTTCAATAAGACCTTCATAGATTCTGGGATTGTTGCTATGCAAACCGTCTTTTTTTGTATATTGACAAGTGCAAAACAATGGAAAACAACTGGTCGCAGTCTTCAATAGTTGTAGTTTTTTTTTAATTTCATCTGTGAAAATTTTAAATAAAATATAGTAAATTTAAAGAAAAATGTTTCAATATAAGAATGCAAATTGCAATTATTGTACCTAAATTTTTATTTGTAATGTAAACGGTGATTTTTTAAGAGCTTGGTTTTTGAAAATTCAAAAAAAAAACACAGAAAATTGTAAAAAGTGAATGAAATTTTTATTTGGATCGATAAACCAATTTCTGTTATTTACTTTTTAAAAATAATTTCACTTAAATGTTGCCCGCGGCTACGCTTCAGGTGGTCCATTCTGAAGGTCCAATTTTGGAAAACTTTTTCACACATTTCGGCCGGAATCTCACCAATGACGCGTTCAATGTTGGCTTCCAAGGCAGCAATCGTGTTTGGCTTGTCCCCATAGACAATAGACTTAACATAGCCCCACAAAAAATAGTCTAACGGGGTCAAATCACATGATCTTGGTGGCCAATTGACTGCGCCAAAACGTGAGATCAACTGCTCACCAAATTCGCCTCTCAATTGATGCATGGTTTCGCGTGCAGTGTGGCATGTGGCACCGTCCTGTTGGAACCACATGTCGACCGAGTTCAATTCTTGCATTTTCGGCAAAATAAAATCTGTTATCATCGAACGGTACCTTTCTCCATTGACCGTAACCCTGCGGCCTTCATCGGCCTTGAAGAAGTACGGCCCAATGATGCCGCCTGCCCATAAACCGCACCAAACAGTGCATTTTTCGGGATGCATTGGTAGCTGCTGAATTGCCTCTGGCTGCTCTTCACTCCAAATACGGCAATTCTGCTTATTCACGTATCCATTTAGCCAAAAATGAGCCTCGTCGCTGAAGACAATTTTGCCGGACGTAGCTTGCGAAACACATTTTTCACAGAGCACGAATTTTGATAATAAATTTCAATAATTTGCAAACGTTGTTCAGGCGTAAGTCTATTCATGATGAAATGGCAAACAATACTGAATCGAAGTGTCAAATGTTCGTGGAATTTGTCATGTGTGATCTGTTAAAAATAAAAACGTCAAAAACCAAGTAGCAAAAAAATCACCCTATATACCTAGTTTAAATATTTCTTAAAGGTGGTTGGGTGTGTATGAATAGGGAAGGTCCTGATCGACGTCAACCAGGCGATGCCCAGTGTTATAACTATCTCGTACACATCAATTGTGCTTATTTTACCTCCTTGCCGTAACCACCGGGTACTGGCTTTTCCATCCGGACATTCCTGCTCAACTTATAAGCGCGAGTGTTGAACACAGAAAAGAAAGCAACACTCTAGTGCTCTGCTTTAATGACTGTTCTGATCGACTCGCAGAAGTCTTGAATGAGCTCCTCAGAAAGAGGGAGTACGACGGATGAGCCCAAACAATTGGACCAACGGCGGCTTCAATAGTCAACAAAGCAGATGTCCTAATGAGCTACTTCGACGTATTTGGAGATAAGGTCATTGGGACAATTCAATGCAAGTCGAGATGAATGCGGATGAGCCCTTAATGGACCAACGGCAGCCCTTAATGGACCAACGGCAGCCCTCATATCCCTGAAGCGGGTTACTGACTCCGGCCTTCCCGGCTTATTTCGTCCAAGGAGTACCAACAAAGGACCTGGCTCTCCACGTTGGGGGTTGTACGTGGGGTTAACAACCCGCCGTGTAAACAAAATATAAGTTGCGAAGGACGGATTAACTGTTGACGGCCCGGCAAAATGCATTAAGGACAACGACCTTCGGATCTGAACGTGGAATGTTAGAACTCTTAGCAGACCACGTGCAGCCGAACAACTAGCGGAGGCCCTTGCTACAGAGCAGGAATTACTGCTATCCAGGAAGTGCGATGGGATGGGCCGGGCAAAAGGAAGATGAAAAACTGTGACGTATTCTACGGTGATCGTGAAAGAATACCACAGCGTCTATTTGGGTGCGGATTCGTCATAAGCGGCAGACTTAGGCAAGAAGTCTTGGGCTTTCGACACGTAAGTAAGCGACTTGTGACAATCCGTATCAAGGCTAAATTCGCCAACATTAATCTAATATGCTCTCACGCCCCCACAGAAAACAAGGATGACGCCACCAAGGATGAGTTCTACGAGCTCCTCGATAAAACCTATGAGCAGTGCCCTAAACATGACGTTAAGATCGTACTAAGCTATTTTAACACCAAAATAGGTAAAGAGGAAATCTTTGATAGGACTGTCGGAAAACATTGTCTACACGACACAACGTCTGAAAACGGAGTTAGGCTAATTGACTTTGCGGCGGCACGTAACGTCAGCGTTGCAAGCACACGGTTTCCTTATCTCGAGATACACAAAGGGACTTGGCGGCATCCAGATTAAATTACCGTCAATCAGATTGATCACGTTGCAATCGATGCAAGGCACGCCGCCAGTATTCTGGATGTTAGCAGCTTCCGAGCAGCTAACATCGACTCGGATCACTAACTTGTTGCAGCCAAGGTAAGAATGCGAATAACCCGAACGTCCCAACAACGGAGTAATACTGTGAGGAAGTATGATGTCGGAAAACTGCAATCGCAAGAGACTGTCAGAACCTATGCCGATCGAATATCCCGTAACCTTTTAAGAAATCCATTGCCATCAGCATCAAGTGCCGAAGCAACGTTGCCAATAAGCCATCAGACGTGTCGCAACTGATGTGCTAGGTTTCACTAGACCTCAATCACGAAACCTCTGGTTCGATATAAAATGTAGGCAGGCACATGCAGCTAAACAATGGCATATAAAGTGGCGCTGCAAAGAAGGACGAGAACTGCTCGCGAACTCTACGAGCAGAAAAGACGCGAAGAATACCGGCTTCTCCAGAAGAAAAAGAGATAGCTTGAGAAGCGCGCAATCGAAGATATTGAGAGATGCTACTCCAGGAACAATGTGCGGAAGTCTTACCAACAGGTAAAAAGAACGTGTCAAGGCAAAAAAACCCGCACAGAAGCCTGTAGAGATATGAATGAAACCTCGTAGTAGAGGCACAGTTGGTGCTGAGTATATGGAAGGACCATTTCCGCAGACTGTTAAATCGTGATGAAGACCAATATCCCGCTGTCAGGCAGAATGAACCATTTAACATGTACGATGACCAAAATGAAGTGAGGATAGCAATATTCAAACTAAAAAACAACAAAGCTGCTAACCCCGATGGAACCCCAGCATCGTTTGCACGATACACAAAAAAGGGGACCCTCTAAGCTGTGCCAACTATAGAGGAATAAGTCTCCTGAATATCGCGTACAAGATCCTTTCTACTGTATTATGTTAACGTCTGAAACCTTTTGTCAGCATACTGATTGGACCTTATCAGTGCGGTTTCAGGCCAAGAAAGTCTACAATCGATCAAAGGTTCGCGCTACGGCAGATCCTGGAAACTACCCAAGAACTCCAAATCGATACCCACCATCTCTTTATCGATTTTAAGGCCGCGTACGATATTATTAGCTATACAGAGCCATATCTGGTTTTGGCATCCCCACAAAGCTCGTCCGACTGACTGTGTATGATGACGATGGAGAACTCTCGCTGCTCCGTCGATGTTGGTACTCACCTCACAGTAGCTCTTGATGTCAAAAAACGATTCCGACAAGGTGATGCCCTATCGTGCGATTTCTTCAACTTAATTCTTGAAAAAATTTTAAGAAATTCCCAAGTTAACTCTACTGGCACAATTTTTTCCAAGTCTGTGCAATTGTTAGCATATGCTGATGACATAGACATCATTGGCAGAACCCAGCGAGCTGTCACTGGAGCGTTTGCTAACATTGAAACTGAAGCGGCTTAGATGGGACTAGCAGTCAATGAGGCCAAAACGAATTACCTGCTGTCCACAAAAAGGGACACACAACACCGGCGGATTGGGATGCAATTGAGGAGACTCTTTATAAGACTCTGATCATCCCAGTCCTGTTCTATGGCGTGGAGATATGGACTCTATCGAAAGCGGATGAAGATGTCCTTAGTCGTTTCGAGCGTAAGGTAAGGTAAGCAAGATTTTCGGCCCTATCTGCGTTAACGTGCTTTGGAGAAGAAGGTTCAACCACGGACTATATGAGCTGTTCAGCGACATTGACCAGGTACAAAAAATACGTGTATGACGTTTAAGATGGCTAGGTCATGTAGAGCGTATGGACAACAATGCTCCGGCTCGCAGGAGCCTCGATTCCAACCCAGAGGGAAGACGAAGTCAAGGAAGACATCGCCTAAGGTGGCGCACTCAAGTGGAAGATGACCTCAACCAATTTGGAGTGCGTAGCTGGAGGCAGCTAGGCAAATACCGAGCTAGCTGGGGAGGCATGTTGGTTAAGGCCCAGGTTCGTCCCGAACTGTAGCGCCACCTAAGAAAATATGTAACTAAAGGATTAAATAAATCTCCATTCTTATTTCTACCAATAATTTTATTCACACAAGACAAAGTACACGCGACCCTGTCTTTAATTTTTTTATAGCGCAATAGCAATAAAAGCTATTCCTATCCTTAGGTTCAAATCACAGCTGTCACATTGTTGTCGCGAAGGGCTTAAATTTCTGTGTTCTGTCAGGTCATGCGGCAATTTACTGTTTCAAATCCTTCTGATCATTTGTTACACAGTGTGTTGTTCTGTTCCGATATATTTTGACTGATTGAACGCATCTTTTCCTATTTTCACAAATCAATTTATCTAGATCTCATAATCACAACCACCAGCATGATTTCTGTAGATTGCTTCAATTATAAATCCTTCACACCAGGTATCCTTGTTCGTTATACCATTACCATTGAGTAAATTACGCCTGATGCATGTCGGTACATAATATAAATTATTACAAACTTCTCTTGATTTTATTTCATCAGGCAATTTTCTTCATTTAAACTATTCAATTTATAAACAGAAATTCAAAATCAAACCATATTCGTCCGCCTGAATTGATTTATACCCATAAATCTGATATTGTATAATATATTTCACTTGATTTGTTTCCTAAACTCTGCGGCGACTGATTTCAATCACTCAACCACTATAACCCTATTGCATATCGCCCATCACCGTATATGCCTCATTTAAATAATTCACATGCAATAGATACGTTTTTCCGCTCTATTTAATATTATGGCCCGTGAAAATCCATAGTAATACCACCTCAGGCATAGAAATACGCATAAATATGCAAACACTAACACTCTAGGATCCGGTAGTCATCAAAGCGTGCAATTCTAACCTAAAAATTTAAAGTCCTTTAATTACTTGCGGTAGATAAATCCTGAAATACGTATCTAACATTATTTTATCTATATGAATATTGAATAGATACATTACATTTCAAACGAAAATTCATCAGGGCTTATGTAATTACAGAACTTCAATGAATTGAAATGAATTTGCATAGTACTATGTTTTTTTGTTTGTATAAAATTTTATTTATAATATAATCTATCATGGACTGTTTAAACTTATGAAATTAATTTGTAATTTTTTTATAATTGAAAATGTGTATTAAGATGTAGTATTAGTTTAATTAAATCTGAACCATTGGACTGGTTTTGATGAAACCGACAAAAATTATACTAAAAAGTCCATTTCTAAAAAGCGCTTATGGAAAAAATTCCGTCGTACACTCTTATTTTGGTTATGTTTTAATATTTTTCTCGAAAGCTCGTCGCTGTCAAGGATATCCGTTAAAATTTACGATTTAAATTTATTCTTAAAATAATTAATTAGGTTTACATAGAAAAGAAACTGTAACGTTGAAAAGAGCTCAGCCCATAATATTGACTTAGAAAAAGTGAACCGGAGACGAAATGGTAGAAATCTGATTCATTCCAGCCCAAGGCCAATCCAAGGCAAAATTACTTTGGCGTTTTGCCTACTATCCAAAAAATCAAGCAGTTAAACTGACCTTGATTGATTAGTAGCTGGCTTACAACTATCCTCAATTGGAAGAGAATCCTATTCCTTATTCTTCATCAGCTATTACACACCTAAGTCAAGAATTACATTGAGTCTACAAGTTTCACCCTTCACGCGTTCATTGTCAAATCTCACCTGATTTATATATTTATGTACTACAGTCTGACGCAGTGTGAATTGTAAGAATGACAAACGTAAATTTCGCACAAAACCGAAATTGCATTGTTTCGTGTATCGCTTTGAATGATGTGTATTGGCTTTGTGTTTCTAGATTTTATTTCTTGGTTGGCGTGTGATGTGGCTGAATTATATGGCGGTCGGTTATTATAATCTATTTTGGTATGTCAAGGGGCAACACATAAATTATAAAATGGAGGCTGATGATATGGGGCCAATATAAATTAACAATAAGTATTAAATTAAATTTTGCAGCAATACAAATCTCCTTTGGTTCTACAGAGCGTTTTTTTTTTTAAATTATTTCTTTATGTATAACAATTTTTAAAAAACCATTTTTTAGAAAAAGAAGTTTGAAACCCCATTTGAAAGATATTATTAACATAGGGGAGAGTGGGGCACATATGAACACGGGGCACATTTGAACACTGCTTATAAAACTTTAATTCTTTACTCTTATGTAAATGCAATTCAATATTTTAACCTGGCAATACCATATCTGTTAACGTCATTGAGTTTCCTTGATTTCACCAGTTGTCTCTCATATTTAGAGGTGAAAGGTGCTTCTTAAAGTGGTAGTGCATTATATTCGTTTTTTAGTTGTAAGAGTGTAAAAAACACTTTAGTGCGCGATTTAAAAACGGAAAAAAATATTTTGTAAAGAGGAAATAAATTTTGAATTAAATCACGGTATGTTTGTGAAGATTATATTAAAATTTAATAATTATGCAAAATTTAATGTCGCTGGATCAATTGGGGAAGATATGAACGACTGTGTTGGGGCACGTTTGAACATGTTCAAAATTGCACAAGTCAGTTTTTTTTTTTGGCATATCTTAGACATCTTAAAAAACTTTTATATATATATATTTGGTATCGTGCTTGTTTCTTTTCACTCAACTTGCCACTTGATGTTTCTGTCTTGGGACCGTTCAAGCAAAAACTATCCATAGCACAAAATGAGTGGTTACTTAAGAACCCTGCAAAACAAAAATACATAATACTTGACTTTCCATCACCATCCCTCAAAAAAATATAACTTCTGGGCTTGCCCAGCCAGGTGTTTTTGTTTTTCATTTTCAAGGAATGCCTTCACCGAAGAAAACTTTCAATATTCAGAAATCACAAACCGAACTTTTACTGATTCTGCGAAAGTCACTTATGAAATTATTAGTCCACTGATGAAGCTGATCTGCCAGCAGAGAAATTTATCTTAACGCAAACTAACATCATTTGACCTGAAAATACAAGACCTGATCTTGAAGACAATAGACAACTGGGTTATAAGCGGCATAGAAATTAAAACCAAGCTTCCTAAACTAATTAACGCCCAAGCTACATGAGTATCCGCATTGATAACTTTTGCGTTTGATTTTTCGATATCAGTTGGGTTGAACACTACATAAATATTTTTAAGATAAGAAGCTAAATTGTATGAATTCTGTAATGTATTTTTTATGAATCTTTGTTGTTTATAGTTTTGTTTAACAGAGAAAAGTAATATAACGAAAGTATCAAGTTCATTTTTTTAAGTTTTTTGTTTTTTCCGTTTTCTGTGATTATATCACGTAAATATATATTATAACCAAAGTATAAAGTTTGAGTATGGGATTGATGATTTTTTTTTATAATAAAATTGATAAACAAAATAAAATTTAAGTGTTTCTTATTCGCTTAAACAAAATTAAAATTGCTGTACTTTTGGACAAAAAAACCTATATTGATTGGAAATACAAATTATATATGAATATTTCGTCAAATTAACCAAATATTACTTGAAATCGAAGTTCAATAATTCTGTTCAATGTGAGTAAAGTTAACAGACAAATACATTGAATATATAAGGTTTTATCAGTTTCGAAAGCAAAAAGTGCCTACATATAAAATTCAAATTTCAAAAAAAAAAATCAGTGGCTGGTTCTGAACACAGCGATTTTTCTAAAAAAAAATGTATTTATTTTTTAAACATCGAAAAACTTTTTTTTTGTAAATTTGATATTTTAATTTAATAATTTTAGGGAGCATTTGCATAAGAAAAATATTTTAATCGGTTTATCCAATGTTGAGAAAATTGAAACATGGCACAGTTCTATGGGAAGTACTGTTAATAAAAACAAAAATACTTTTATACTTGATACACATATGATACTTGCGATTATAGGTACTATAAGAAGGTAAGTTATGCATTCGTAAAAATAAACTAACAATCAAACAAGACATTACGATCATAGAGAAGCAAAAACGTGATCGACAAAAAATGTCTTTCTGTCCAGCCTGTCCGTCTGTATGTAACATTTTTTTGCTACGTGGTTTTTGACGTTTATATTTTTGACAGATCACACATGACAAATTCCACGAACATTTGACATTTCGATTCAGTATTGTTTGCCATTTCATCATGAATAGACTTACGCCTGAACAACGTTTGCAAATTATTGAAATTTATTATCAAAATTCGTGCTCTGTGAAAAATGTGTTTCGCAAGCTACGTCCGTTTTTTTTTCCGCTCATTTTTGGCTAAATGGATACGTGAATAAGCAGAATTGCCGTATTTGGAGTGAAGAGCAGCCAGAGACAATTCAGCAGCTACCAATGCATCCCGAAAAATGCACTGTTTGGTGCGGTTTATGGGCAGGCGGCATCATTGGGCCGTACTTCTTCAAGGACGATGAAGGCCGCAGGGTTACGGTCAATGGAGAAAGGTACCGTTCGATGATAACAGATTTTTTTTTGCCGAAAATGCAAGAATTGAACTCGGTCGACATGTGGTTCCAACAGGACGGTGCCACATGCCACACTGCACGCGAAACCATGCATCAATTGAGAGGCGAATTTGGTGAGCAGTTGATCTCACGTTTTGGCGCAGTCAATTGGCCACCAAGATCATGTGATTTGACCCCGTTAGACTATTTTTTGTGGGGCTATGTTAAGTCTATTGTCTATGGGGACAAGCCAAACACGATTGCTGCCTTGGAAGCCAACATTGAACGCGTCATTGGTGAGATTCCGGCCGAAATGTGTGAAAAAGTTTGCCAAAATTGGACCTTCAGAATGGACCACCTGAAGCGTAATCGCGGGAAACATTTAAGTGAAATTATTTTTAAAAAGTAAATGGCAGACATTGATTTATCGATCCAAATAAAACTTTCATTCACTTTTTACAAGTTTCTGTGTTTTTTTGAATTTTCAAAAACCAAGCTCTTAAAAAATCACCGTTTATAACGAGCTACAGCCTAAACGGCTTAAGCGATTACCTTCAAATTTGGTATGTGTGATTCTTTTGGCATTCTTGAGAAGGGAAATTGAAATTGTATTGTTAGAGCCTAAAACTAACGGTACCTGCCACATAACCGTTTAGAAAATTCTTATTTTGCTCGAAAACGGGTCCAACAATTTTGATAAACATTTTTGAGAATTTTTTTGATGGCAATCATTCAATCTGAACCAAGCTTACGGGAAATATCTTTTATAGGTACATTTAATATAACGTTTTTTAATTGTTGGCTTTTTTGGTAACGGTACATTGGACTTCTTTCAAGTTTTATATCTGAGAATGTCTAAGTGGCCAAACAAATTCTGCATATCAAAATTTTCAATATTTTTTTTTCTAATTAAAATTAATTTTTAAAACTTTTTATTTCAAAAGACAATTATTTTAAAACTAATCAAAAAAAATAATTTTTAATTTTATAATCGCATGTAGATTAATAAACTCTAAAAAACTGCATACCAAAATTTAAAAAAAAATTGTTTTCAAAAACCTACAAACTAAAAAACAGTATTTCAGCTAAATTCGACCTACAATTTTCGAGATACTATTTTTATAAAATTTTCATTGATCCGTTGCATCTAATGGTGTTCTTCGTTTTTTTTAAACCGATTAAAGTGTTGGTTTTGGCAGTTTTAGTAAGTTTAAAAACGATTCTTCCCACCTATACACCATTCACTTTAACTATATACATATGTATGTACATATTTACATTATTACCCTCCAAATTTACATAATTAAAATCCATTTAAATGTACATTTGTAGGTAGGTATCTATCTAACTATTCCTTGAATCATGCATTCGACAATTCATTATACTAAGAATTAAGTAAATCTTACCTACATCGGCTTTAAAGTTGCATATCATAACTAGACCACCGACCTACTAAACAGCGTCAATGCTTAGCTGCGTTAAGGTTGGTTGCTCTAAGAGCAAGTCCGTATGATTCAGTCGTGCATTTTATTTTATAAAAATTCTTGGAGCCGTTTTAGAGAAATACATTATTTTCTTAACGGTTTTTTCAACATTTGTATGGGAGGTAACGTTGTTTTTTATTTAAGGAAAATAGTTCTCTTTAACTATTCAAGATGTTGTCAAAAAACTACAAAATACGTAGTTTCTTAAAAATCCATTGAGTCGTTTTCGAAATCTTGAGTTTTCAAAATAAATTCTTTTTTTTTTTTTAATTTTCAAACAATTTTTTTTGGGAAAATTTTGGCTTAATAGTGTTTATACTTTCCTGGAGCTTCTGCGCAAAAAAAATTTAAGAAATTCAAATTAATCGTTTCCCAGAAAATCGAATTAATGAACTGATGAGCTGTTTTTATAAAAGTAGGATTTTATAAAAGTAGGATTTTCGTTTTTGGCCCAAAAATATGTATGGGAGCAACTGTTATTTGTCGTCTTAAGATAAATGAAAAAAAAAACGTGTGGGCATATTAGCGAAAAAACAATATCTACCAAGTTTGAAGCAAACCCATCCAACCGTTTTGGCTGCAGACTAGCGGAGAGATGGACAAACAGACGGAATTGGGGGACCCACTTTTTTGGTATTCTCTATGATCGTAATGTCATGTTTGATGGTTAGAATTTTTTTTACCTATAACCGCCAGTACAAAAGTGTGGCGAATCAATTAAAATACAGCCCTTAGATTCAATGCAAACACATCCATATCATTACATGCACATCGTTGACAGGCACATTACCCGCGAACACATCTTTAACGTCGGCAAGCTTACGAGTACATTGGCAAGTTCGATTCCATGAGAGCCATGTTGTTTCCGCCTCTCTTGTTTTTCTGGCTTGACAGCGACAACACTCGTCTCGTTGTAATTTTTTTTCCCTTTTTGTATTTAATAAGAATAAATCTTATAAATAATAAAGTCATCCGCTTTCATTTTTATTAATCACTGGTAGATATATATTTAAGTGATGATATATATTATCATCACAATTGGTGACCCCGATAAGGAAATAATTCAATTTTTTTCAATAAATCCACAATCCATCGTTTTACCAATCATTTTTTCCCAACATTTTCCGTGTCTCCTGGATCCAACCGAGAAGCAGGTCGAGACTTCATCAGACGGAGAATCAGGCACAATGCCATCATCGGACCTCAACACAACAACGACACAGCCACACGTCGCAGGGCTCTCAATTGCAGCGCGTCTACCATAATTTTGGCATGATCGTCCATCCTTATGGTTCGCCCAAGTTGAAACCATCCTCGCCACATCAAGGCTATCTGATGACACAAAGTATCAATACGTAATTGCCAATTTGGAACGAAGAGGTTTAGAGCAAGTTTCTGACATTCTTCTGTCACCCCCAGCCACAGGCAAATATAGTGTAGTAAAAGCCAGATTAATTCAAGTTTACGAGTAGAGCCAAGAGCGAAGACTTCAAGGTCTTGTCGAAGGCATCGATTTGGGCGACTCACAACCATCACAGCTACTTCGACGCATCCGAGACATCTCTGGGTCCTCAGGCACACCAGATGCGGTACTTCAGGTGTTATTTCTTTCTAAATTACCGTCCCACGTGAGAGCTGTACTTTCTGCGTTCACGAGCGATTTAAACAATAAGCCATAATCGCAGACAATGTGATTGGCCACTGTCACCTGTCACCCATCGGCCTCTATAGCGGCAATACAATAGTCACTTCAAAGACATAACTCAAATTCAGGTGTCAACAACGACGTTTTGCTTGACATACAACCTAGGCTAGCCGCACTGGAAGGAGGATCACGAAACAGGCAGAAATTTAGGAGCAGTACCACAGACGATCGTCCACGCCCACCTAGCAGAAGTAATTCAAGACACAATGAAGCCTGTTGGTACCATAGTCGCTACGGCACTCAAGCACGAAACTGCTCCCAACCGTGCACATTCACACAGGGAAACGCCAGCCAGCAACGTTAATGGAGGCGTCAACATGTCGCCTCTTTATTATGGACAGAATTACTGGGCATTCATTAGTTGACAGCGGCGCTGCTATATCAATCCTAGCTGTAAAACCGACCGCCAAACTTCAAGAGCAGCCATATGCGTTATAAGCAGTCAACCGAACTAAGATCAGCACTTACGGTACCGTCACTATCAAACTGGATTTAGGGTTGCGACACGCTTATTCAGATGGACATTTGTTCGCGCAACTGTTCCACAATCCATTCTTGGAGTGGACTTCCTCCAACACTTTCGATTTCTCTTGGACGTTCATGGACGCCGTCTCATCGATCAAATAACAAATATCAATACTTCAGCAGCCCTCATCTCCGCTGACTGCACGATTATGTACTCTATCGATCACACGCATAAATACGCGGATCTTCTTATGCAATACAGATCCATAAAACTTCCTTTTTCGTCTCAGCCCCAACCTAAACACAATATCCGTCACCATCTGGAGACTTCTGGGCCACCAATATCGTGCCGCGCAAGGCCCATTCCACCGGAATTCTACGCCATCGCCAAAATTGAGTTTCAACCCATGATGGATTTGGGTATATGCCGCCCGTCAAGCAGGCCATGGACAAGCCCTTTGCACTTCGTGGTAAAGAAAAATGGAGATATACGACCATGCGGGGACTAGCGTCGTCTCAATTTTGTCACTCTTCCGGATCGATACCCCCTGCCAAGTCTGCCGGACTTCCAGTACATCATGCCGGTCAAGACAATATATAGCAGATTGGACCTAACACGCGCATATCATCAAATACCGATGGCACCAGAGGACATATCCAAGACAGCCATCATTACACCGTTTGGGTTGTATGAGTTCACCCGCATAACGTTTGGACTACAGAATGCAGCACAAACACAACAGCGATTCGTCAATTCTATCTTTGGTGAGTTGAGTTATGCCTTTACTTACATTGACGACATGCTTATAGCATCAAAATCAGCTAAAAAACAGCAAACACATCTGGAGGAAATCTTTAAGCGGCTACAGGACAATGGCATCACTATTAATATGGAAAAGTGCGAGTTCGGCATAGGTACACTTAATTTCCTCGGTTATCATGTTGATATCACTGGCATACGAACACAGCAGTACACCATTAAAGCCATATCGGAGTTTCCACAACCAACAACAGTTCGTGAACCTCGTCGCTTTTTGGGACCACTCAATTTCTTCCGTGATTGTCTACCACATGCAGCCGCGGAACAAGCATCGCTCCAGATTGTTACTATGGGTGACAATTCACCACTCTCGTGGTCTATGACATCACAAGCAGCTTTCCAACGCTGCCGCAAGTCCCTAGCCCGCTGCACTTACCCATCCGTCACCGGATGCAAATCTACACCTCATGTGCGATGCGTCCAAAACTGCAGTTGGTGCAGTATTACTCCAAGTAGTGTATGGTAAAACTGCACCATTGGGTTATTTTTCGAAGACTTTAAATCCTTCACAGCAAAAGTATAGCACGATCGAGAGTTGTTGGCTAAAAAGCATGCAATCGTACATGTCCGCCATTTGGTTGAATGCCGACCGTTCGCAATATTTACCGATTACAAACCGTTGACGTTTGCTTTTCTCAGCACACCATCACGGGAACGGACAATTCAGCAGCTGATGCCCTGTCTAGGATTGCTACGATTGCAGATCCTTCAGTGCCATTGCCAAGGCACAATGTAGTGACCAGGAACTGCAGAAATTAAAAATGGTGAGTCAGAAACTTACGTTCATTGATATTGTTCTTCCAGAATAGGGAAAAGAAAATAATTAAACAAAACAGCGAAGGCTATTGAGTTGCCAGAAAAAGCTATTAAGTTATCGGCGGAGGATGTTCAGGGGCCGGTCAAGGCTATTAATTTGCCGGTCAAGGTCAATAAGTTGCCAGTAAAGGCTATTGAGTTACCAGGTGAAGTTGCTGAGCTTCCGGCGAATGCAATTGAGTTGTCCAGCGAAGGCTGATGAGTTGCCAGCGAAAGCTGTTGAGTTGTCGGCGAAGGGTGTTTAGTTGTCGGTCAAGACTATTGACCTACAACAAATTATTGCCAACAATTTGGCAGACAGTATTTTCGATGGGCGTCCAGCGGTAGTTACTAACAATTTAAAAAACAAGAGAGCAACTCTTCGTTAGAATGTTTTTTTCTCACAAAACTGAAGGAATTTTCATTAAACTTCGTGTTGGCATTTAAGGCTATATGCTCAATTTTTAATTATTTCGTTAAAATGTCATTGTTGTATTTATAAATCAATTCCTTTAATTTAATTGTCAAAACGTTGCATAGATTGAAGAAAAAAACATCAATTTAATTGTTTGCTATATGAATCAACAATAACCCAAGCTCCTTAATGGTAAAGTCAAAATCAGTTTAGCAAATACGCGTTTCCTGTCTCAAGGACACTAAACAATATATTGACGTATCCGTTCTCAAATACATCTGATCCCTCATAAAGGACAAACATATTATTTATCTCCAATTCATTTGTATTCAAACAACAACTGCGTTTATTCTAATATACCATCGTTGACTTTCGAAAACCAAACCGATACCATAAATATATGAACACATTCTGTCGAAAATACAACCCTCTAAAAGCTAACGGACATAGAACTCTGTTTGCATCAATCTTTGGGTTTATCTCTAAGTTGACGGTGGATTATTATAGATGCGGATGAATTTGATAAAAAAAATACATATTCCTTTCAATGCATGATTTACGACCATTATTAGAGGTTCTGCTTTAAGGACTTTTCTTGGCGTATACATATCATAATGGACGTATTTCATATTTTTTGGAGATAGCAGGATTGAACTTCTTCCACTCAAGCATTTGTTACATTGATTTGTTAGGCAGACAGTAGAAGTAAAACATTATTAATCAGCTCATTTAGAATTATCTGATGAACGTGTATGGAACCTTTCTTGCATGTAACGGCTTTGAGGGTAAACAAAGGAAACTTTGGAAATAGATTTACGAGATTTGAACGCTTAAAATGGGACTAACCTCATATTTTCGATGATATTCTAGAAATAGGCACTAAAAAATATACCATATGATCAGTGTTCCCATATTGTGGGAATAAATTTTAATATACAATGCGGTGATTTCAACCATAGAAGTAGAACATTATTATACCTAGACACAAAATAAAATGAAATTGATTTTCAGATTGAATTTCAATCCAAGGTTAATATTAGAATGTTTTTTATTTATTTTGGGCTATTTTAAACCTTTGAAAAAATATATATTTTTTTACCTGTCTGCCTTATTTTTATATTAAAAAAAAATAACTTGTAAGGGAGGAAAACTCAATTCTAATAAGCACGTTGTTTGGAATCAAGCCCTCAATGTCGTTTCACTTTTGTGAACGAAAAAATCCAAAAAAAGAATAATTTTGTTCTGTTTGACTTGTAACGACAAATTTCAGAAAACAATTACAGTCACCAGACAATAATTCCAACGATATAGCGGCAAGCGGTGTACCGAAAAAGTACTCCCCTGTCGTTTGAATTTTTTTTTTGTTATCCTTCCTAAGGACGAAGTGTAAATTGATAGAAGAAGAGAAAAACACTGTTGAAATATTTAAATTGACTGTTTCTGTTCCAGTTCGGCTGTCAAAGTATTACGGATGTGTGAGCATCCAGTCAAGTCGAAGAACCTGATTTGCGTCAAATTGGTTTCATGTTTTTGTTCGATTTGAAAGTATTAAGGTTATGTCGGAATGTTGGTTTTTTTACACGGAGCGAATAATCAGTTAATACTTTGTTCTTTTAGTTAATGTTCCAGTTCGGGATGTTCGACAATAATATCTCATTTTATTCTGAACTATTCAATTATATTATAGTTATGCCAACTTTAAATAAAATGGAGCAATCTAAACTGTAGTAATACGAAGAGAGAGACAAATAAATATAATGGTGCAAAATTTTAAACGGTTTAGTAAAATGTTAAAGCCTCTTTTAGCAATTTACTGAGCTAAAAAGGTGATTGAGCTAATTTCAAACGATTTTAACATTTTACTAAAGTTAAAATCACGGAATGGCTGCTTTAACTTTTAGCGATTTGCTAAATCCATTCTGGAATCTGATAGTATATCAGCTTGCACGCGGGGTGCCCAGGTTCGAGTCCTGCTGGTGCACAATTTTTTTTTTTTTTTTTTCGTAAATAATGAAGTTAAAATGCTGAAAATCGAAATAACTAATACCTTTTAGAGCACATGTTGGGTTTTCATCAACATATAATTAATTTACAACACATAACAACAATAATTGTGATAATCAAAATTCAAACCGTACAAATGCTAAGCTTTTTGTTTAATTAGCAATTTACTAGTTTAGAAAAGGTTTAAAAATTTTGAAATAGTTATTCAATCAATAAGCACTTAGGAAATTGCTAACTAGTCAAATGCTAAGCCCTTAACTATGGGTTGTTTAAAATTTTGCGCCATTTGGTCTAATTTGAAATTTAAGTGGGTCATCCTCCTTTTACCTAAAGTACGTACACTAATAGCACATACATGTGAGGTTAATACTGGACATTATGCTCTTTCCACTTCCACTTTCTTGTTTATTTTATTTTAAATTAGAAACAATAACTCCGCTATTCAGTAAAATAATATTCTATTGATGAAAATACTAAAATTATTAATTTACACATTTGCAGCATATAATTTAAAAAAAATAAAACTTGAAGACTAATCGTTAAGAGAGGAAGTCGAGTGCGACTGAAGTCTGATTCGATTGAGGTCGGATTCAAAACTGAACTTTTCTTTTTCTATATCTTCTTCATCGTTTTTAGTATGGAATGTGTTGTTTCTCTTACATTTTATGTTTGGTAAGTATATGAGTTTGTGCTTGTATTAAGTTATATTTGTATTAATGTTCGTGCTACTCTATTTTTGCATTCGGCTATGAATTGCTTGTTTTATGAGATTTGAGCACAAAAGTTAAGTCAGGTATTACATAGCGCGTGATTGTAACGGGCAAGCCACAATTAAGCCATACTAAGATCGGAAACCTTCGTACGTTTCACCCCCCAAAACCCAGTTGTTTACATTGTTGTATTTGTACCTTTGAAACTCCATCTATGAATAGATGCGAAATCGAAAAACAAAACAAAAACAAATTACTAGGGCTGTGGTGTCTATGTGTCTCTAAGAAGAGGAACATATAAGATCCTTGTGTGCGATTTTATCAATGGGTCTATTGGGAGAGGAACGGGAACGTTACTTGTGTGCGTGTTTCAGCTTGTCGGCAAATGTCAAAAAACAGCAGAGGTTTCGGGTCCTTATGTTATTAGTTTATGGCGCAAGCATTGATTATTTTCTTTTGTACTTCTATTTGGTAACGCGCGTTTTATTACACGAAGCCTTGTTCACATTTTCAGTACTGGGGGTTTATTTGATAGCTATCTTTCATTTCATCTTCTTTGCCCAGTGCAGATATTGAACAAAAAATTATTTTTAAAAGAAAAATGAAAGGCAAAGTTATTTATATAGGTATTTCGGGTGACAAAGACAAAGATTGTAGAGAATGGCGTTAATTTGGTAATTTAATATAAGTTTAGAAGTTTTTTCTTTGCTCTATTTAAATTCGTCAGTCATTTGGATTGGTGTTCATTCATCTACAGCGACAATTAAGTTTCAAATATAACTTTATATCATAACTAACACAGTAAGATACATTATCTTATTAGTTAGTGCAAGCTTCAAAGATAATTCTTTTACATATATTAGTGATTTGTGTTACGTTAATAGTACTTAATCATTTAAATCTGTTAAGGCATTATTATTATTACAAACCAATAAATTAAAAAAAAAAAAAAATTAAAATATATCAAAACAATGTTCATTCAATTTTACATTAACATGGAAGGATAAAATGAAGTAATTGTAATAAAAGAGAGAAAAATAAAAAGAAAGAAACATAAAAAGAAGGAAAATAAAAGAATAATAAAAAAGAGAAAAACTAAAAATGTCCAATCATCATCAAGGTGCCCCCAGGTATTGTCTAAGCTTAACTTTAAACAAGGTTGTGTTACTTATTAGCCTTACAGCTTGGGGAAGGCAGTTCCATAGACGTATCGCGTGGATAAAGAATTGTCGCTCAGAAATCAAAAAAACTATATCGAAACGGAATGAGATAAAGAGTACTAATTGATTGGGTGAAACAGATCCTATTATATAAGTACATAGGTTGACGTATTACGATAACGTTATGAAGCAAGGGCAATGTTTTTATTTTAAAAATATAATGTAATCCCAAAAATAGACTTTGACAAATCTGAAACATGGTCATGTCTTTTCAAACCATAAATATATCGGGCTATACTGTTGTATGCCACATTGAGTTCCCGGTTATGTTCAAAATCACAGTTGTTGAAGATTTCACATCCAAACATCATTATCGGTATAATCAAAGTTTTGGCTAGGATTAATCTCGTTTTTAAAGGTGCGTAGCCCAAAGCGTACGAAGACCTGCGTACACTCTTCCCAATGTAAACCTGATATGAGTATTCCAAGTGAGAGTTCTATTAAAAATTATACCAAGGTTTTTTGCGGAATCAACAAAATCAACACGACTGCTATTAAGATATAAGTTAGGTAAATATGAAGTATCAACCGGCTTCCTGGAGATAACCAAACACTTAGATTTGGATGGGTTTAACCAAAGGCCGTTTGCTCGGGACTAGTGTAAATATCTGCTCAGATCTTCATTCACTTCACATGCAGCGTTTTCCACCAGGCCCAATGGAAAACTCTTCCGCATCTGCACATCATCAGCATACATATCAACCGAGGAACCTTGTAAATATTTAGGTAAGTCATTTATGTAAATTGTGAAGAATATTGCACAGAGAATTGAGTCTTGTGGAACGCCTAAACTAAGGGGAAGGAAGTCTGACATTGAATTATTTACAACGACTGCTTGTGATCTGCAGCTTAAGTAAGAAGCTATGAGATTTGTGGACGAGGAAGAAAATTTGAATTGGTTTCTAAGTTTACTACAAAGAATACTGTGGCTTACCGTATCAAATGCTTTTGAGAAATCTAGGGCAAGAAAAGTCATTTTGTCATTATCTAAGGCTTGCCTGATCTCTTCGGTTACATTGATTAAGGCAGTTGTGCAACTGTGTTTTGGACGAAGACCAGACTGATTGTCACATAAAAGTTTATTATTTTGGAGAAATCTGTGTACCTGCGAACTCTTAACTTTTTCAAAAACCTGGGAAAGGAATGGTAAAATAGCAATCGGTCTGAATTCATTGGAGCTTTTGGGTACAGGTATTATTTTAGCACGTTTCCAGGTGAGAGGAAAAACTCCCGTCATTAATATTGAATTAAAAATATACGCTATACACTTGAGGATATGAGGGAGAATCATTTTAATAAAAACCGTATTAATGTCATCAAGACCAATTGCTTTTGATTTTATAGATAAAATGCTTTTTAAAAGGTCTGCATTATCAACAGCTGAAAAGTTAAAATTAGGAGAAGAATTACGAACATTTGATGAGGGAATTGATACAAAATACCTATTCAACTCATTACAATCTATATTTTCCATGTTCCCCTTAATTTTTTTTCCCTAACCCTATTTCTTTCAAATTTTTCCATAGATTTTGTTTAGCTTGTGAGGAATCTAGGCGGGGAGCAAAAAAACGTCTTTTAGCCTTAGGTATTTCGCAGGTTACCCTATTCCTCAAAACACGGTAGGTACTGTACAACACATCTAACCGAAATCTTTTCCAATCATTATATGCTTTGTCACGTTTATATATTAAATTTTAAATACCAGAAGTGAACCATGGGAATGCGCATTCCCTCGTTTTCACCAGCTTACTTATCAGCGGGACGTGATTATTAAATAAAGTAAATCCGAAAAAAAAGAAAGGCAAGAAAGAGAAACGTCAAAAACACGCAAGGAAAATCCTACCCTCTGTGTTCAAATAGATTTATTTCTGTTCCATCGTTTCGTTCTTTCTTTCTCTTTCGCACTTTATTCACGCAGGGGTAAACATGCGCTGTGTAATACCGGACTAAGTGCAGGTTAAATTTTTTAATAGAAAATTTTCTCTGAGTGTACAATTTAAGGGTAAAGATTGTTCACTTCTAGTTACATTTTCGTTTCCAAATCATTGGCTTTCTTTTATTTTTTGTTTTGTTTAAATAATGTTACCATCTTCTTGGTATAAGGTGTTCATTTTGAGTCAGTGGTTAAAATTAATGGAAGTATAGAACCTAATTTTGTAAAATTTCAAAATGAGATTGATCTAAGTCCAAGTTCACAAGTTCTGAGAATTTGTTTTTGGTAATGGGTTTTAAATTATAATTAATTTTGCTTTATCAAGAAATCATTTTATAACTACCTAATGTGCAGATTAATACAGAAATATGATAATTTATCAGATTTTTTTCCATTTTTAAGGATTAATGAATTCTGGTACTGGTTCACTGGCCTTATTTTTTCGGAGGCTTTATTATTAGTGGCATTGCGGAGTTACAAACTCATCCAGGGACAAAGTGAATAATAGTATGCATATGGCATGGAACAAACTTAATTGCGTCAATCCGAGATAAGTATATACTTAGTATTAACATGAACAGAAAGCTTCAAGGGTATTTACAGAATGAGAAATGGTCAACTGGCAAAGAACTACAATCGGATGATAATCCCGGGCAAATAGAGGACGCAAATCCATGTATGCCAGCATCTAGCAAGGAGAAATACATCTCGGGCGAGAAAAACATTAATGGAACAAAGAGCACTATAAACGATGGGAGACCACCCTCTCAAGATACTTCTACTCTACCAACAAAACGGAACCCTTTACACTAATCCATCCACTTAACGAATAAGAAAGATCATCAGGCGCTCTGAATGACCATCTGACGTGGGTTCAAAATGGTGGCATTAGTTTTGCCATCATAGTATTTCTCCCTAGATCCAAATTGCAACAAAATGATGCAATTTGGCACGATAACAGGTGAATCAGCAGAATTCGTAGAAAGGCTATCTTATACAAGTGTGCACATGAGCTTCACGATTGCAGTTCTCCCAATAAGGGACAAGATTAAGGTTATTATGAGTACAATTCGTCGGAACTGAAAGAATGCCCAACTAACATACTCTCCAGAGCTAAGCTCCCGAAATCTGAAAAACAATCTTGTAAGCCTCTTTTAGGTTCAATAACTGTCCTTAGAGTTAATTTATTGTTACGAAACTTAAATTATTCTCATAACGTTTTTTTATAAGCAAATTAAATGTTTTTTTGCGACCTTTAGTCCAAAATGCGTTTCGCCCAGGTACTACAGTTGGGCTCATCAGTTTAATTTATTAAATTTTATTAAAGTCGGTAAACATCACAAAGCTCGTACGACAAAATAGAACATAAATTCCATCTCAAAATTCTTAACCTGGAAATAACCGAAACCTTTCACAAAATAAAACAATCCAACAACACACTCAAAATGCTTAGCAAACAAATACAAAAAAATATAGCATCACAAGAACACAATTTAAAACTCAACAGCAACAAAATTTCGTAATCATTTGCACGAAAAAAAAACGAAATCCACACACAGAAAATTAATCAACTCAAAGCTGCTCTGTGGAAAAAATGAAACATTTAAATGCATGACGATTGGTTTGTAAACAAAAGTTACGTAGAGTTTCCCGTCGAAATCAAATGGCTTCTGTCGTTGGGAAAGAAATTTTCTTTGCCAATTGGCAAAAAATACGTTCCCTCTTTTTCAACTCTTTGCAGATGGCGAAGATATCATAAGAACAGAAAAAGATGAAATAGAACAAGAAGAAACTAGAGCTAAGTATAGCAATATGCTTCATTCTTTTTAACGTTACCACCTGAATGATGCATTCGACAAATACATCACGAAGGTACACAAAGTTGCGATAAATTTTCTTAAAGAAACACCAAAACACCATAATTGTAGCAGCTGATAATGGCAATGTTACTGTTGCGATGAATATGACGGAATATGAAGACAATGTGACAGAACTACTTTCTGACCGCTCTACATACAAGGCCGTACGAGCAAGCCCCCTCACCACTCTACAAAACAAAAATAATGAATTTGCGAAATGGTTGCACACCAACAAGATGATCGATGATAGGGAAAAAATAATTATGACTACCCAGTAGGAAATTTCGTCATCAATGAATTTTTTTTGATGAATTCATCAATGAATTCATCGACTATTTCCATCGATGAGTAGTATGTCATGATTTCATAAGAAAACGGTTGCGCATTTTTTCTTCAGTTAACTAAATTCAAATGAATTGTTCACTACATTTTTAGTTACAAAATCATAAACGATGATTCCACTGATGAAGAGTAATGTATAGGTTCATGAGTTCGCAAATGATGTTTGGTTCTCTGCGGTGCGGTGATTATTTTGTTTTCTTCCCGAAAACAAAAAAAATGCAAACAAAAAAGCCTTAAAAAAAGGGGTTGTATCTGCCATGGGAAGAGTGACGAACATTGCCTTTTTTCTACCTGCAACGAGAAATGCGCTCAGTAGACAGTCTTCGCTGGTCATGTCATGAGTATCTGTTTTTTTTTTTTTTTTTTTGAGAAAGTGAAACCACATATAAACCAGAAATTCCAGTTTTGTTCGCGATCATTATCACCATTTAACACAGCAAGAAAAGTTTATTTTTTTTATCAAAATGTTTTTTTTTTGTTCAGAAATTGTATTGAGCCAGCTGAAAGGTTTCAATTATTAACTTTAAGATATTTGGCGACTGGTGGGTATTTATTCGACTTTATTCAAAACAAAATTTAAAAATCCCAATATTTCTCTTAGCACATTACACTCAATACGTAATCCTGGCGACAGTGCAAAACCTAAAAACAACAAAAAAAAGAACACAAATTTTGAACAAAACAAATCGAAAAAGTTTTCAAGTTATTGTTGGCTTGGAACAGTTTTAAATTACGATTAAAGGTGTTTTCAAAATTCCGGATGGTTTCAGAAGTTTGTGTTTCCGTTGGGGAAATAAATTAATTAAAATTCACACAATTGCGGGTGTGTGCTGAACTCAAATCGCGTGATGAAAAATAGGGCAGGATATTGTAGGACTGTATTTCAAGAAATTATATTGATTTAGGAGAAGACGGGGGTAAATTGGATATATGTAGATTTAATAAGAGTCTAAATGGTATTCATCAATTTTCGTTAAAATTTAAATTTCATAATTTGCATGGGTTACCAAGAAAAATAAAACAATTTATAAAGCTTTACATAAAACTAAGAAAATAATAATGCATGTATTTGGGTTAAATTGAGAAAGGTGCTACAGGATACGCCAGCCGTTTTTAATTCTAATTCCACTCCCTTATAAGGCTCGCATGGAATACCTGTCTTACTTACATTGTAGTTTACTTCTAATTTGATGCTTACTTGAGCTTTGTTAAGCTAGAATTACATGGTCAATATAATCATCGCGTTGACTCTCTGACGTCACCGCAAAACTTATTTTCATTCTGTCACAACACTGTCAATCAGAGTTGTAAAAGAATGCAATCATTTTGGAATTTCAATGCATTCATTGAAGTCACAGGAAAAACTTATTCATATTGACCTCAATTATATGAATTCACTTAAAGACTTCAACTTCAAAATATAAAGTCACCAGTCATTTTGAAGTCATTGATTGGGAATTCATTTAAGTTAATTCAAAGATTGCATTCAAATGAATGCAATCTTCTGTGATTTCAGTGACGCCATTGAAGTCTTTTTAAAGACATTGAAGTAATTTTGAAGTCATTGCAGTCCCTTTAAATTATTTTAAGTCCCATTGAGTTGATTTAAAATAACAAAAGTATATTAACACGTTAAGCTCACTACACATTTAAAAAAATATAGTATCGCAAAATAAAAGAAAGCAATTAAAAACCATGATTCATGAGGGAGCATACTGAAAAAAAGGAATAACTGTCATTTATTATTTTATTTATTTTTCAAAAATTTTTTTCCATTTCTTAATAAACAAAATAAATTGTTTTTGTTAGATATTAAACATATATCCACAAAAATTTATTCCGGTTCGCTAACTTACTATTTCATCTTAAGGTCTTTTGCCAAAAGTCGTGAAAAAGCGCTCCAAAAATTTGAAAAAAGTCGTAATTTTCTTTATAATAGTGTTAAAAGTACAAAATTTCAACATTAGCTATCTTAGGAAAGTATTCAGCTAAGCTATTTAAATCAAAAATGAGATTTTACTTATGTTTTTTTTAAGTAAATTTAATTGTTTGTTTTGTGACGACTTGCTGAATTTCGACTTGAACGGAAATTTAAGAAGTGTCGATTTTGCTACAACGAAATTGATTTCTTAGGATTTCAAATCAATAAGAAAGTGATCCATCCTAACAATGGACACATAGAAAAAATTAAGAATTTACCTATTACAAAAACGAAATATCCACTCCACAAATGCTTAGGATTATATTCATATGTTCATCGATTTGTCCCTTCGTTTTCACATATTGATATGCCATTACGAAATCTTCTTAAACCAAATGCTAAATTCCTATTCGATGAATTAAGTCTTTCGGCATTTTATACCTTAAAAGATAAATTAGTAAAGCCACCTGTTTTGCATTGTATTACCCGAAATATGACACAGAATTGCATTGTGATGCAAGCACTGAGGGTTTTGGAGGAATGTTAATGCAAAATCAGGAAGATAATAAATTTTATCCCACTTCTGAAGTTGTTAGGATACATACATATACAATGTTTCTGTTTCCTTAAAAAAACATATTTCCTCTTTCACAGAAAACTGACACTTTCATGTTATTTAATGTATACAAAATGAGGAAAAAAAATAGTAGGTATCATACGTTCTTTACCTAATGATTTCATAATTCAACATACATGGCATTTTTCATCATATAAAATTGATATGCGAATTAACGAGTTACATTAACAGAGTGAATTAATGGATGAGCATTCATGCCATTTTTCACCTGCTGAATAAGCAACTCTAAGTCAACTAGTGATTTCACAGCTTACCGTTCATGCCATTTTTCATCACATATAATTTGCTTATGAATAAATTAGTTACCCCTACTTCGTGATTTCACTGTTAAATATTCACCTCGAAAATCACATGGTGAACGCCTATGACAGCCCCATATTAAATTCATCGATGTTTTCATACCAAATTCATGGGGTGTAGCTTCTACTCATTGATGAAAAAGTTGGTACCTACACAGCACAAATACCTGCAATATGTGGCTTACCAAAGATTCACAAGAAAAACATGCCTCTTCGGCCGATAACGTCATCGATAAAAGTGTCTTGTTATAAACTTTCAAAGTACCTGGGTAAAATACTTTCAAAGTACCTGGAAAAAATCTCCTCACTCTGTAAAAAATTCGTTGGAGCTTAAATCCAAAGCAAAAGATTTTGTACGTGACATAAACGATATTTTATTTTCTTATGACGCTGTTTCCCTTTTTACTAATGTTCCTGTTCAGCTTGCAATCAACATTATTAAAAAGAAATGGGAAATTATAGCTGAAAATACCAAGCTGAGCCAAAATAAATTTATCGAATTTTTAAATTTTTGCCTCAAAGATAACAACTACCTGCAATTTAAGGACAATTTGTATTAACAAGTGCACGGAATTTCACTGGGAAATCCTCTTTTACCGACGATTGCGGACATGGTTTTAGATTTCTTACTTCAGGAATGTTTTAAACTAAGCTACAAACCTAAGTTTATAGCAAAATACGTTGATGATATCTTTGCGATTGTGGATAAAGAAGAAATTGAAAATGTCTTACGATGCTTAAACCAGTTTAATGAAAAAATACAATTCACCGTAGAGAGGGAAAAAAACAGATCGATAGCGTTCTTGGACGTTAAGGTCTATCGCGAAAATGATCGACTTTATTTCGACTGGTACCAGAAAGATATCGGCATCTGGGCGACTTGTCAATTTCCGATCTAATCAAGCCAATCACATTCGCATAAACACTGCGTCGAACTTAATAAACAAAGTTTTTGCGTTGAGTGACCGAATATTCCATTCCGCCAACGAAGAAAAAGTTACGCAAATACTCTTAGACAACAGTTTTAAAACAGAAGTTATAAGGAACTTGATACTTCGTCAAAAACACCAAGTTCGTTCTGAAAATAGGTTGGAAGAGAGGAGATGTGTTTATTAGAGTGTCGTTTATGTGCCCAAACTTTCCGAAAATTTCAAAGAAATGGTCGAGAAAAACAATCCGGAAGTTAACTTGTCATATAGATAAAACCAGACTGTTGCATCCCTATCCACCAAATTCCCCTAGAAAAATATATTTTACAGTGAGCAATCGCTGTAAATTTTATTAAAGTCGGTAAACATCGATAAAAAAATAATGCGTCTTAGAAAGGTACTACAGCATCTAACTGATGAAGCCAACTGTAGTACCTGAGCGAAACGCATTTTGGACTAAAAGTCACAAAAAACATTCAATTGGCTTTAAATCCACACAATCCACTAAAACAAAAATAAAAATAATATAAACATATTGTTTGCGTTTTCATCAATTAGTTTTTTTTATAAGAACTAAGCTCTTTACAATGTTCAAATAATTTAAATCTTATATATAAAACAAAAATTTTCCTCCTTTAACAAGATTCCAAGAACTTATAGTTTTATAAAAATCTTGTTATGAAATTTAAACGCTTATATAACGGGTGATTTTTTTGCTACTTGGTTTTTGACGTTTATATTTTTGACAGATCACACATGACAAATTCCACGAACATTTGACATTTCGATTCAGTATTGTTTGCCATTTCATCGTGAATAGACTTACGCCTGAACAACGTTTGCAAATTATTGAAATTTATTATCAAAATTCGTGCTCTGTGAAAAATGTGTTTCGCAAGCTACGTCCGTTTTATGGTCGTCATAATCGACCCACCGAGCAGGCATCATTGGGCCGTACTTGTTCAAGGACGATGAAGGCCGCAGGGTTACGGTCAATGGAGAAAGGTACCGTTCGATGATAACAGATTTTTTTTTGCCGAAAATGCAAGAATTGAACTCGGTCGACATGTGGTTCCAACAGGACGGTGCCACATGCCACACTGCACGCGAAACCATGCATCAATTGAGAGGCGAATTTGGTGAGCAGTTGATCTCACGTTTTGGCGCAGTCAATTGGCCACCAAGATCATGTGATTTGACCCCGTTAGACTATTTTGTGTGGGGCTATGTTAAGTCTATTGTCTATGGGGACAAGCCAAACACGATTGCTGCCTTGGAAGCCAACATTGAACGCGTCATTGGTGAGATTCCGGCCGAAATGTGTGAAACAGATTGCCAAAATTGGACCTTCAGAATGGACCACCTGAAGCGTAGCCGCGGGCAACATTTAAGTGAAATTATTTTTAAAAAGTAAATGGCAGAAATTGATTTATCGATGCAAATAAAAATTTTATTTACTTTTTACAAGTTTCTGTGTTTTTTTGAATTTTCAAAAACCAAGCTCTTAAAAAATCACCGTTTACAACCCAAACGAAAATAATTGGCCTACAGCAATAAATTAACAAATTAACTCTTTTTATATACCTATATCTTCTGGTCCGAAGCAGCTGTTTATTTTTTTTGTCAATGTAATAAATTACATTTAATAAGTAAATTAGACCAAACGGAACTAAATTTGAGAAAACAAATATGGCTCCAGTTCGCATTCTCTTAAACAAAGATAGATCAAAGTAGTTGGACTACTCTCTCAGTGATGCAAATTAGTTGGCCTATGACGATTTAAATATATTTTTAGTTAACCGTTATAAAAATTGAAATGCACTTGTTTTGTTGTTTATTGATCTCTTGTTTTATGCAAGCCATCAACAGTTTAAGGTCAACCATGGTGCGTGGTATTGCATTATCAAGAGACCTTTGGGAATCCATAATTAAAGACTTCGAAACGGGATTATCAAGCTATGAAATCGCAAAACAATTCAAATTCGAAACATTATCTCAAAGGTCAAAAATAGTGGAAATGTGGTGATTGGTAAAAAAAACGGGACGCCCGCCAATTACGAATCGTCGAGATTGCAGAGTTTTAAAGAAAATAATAAATGAAAATCGACGTTAAACTGCGGCTGCAATAACTGTTCAATGGAGAGAAAGAATCCAAAAAACTGTTTCAATCGACACTTGTAGGCGGAATATGAAAAAAATTGGATACAAATTTTATAAGGTTGGTTTTAGATTTATTTAAACTAGATCTATTTTAATTCGTCATAAAAACATAGGCCAAAGAAAAACCACTTTTAACACCTAAACAGAAAAAGCGACTAGAGTGGGCCAAGCAACGTAAAAACTGGACTCTAAGTCAATGGCGGTCCGTTATTTGGAGTGATGAGTGCAGGTGGTTTGGTGGGCGATAAACGAAAACGAGTAATTAGAAATTCAAAAGAGGCTCTTTTCACAAAGATTGCCTTAAAAAAACGGTTAAGTTTCCAGCATCTCTAATGGGATTGGGCAATTAACATTTTGTTATTGGAATTGTCAATCCAGCCAAGTACAGGGATATTCTGCAAAATGAACTTCTCCCATCAATACCACGACTCCAAGCTAGTGATTGCTGCTATATTTAACAACAGGATGGTGCTTTTTGCCATACACCTAGGTCTACAATTGCGTGGTTATCTGCTGAAGCAATTCCTTGCGAAAAGAACCATTCCGGACTCTTGAAGACCTAAAAGCTAAAATCATAAATATTTGGAAATCTTTTGGTACCGCAGAATTTCAAAGATGAGTACACACATAGAAGCAGTTATCAAAGCCAAAGGCGACGTAACAATGTATCGTTATTTTATTTTGTAAGACTGCTCTATATCGTTATTTAATTAAAGTCATTTTGTTTTTGTTACTTATTCCTATCCAAAATAAATGTATCTTAAGAAAAATACCAAAATATTGAATATATTTCCGATGGAAATAAAGAATTAGCAGATTTTTGTTTTTAATCATACATAGGTAGTCCAACTATTTTGCGTTTGGTTAGTATCTTTAATCCCATAACAACTTTTGGGGGTGGCCGTGGCGCTATAGTTGTGTGCTCGCCTGTCAACCTCGTGGTCGCGGGTTCGATTCCTGCCATTTTCTATGTCTTCTTATATTCCCTTAAGAACCAATTCTAAAAATTGTCATAAACTGAATTCCTGGTTTACTAATTACATGCTGTTCAGGCATAATACTAACACGTGTGATTGAGTAAACTAGTATACCCATAAATATGACAACGAAATAAATAAAATAATGCGAATTATAAAAGACATAAATAAATAAGATACGGTAATTTTCTCCGCATTCGTTCAGCCGCCATCCCTGGAGATAAATCTGATACAACAACCAGCTCTAGTCTCAGAACATCGCACCAAAAATCTTTCCTATCCGTCTTTCTCTTCTTTCACCCGATGACCACGCTGTATTAAAAACATTAAAAAGGGTATTCATAGTCCTTGAGCGCGTGCAAAATTATAAGAAAAAAACTGATTTAGTCTGAGTCTAAGCTATTTTAAAATTCTATAACGAACCTTATAGAATTTAGGGTATACAACATTTTATTACAGGATTCTAATAGGATTTGCAGTTTTCAAATTGGCACATGGAACCACAAACTTCCTCGTCACATGCCAAGACAGGGACTGAGTTGAAATTATTAAATGGATGTGAATTTTCTCTTTCAATTTTCCTAAAAGTGTTTATTATCCTTAAGGTTTTTCCAAAGATTTGAAAATTTAAGTGTTTCCCGACCAAAAATTCACACATAGCAAATAGCACAGCATTCAGCAAACGTGTCATCAAAACAGAAACATTTTTATAATATCTTAAATCAAATTTACAAAAATTGTATGATTGGTACCTATACTTGAATATTTTTTAAGAAATCTGACAACGATATATTGTAATAAATTGGCATTCGTCTAGTGTCATGCTTGGATAAAAATGAATTCATGTTTTACTTTTGTAGCTGAGGCCCCCTTCCCATACTACGTCCATGATTTCGCTCTTTTTTTTTTTTAAATAATCCCATAATAAAGGGTCACCATTTTGCGGTTACAAAAGTATAGGGCTGGAATTCGACATGTGTCAAACTAAGTTGTTAAACCAATTTTTTTTTTCAGTTGAAAGTCTGACATTTCCGAAAATGGATCGCTTAACTATCGCACAACGCATAAAAATTGTTAAAACCTACTACAAAAATTCTGATTCTGTCACAGCCACATATCGTGCTATAAGATGAGATTATGGTTTACATAATCGTCTAACTACTCAAGCAATTGGCAAAAATGTGAAGAAAATTGAAGAGACTGGATTGGTTACAGATATTGTAAGGCTTTTGCATTATCGTTTCGCTCGTACCACTGAAAATATCGCTGCTGTAAGTGAAAGTGTTGCCGAAGACCCGAATGTGTCGATTCCTCAGGAATAAGGACTGTCTTACGGCACATTATGGCGTATTTTCCATTTGGATCTACACCTACATCCATATAAAGTCCAGCACACACAACAACTGAAGCCAGCTGACCATTCACAACGTCGTAGATACGTCGAATGGGTGGTTGAACAACAGGCGGTGGACATTGATTTTTCGAACAAAATTTTCTTCAGCGACGAAGCACATTTCTCACTCGGTAGGTATGTTAATAAACAAAATTGTCTTATTTGGCGTTCTGAGAATTCTCAAGCAATTGAAGAGAGGCCATTACATCCACAAAAAGTCACTGTTTGGGGCGCTCTTTGGTCCGTGTGATTGGACCTTACTTCTTCGAAAACGACGATGGAACGACTGTCACCGTCAATTCGGAGCGTAATGCTCATATGATTACCGACTTTTTGCCTGCTATTGAAGAATACGACTTGGAGAATATGTGGTTTCAACAAGACGGTGCCACATGCCACACAACTCGAGCGAATATGGCTTTATTGCAAGAGACATTTCCTGGCCGCGTAATTTCTCGTCGTGGCAATATCAACTGACCACAAAGATCATGCGATTTCACACCGCTGGACTTTTTTTGTCTGGCTACGCTAAAGGCCGTATTTATGCAGTTAAACCTTTAACTGTTGAGCACTTGAAAACCAACATTTTCCAGTTATGGCTGAGGCAACGCCCAATGTGTTTCAAAAAGTGGTCGAAAATTACCTTAAAAGAATCGATGGTTGCAACTATTCGCGTGGTAGTCATTTAAATGATGTAGTATTTCACACATAATATCAACGTTCAAACTTTATAATAAAAAAGAAATATCATTACAAAAAATATTTTATTTGTGTTTTATTTACGATTTCTTTTGAAGCCGCAAAATGGATAACCCGTTATAATAAATTTTCCCAAAAGAAGGCTTAAAATAAACTTGATAAGTATACGTGAGTAAAAGTAGAAGAAACAAAACTCTTATTGCCTGATTGTAAGTATTAAAGGACTCTCTCATCTTTACAGCAGCCATATTTAAATACGCAGAAAATATTGAGCCTGTGTGAGTATTTTGAGGGTTTCCAAACATACAAAATGTGGATATTTTGAAATTATATCCAAATATTATTTATTTTAAAAACTCTTTTTTAAACAAGTTGTAATGTGCATTATAAATATCACAAACATGAAGGGCAAAACAATAGCATTAATTGTAGAAGATTCTTTCTGATCTCGATACAAAATATTTAGCAATCGAAATGGGTGTTTTACTTTAACTTTTCGAGGTTTTTCTATTGAAAACTTTTGTGAAATGAAAAATGTTACCTCGGTGCAGTATTGAGGATATTTGTCTTGGATCGAGGCACAAGCTAAAATTCAGTGGACTACCACCAGGTTGTGAGAATAGTCTTAATGGCCTGAAAACGATATCCCAAACATGCACTCCAGGATCATGCTGTTTCTTCCAAGAAGCATAGTGGAAGATCTTGAGAAATCATTGTCTTTCATACCAGCCCTAAATGATGGACCCCCGTTCAAGGCCTGGAAGGATCTTAAGAATATGGTCGAGCAGTGACACTTAAATAGACCGCATAAGGGCAAACAGAAATAAAACCACAAAAATCCCACCCACCAGTCGTTCCACACATCATTTACAAACAATCCAAAATACAATCATGGTTACATATTTATATTTTACTTCTTGTTGGGTATTGCTAAAATAATGAAGATCTTGCATAACCAAAACGTTCTTCCTGTACTTTTCCTTCCTCTTCTTATCCTATCTATATTTTCATTGAAACCACACGTGTTTTATCTAACTACATCACATTTCGTAAAAATCTTTAAAGCTTAAATTCGTGACAAAATTCGTGCGACAGATCTCTGCATTTTATTTTTTTTTTATTTTATCATTTTTAGATTAAACGGTTTTCTTCGAAATGGATTGACTCCCTCCAAGTTTAAACTTCATGCAATGACTTTTCCGATTGTATCGGCAGATACGCCGAAATTAACATGAAAAAGAAAGAAAAAAATGCCCGAAAATTTGTTTTGATTTGTACATATTTGAATTTTTCTTCAGATAGAATAATTCATTACAATTTCAGAATTTAAAATTATCCATCACCGTGTCAGTTCAAGATTTACTTAAAACATTTCTTTATCGAAAACTTTCCTCCTCGTTTGGAAGAAATTTCTTCATCGAATTTTTCCACTTAAAAATTCTCATTCTCTTTTTCTTTTCAAAGCTCATCGACATTCCTCATCAGAAACAGCAGCAGAAATAAGTTCAATTTGAAAATAAAATTTCAATTTGTAACCACTTGACATGCTTCCAAGATAAATGCACGCTCGATGCATTCTGCTCCCAAAAAAAAAAAACAAAAAAAAAATTCATTTCCAATTTTATATTCTCTCAAACCAAAAGTCATCCTGCAAAAATGTGATTGCATTTAAATTGGATTTCTGTGTTGCCAGCCTTTGATCCAAAGCTGCGTATCGATGTCTTTATCTATTTATTTCTACACCTGGCTGGGCTTTAGTTGACATTGTCAATAGTAGCTCCAGGTCCAGCTTCGTCTCTAGCTCCGGCAGCTATATGTTCAGGTCTTTTGATAAAATCTGTTCATGTGCTTAAGAAAACACAAGACTGACGACGACACAATGTTGGTGGACTTAATTTTTGTGTTTTAGCACGATTGGTGTCATGAACATTGAGGTGTACGTATATAACAATAGAAGC
Organism: Philhelius pedissequus; assembly: GCA_910595825.1. Taxonomy (NCBI): domain Eukaryota; kingdom Metazoa; phylum Arthropoda; class Insecta; order Diptera; family Syrphidae; genus Philhelius; species Philhelius pedissequus. The sequence goes on along the minus strand of OU343161.1, from coordinate 17,657,549 downwards.
GTTTCATCCCATATGAAAGGCAATCGGATGTCTGGGCGAAAAGAATGTGAATGGATGAGAATAAGTTGCAACAGATAGTTTTGGTATTTTCCAGAAAATCGAATAAAGTCATTTCTTATACAAGACAAAAGGCAGGATATTCTTTTGGAGAAGGTCCTTATGATGTGAACCTGTTGGTTTCGAAAAAATACCCAGGAAGATAAAAGAGCAATCAAAATTTCTATTGGTTGACTTTCACTTCTAATAGGAGAGTCTTTTCACAGCACTTGGACTTGTTTATAAAAAACAATACTTGTGAGAAACACTCCAAGACTCGTTTGATTTGTTTAAAAATTCATACTGACTTGCCATCAAACACAACGTTGAGTACGTGAAATAGATTAATATTATTACCCTTATAGCTTTCGCATCAAAACCAATTTTAGGATTTATGATTTTTCTTTGGATAACATTGCACGAGGGACTAGAACTTTAGTTCTTATAGTGTATTTGTATTGCATCGTTGGCGGCGCATTTTTTGATAAATCTGTTAGTCAATTTAGATAGCCGGACATTTTGACATTCGTTAAATTTTATTGAAAGGTCCTATTCAGAGGCTATTTCTTCATCATCACAGTGCAATTTTCAAAAAATAGGTCTTATGTTATTTTCAACTTCTTCGAAAAAATAATGTGTATTGGTTTTGGGAAACCAGGGGCGGATCAATTTTAATTTACTATTGTTGGAAGACATTGCATGAGGAATAAAAAGGATCGCTTTACTTAGTCAATACAACAAGGCTAACGATGAAAGTAGACTGCTCTCTCTGAACGAGAGGGAGAGTGGCCAGCCAGTGACGTGCCATGGTGCTTCAAGCAAGGCGTTCACTTAATGCTCCTTAAAATTTTGTCTATTCTTAGTTACGATTCAGGATCACGACCAGGACTTTGTTTTTGTTGTTCTTATTTTGTTTTATTTTTTTTTTGTGTTTTTTATAATATTTTTTTCAAGTTTTCCTTTTAATATCTTTTTGTGTTTTTCTTTGTAAGGAAAGTATAATTTAGAAAGGGAAGATTTCAATAAAAATTCACTTCTCGGGATTTTTTCAAAAAAAAGCTTTGCAAAATTTCATCATAGAAACTGTTTTTTACTTTGATTTCCTTTAAAAATGATTTTTCTATGGATATAATTGCAAGTTCTGATAATCTTTGATCCTGCATTTTATTTCTAGCACACGATTAAACGTGGCGTTCGATAGACTCATTCGGTCTGGCTATTTTTTAAGAAAGTTAATTTAATTTTAAAATTTTCGAAAAAGTTTCTTTTAAATCAGGAGCATAAACCGTTCTTGGAATGTCTTTAACGAAGATATTTTTAAACGGAGAAAACTTAAAAAAAACAATTAATTCATTCATCAGTCTTGCAAAACCAAAAACTACACCATATGAACACTTTAGGCATTCAAAAACTTCAGTAAGATATTTTTTTTTTCGTTACTCCACTATGTTTTTTGTAGAAAGTAGTAACTTAAATTTTGTCAACGACCCCAGCCGCATTTCAATTTGAAGATTATCTGAAAATTAATTGGCGTTATTGCAGTTCTAAAATTTCTAGGCATCGTTTTTGAAAAGATCAGTAGCATTTTTGGATGCCTCAAAAATATGATGAAAATTCGTTCTCAAGTTATTTATTTGAATTATAACGCTGTCTATGAAATGTGCATTAAATGTTATCAGAATCAGAAATAACATTTAATATTCCATTAATTAAATCATTTTATTTTTTCGACCTTCGACCTGTACGTGAGCGTCTCTTATGAGAATTTTTGTATTTGGATGTGTATTTGTACATGGTACACGCAATGAATCCGCACCGCAAGCGCGCAATGAACAAAATAAGAGCCAAAACTAAACACTAAAAGTATACAGAAATTAAAGCTCTCTTTTTATCTTTATCCTGTTTTCGCTGGCATATTTGATACCTCTTATGGTACTATCTATCTATGACATGAGGTAGGTTTACGTACATGTGCAGAGAATTAATACGCACCACAGCGCAGAGCCACAGCAGGTTCAATGAAAATGAATACAAATTCTCTTCGTACTGCATACTGCTCCGGCTTCTTTTGCACTATAGATACCGAAAATCTATGGTGGAATGAATGACGTTGACCGACGGTGCACTGAATGTTGTTGAACACCTAAGACCTAGCCATATAGACTTGTATTTGCAATTATCTCTTCTCTCTGTTGGATAATTTTTTTAATATAGGGATGAGCTGATGTTGGGAGTACATCCACAAGAGTGCACTTGTGTTTTTTTATTGAGAATGAATTCTCTTTCTGTTCGAAATAGGAAGAGGAAAACCGTTGAGAAGTGCGGTTGATGAAGGTGAACACAAAGTGCTATAGAAAGATTTATAAGGGAGCATTAATTTCGTGACTTTTTTTAATTATGTACGTGGAATCGCGTTGAAGTTATGAGAAAATCTTTGAATTAGACAAGTAGTTGGAAAACAAATAAAAATGAGAATATTTGGGTATTTTGGTAACACATGCAAAATATAGATGATTTTGGTAGGGTGTGCGGTGAATACCTGCGCACCTATGAATAAACGTCACTATGGCCAGCGATCGTGTGGTTAAGAAGGGAAGGATAATTGAGTCAGTCAGCTTTTTACCATGAAAGGGGCCGTCGCTGGTTTATTCGAGGTTGAATCATTTTCTAAAACAATTGTAAGCGGTTGCCAAAATTGTTTTATTATTCAATTTCGGCGGACATTTAAATTTATCCGTTTCACTATTAAGGCATAACGCTAATAATAATTGAATTGCGAAGTTCTATTGGGCCCCAAACTTGATGAGAGCATCGATTACTCTCTGATTTGGTTTTCTTTGTGTTTGTTTCTGCAATTGGTATAGTGAATTCAAGGTCGAGAATTGCAACATAAAAGGGCTTAGGTAGAGTTTCTATGCTGCGTATGTTCAAATTAAAAATTAAGATTTTTTTGTATTTCTTGTTTTTTGTTATTGTATTGCTATTTGAGGGTAAAAGAATTCAATCCTTTTTTGACTGTAGTTATCTTCCCAAGCAACACATAAACTCTGGAAGATTTCTTCGAATAAATTTATCAAGTCTTAACAATATCTTAAATCAATCTTCTTAATACCATTGCACTTAAAAACCTGTAAATTTGCTCTTTGAAAATGTTGTTTGTTTCAATTATTAAAAAAAATTGTTTCTAAAAACTTAAAAACCTCTTTGACAATTATATTTATTATGTATCTTTATAGGTCCTCTTTTAAACCTCTTTACATGAATAAGGTTCAGAGTGTATTAAGAGTATTTTATTTGTCTCATTATATTGAAGCTATTTTATTAATGGGTTTTATTAAAACATCTTTATAAATGCTTAACATATCATCTTCTAGTAGTGTATATTTTGCCTTTAAGGAAGGTTATTTAACAAAAAACCTTTTGTATCGTCTTTGAATTTGACTTTTAATCGATGAATAAATGTGAAGTCAAACAACAATTATATGTGGTGTATTGAAACTACACACAGATGGAAAAATATCAGTTTCACAAGCGGTACGGCTAAACTATACGGCTGCAGAAATTTCCCATCTTTGTCTTGCTCATGTGTGGTCATGAAAAGAGATTATATCAAAGATGTCTAAATGACTTCTTAACGAACTCTTTAAGCAGTCGATATAAAAATTGAAATTGTATTTATACGTCGAACACACAACCATTTATATAAATGGTGACACTATTAATGTAAATTTCAGATATTATTTATTATTACTACAAATATTATTTTTTGTAACATTTTATTACTTTAATATCTTACAATAAAACATTGTGTAGGTAAAATGTGTATTTTGTGTTTTTATTAAATTTGAATAATATTATTTATGTAGGTACCTATCTTAGATGTTCCTTCTTTTTAGAACTTTTAGCTTTTATTCAAAGAAATTTTACAAATTTATGGCTATAGAAACTAAATTTTAACAATTTTTTGTATATTCTGCTCTGAATGTTATCCAAAAGCCCGAGAATCGCATTTTCAGAGCAAAAAATAAAACCTAAACAATTACGGATTTTTTAGAGGTTTTTTTAATCAATCGACATCGTATTGACATACGTACATAGATATATATGTACGAGTACATATATATTTTCTTCCAAAAGTCCACTTCTCACTTTATTAACTTATTACAAAATTAAATTAATCAAAACCCATAACACATACTTGCAATTAATTTCAGTACAAATTATTATTTATAGCAATAACACACTAATTTGCTACACAATGCTTCACTTTTAATTGTTAAAACTACTTTAGACTGTATTTTATACAGTTTCTGTCAACTCTGTGTGGATTTTTTTAAATTTTTTAATAATGAATATATCCATTATGTTATTAAATTTGTGGCGCATTTATTTAAACGATGTAGAATGTGTGATTTCAAAATAAATCTTTCTTGGCACATCAAAACACAGATATACAATACCAGAAAAATGAGTTTAGTTTCTATTATAATGTGTAAACTAAATCTGGCATTGAATGAGATGAAAAAAAGTCATCTTGATTTGGCATTTTATTAAATTTCATTCTTTTTAGTGTGATAATAAATTGACGAGAGAAATATATAAAAATTTATTATAAGTTAGAGGAGAAAAGGAAAACAATTTATTTCATAGGTTTTTTTTTTTTTTTATGAGTATTTTTTTGTTGAGTAGGAGCTGGTTGTGTGTGTGTGTTTTTTTATTCTACGGGCAGATAGAATGAAAATTGCTTGATTGCTGTAGGGAATATTTAAATATTCAGGTATACACTTGTGTGCAACGGTCACTACTCAATAAAATAAAGTTTTTTACCAAATGCACAAACATGATAATAATTTAACAGTTAAAATTTGAGATTTTGTTAATCTTTGTGCAAAAAAATTGTTCTTGTGACAAATTTTTTTAAATTTTAGATTAATAACTTTTTTGGATTTTGAAAAAAGAAACAATTTTTTTAAAAATTCAGATTTGATAAGTAATTTCGTAAAAAATCGAGTTGACGAATTTTCAAATAAGAATTGTTTATTAATAGGTAGTATATATTTTTTCAAGTCGTTTTTTACTTATTTTTTTTTTTAATGAGTATTCAACAATATATATGTATATACATTTGAAAATATTATTTAAAAAAATCTTCAAAACATTTATTACTTATTTGCAAAATATTGTTCTTTTTTTCAAAATCCAAAAAATAAAATTTAATAATACATTTTTTTTTTGAAAATTCTTGGAGCCGTTTTTGAGAAATACATTTTTTTCTTAACGGTTTTTAACATTTGTATGGGAGTTACCGTTGTTTTTTATTTTAGAAAAATAGTTTTTTTAATTATTCAAGATAATGTCTAAGAACTACTAAATACGAAGTTTCGAAAAAATATATAAAGTCGTTTTCGAAATTTTGTATTTTCAAAAAAAAATAATTTCCAAAATAATTTGTTTTGAAAAATTTTGTTATACAATAGTGTTTAAACTTTCTAGGAGCTTCTGCGTAAAAATTTTTTAAAAAAATCAGATTAACCGTTTCCGAGAAAATCGAAAACCCAGAACATGGATCTACTAGAGGTACCAAAAACACAATTTTTTCCAAAAAAAAAATTATTAAAAGGTAACCTTTCCCTTCATTAAAGAACTCATTTTTTTTATAAAAATCGTTGGAGCCATTTCTGAGAAAAATAAGATTTTTCTTTTTGGCAAAAAAAATGTATGGGAGCTACTGTTATTTGTCGTCTTAGAAAAAAATTTAAAAAAAACGTGTGGGCATATTACCGAAAAAAACAATATGTACCAAGTTTGAAGACAATCTATCACAGCGTTTAGGCTGTAAACTCGAGGAGAGACAGACAGACGGAATTAGGGGACCCACTTTTTTGGTCTTCTCTATGATCGTTATATCATATTTGATTGTCAGGAAAAAAATTTTGAGAAAAATAATATTTATCTTTTTGGTCAAAAAGAAAGTTTGGCAGGTACCTAGGTAGGTACTGTCATCTTTCGTCTTAAAATAGCTAAAAAAAAACTGGGGACATGTTTATGAAAAAACGTTTAGGCTGTAAACTCGAGGACAGACAGACAGAGATACGGAATTGCGGACCCATTTTTTCGCCTTTTTTTCGAATCCTTAACTTGTAATATAGAACCTACATACATATATAATATCGCTAGTAAAAAAAAATAAAAAAAATACTTCCTATACCTACTTTATTTCCTAATAAAACTGTCTGGAGAAAAAAATTTAATTATTCTCAATAGATATTATATTTGAAAAAGAAGAAAAGTACCTATGTACATACATATTGTATGTATCTGGGTATCTGGGTACACATGTACCTACCTAAACAAGACATATTGAAATATCTCAACATTGCTTTGTTACTTTCGCATAGAAAAAGTGAAAAGTAGCAACGTTGCTACAATTCAATATCCTAAAATCCACCAAATATCTAAAATTTGAAAGAAAAATTTAAAATAAATTCTATAATAACCTATACATGCATGTATATCCATATACATTCTTACTTCAAGTTCATGTACACGCCAATAGCCTTGATATAATTTATTTATGCCCACCATATTTTGAAGGTTGCCATGACAAAAACAGCTTATTCGGTTTTCTCCCTTACCCTTTATATTGTTGTCAGAACTAATAAGTTTTGGCCGTCTCCCTTGCTTTTTGGTGTATTTGCCTCTACATTTACTTCTTCCACATCAACAATTCAATATCAAGAAAAGAGAAACTAGCTCCCTCATCGACGGAACTACTAGCTAAAATATTCAGTCTCGTAGTAGTACTATAGGTTTCATATAGTTACAAAGCTCAAACGAAAAACATCTTTAAAACATCTCTAATAAGAACTCTTACTACTATGGAGTTGGCTCCACAACTTTGGTCCCATTTGGGTCTTAATGACCTCTTAAAGGTAGTCAAAAGAGTTAAAAGCTCTTCCGAAAGTAGATTTCAAGATATCTGAAAGAGTCGATTGTGTTGCTTGGGTTAAACGGAATGATATCAATCGTTGATTTTAATTTGAGAAAATTGTACAAGCATCAAATTTGGCATTCATTTGCGATCGATTTTTGTCCATTAATGTTATAGAGCAATCAATAGATTGCAATCTTGTGAAAATTAATTCTTTTTTAGCAAGTTATTGAATTCGTTTGCCCTCCATTAACATAACGTACTACTACTACATTAAACTTTTTCAGATAATTGAAACAGATTAATATAAACATTACAATGAAACGAATATGGAAAAATGATTGCTACCTATTTAATTAATCAAATAAATATTTCCAGAATAGAAGTCGTTGTCTTAAAAGTGAAGTGAATGTATGTAATTTATTATTAAATTAATTATTTATTAATTTTGTCAAAGATTGCAACTACTAAATAATAAAAGAAACTAAACCCCTTCTAAATTGAAAAAAAGGAGTGGAAATAACATTTTATAAAAATGTATACTATACCAATAAATTTTGATTAGTATTAAAAATGAAATGCACTACTGGATCGTACGAACTTGGTCTTGTAGCTAACATCTTCAATGTAGCTAAACATTGAAGATGCTTATTAGGTAGGTAGTCTAGTTATCCAGTGCAGGCTTAAAGTCGATGTAGGTAAAATTACCTTGATTCTTAGTATAATGAATTGTCTAATGGATGACTCAAGGAATAAGAAGGTGTTTTTTTCTATAATACAATTCTATATACCTACGACTGAAATTCATAATTCTTTATTTATATCAAAAAGCCTTAAGACTAGGTCTTTTTCATGGCTCTAAAAATTATTTTACAAATTGCAATAAACGTAAATGTCCAACTTAATTAATAAAAAAAAAGATAACAATTTCGGTTTTTATTTTCTTGTTTCTTTGATAATACTATTTAATTAATGAAAATAGCGTGGAGATGCAAAGCTAATTCTGGTTTCTGGAGGTGATTCTTAACGGAGGTGATGAATTCATTAAAATTTAAAATATGTTTAAATGGAGCAGGTAGACAATTCCATATTTTGGCAGATAAGACAAAGAAGGACCTACGAGTCTGCAAAACTGAAGCTGTGGGAATAGTTATATTATTAGTGCGCGAGGATGAGGAAAATTGAAGTTTATCGAACAGATAGAGAGGCTGCCGTTTGTGAATAAGGTTGAAAATAAGTTTGCATATCTCTACAACAAAATGTGACATTAGTGGCATGGCGAAGATACAATTAGTTAAATGAGATACATGATCATACTTTTTTAGAGAGTAAATAAAACGTACACATGCGTTAAATGCTACATTAAGTTTTTGTTTGGATATTGAGTCAATACCAGCATATAAAGGAGCGCCATAAGAGATAATTGGGGCAAGTAAAGTTTTAACCAGCAAAAGTCTACTATTCTGCGTATAAAATAAGATATTTTCCACAAACGTCTTAGACAACCATAGACTGACCCAATAATCTTATTGACATGGTTGTTCCAAGTTAATGTTTTATTAAATAAAAATCCTAAGTTCATTACAGACGTCTTATAAGGTACAACGTAATTATTGATGTAAATTTTAGGAAAATAGGACTCATCCAGACTTATTTTATAAATAATTATACTCTGAGATTTACTAGGGTTTAAAGTTAAGTTATTTTCCAAAGTCCATTGATAAATACTACTTAAATCCTCGTTTATGCTGTGAACTCCATCTTCAAGGAGTCCCAATTGGAATGATAAATAAATTTGAAGGTCATCAGTATAGAGATGACATGATCTATATTTAACTATATCAATAACGTCGTTTATGAACATGCTGAATAAGATTGGGCCCAACAATGATCCTTGTGGGATTACTTGGTTTAAAACCACTGAGTTTGACAATATGGGACCATATGAAACAGCTTGTTGCCGATCAGTTAAAAAATTTTGTATCATTTTAACAGAGCTTGTAGAAAAATCAAATTTCAAGTACAGTTTATTAAGCATAATAGTGTGGTCAACTGAACCAAATGCATTTGAAAAATCCAGTAGGTTTAAAATTGTAACTTTATCTTGATCAATAGACAATCGAATGTCATCAGCAACCTTTAACACTGCAGAAACGCAGCTATGTTTCTTTCGGAAACCAGATTGAAGTGGAGATAATAAGTTGAAGGACTCAAGGTAAACAGTTAGCTGATTTAACATTAGTTTTTCCAATCCCTTAGAAAGAAAAGGTAATTTGCTAATCGGTCGAAAATTAGATAAATCTTGGCTAGAACCCTTCTTAGGTAAAGGAATAACCTTAGCGAGCTTCCACGCATCTGGAAATATTGACCTCATAAGACAGTCATTATAAATATTGCATATGCTTGGCATAATAATCGGCAGAATCAGCCGTATAAATTTAGGGGAAATTTCATCAAGAGCCAATGCATTAGATTTTATAGAAGACAGTGCAAAAAAGCAGTCTTCGATTGAAACAGAATTGAAATAAAATGAACCATTCAAGTTCAAAGGTGGATGTGGGTTAGTTGAAGAAGTAGTTGTGCCTGCAGATGCAAAATGTGCATTGAAACTATTGGCGAAAGCAATATCAGCGTTACATGCCGTGTTAAATTTATTAGTAGCACCAATCTTTTTCAGGTTATTCCAAATTATACGCGTTGAGTTTTTAGAGGCGTCTAATAAATTGAAATACATTTCTTTTTTAACATCACGTATTGCTTTCACCGTGAGATTTCTACAAACCTTATATCTTTCCCAGTCACGATCAGATCTCGTATTTTTAAACACATTATACAAAAAATTTCGTTCACATAAAAGGTTTTGGATGTTAGTAGTCAACCAAGGACAGCTTCTGCTTGTTTTGTTTCTCTTCAGAGGAATATATTTATCATACAAATACTTAATAATATTGTTTAAGAAATCTACCTTAAAATTGACAGATGTGGAATATCTAAATGGGACCATATTTATATTTGAGATTTCATTCAAAAGTTCATCCACATTTACATTTTTGAAATCACGATAAAAATAAGTGGTTTCGTTAATTGTGGACTCCACTTTTACATCGTATATTAGAAAAATTAAGTCATGATCGGCTACACCATTTAATTGGTTAAAAAACAAAACTTTGGCTGGGCAAGACACTAAGAACAAATCAAGACAAGTAGCACTATGATTAGTTATTCTTGTTGGTAAGTAACTAACAATATTCATACCATGAGAGTCGAACAAATTTTGCAAGTTTATTGAGGAACTGTTGCTGACACTCATGTCAATATTTAAATCTCCGCATAAAATGATATTTTCGTAGCAGACACTATGTTTAGATAAGAATTCCTCAAATTGATCGTAAGGAAATCTACTTGGTTGTCTATATATTCCACTTATTAATAATTTTTCATCTGGTAAGTCAATTTCAATTAGTAGACATTGAATATCGTAAAGATTAAGGAAATCTAAGCATCTTGCTGGAATACCCTCACGAATATAAATGACAACGCTACAAGCACGACCAACACCATCCAATCTAAAAATTCGATAACCATCAATTAAAATCATGTTATCATTTATGCTACCGTCCAACCACGTTTCTGATATACAGATAACATCTGTTGTTTTAGAATAGAAAAGAATCCTCAATTCATCAATTTTAGATAAAAGGCTACATACATTTACGTGGCAAACTTTTAATCCCTCAGAACGCGACGATAAAATATTCAGCATTGCTTTTGATAGATCCATCTTTTTATCATATTTGCTAGTTTTACTGCTCATAAAGTAAATTATATGGGTAACTAAAGACCTCTAAGACCAACCAGATACAGAAAAAACATATGAAATGCATCTCCTGGAAATTAATATTACTTAAATTAATGTTTAAATACATTACAAAAATGAGATTTATTATTTAAAAAGAGAAAAACAAAATAATAATAAATAATGAGAGAAAATAATTATAAATAAAAGAAAAAGAGAAAATTCATCAACTGGGAATAAGTAAATGCATACGATAATTGTTATGGTTGATTGTTGTTGTTATTGTTGTTATCTTTGAACATCTGTGTTTGAAGCTGAGTGCAATTTTGTTAAATCTTCTAAGCAAGTTATCTTTATAAAATTGTCTGTTGGTTTTATCTTCACCATGATGATCCCATTAAATTAATGAACAGAATGTAGGAAATTGCTATGCTTTAGTTTCATTGCAGCTTTTCGTATTTGAAGGGCATATGTAGAGAGACATTCAAATGCCCCGATGGCTCTTTTAGAGACGAAGCCAATTTTATCCAACGTGACAACGCCAGCAGCAAAAAAGAGACGCAGAAACTTTACCCTTTCGCATGGTAAAGTGAATTTAACTATAATTGGTGGTGTGTATTCTTTTGAAAATGATTGCTTATCATGTGAGGTGGGTGCTCCATTGCTACGATCAATTATTATTGCGCGCGCTTTTTTCGGTTAAATTTTAATCGGAAAATGTCAAATGAAAGAACCTCGTGCTTAGAGAAGGCACAAATCTTTTGGAATATATCCCTTAGGTTTTCTTTGGGTGTTTCTGGGATTCCAGTTAAAAGGAGATCACATTTGCGTGTTTCACTTTCAAGCTTGTGAATTTTTTCATTTAAAAGTTTTGAATCACTGATGTAATCTCGCTTCGAGACCTTCAGTTTGATCTCATTTTTTAATTCAACTAATTCACTTTTAATATCACTAATAAAAGTGTCTACTTTTGTTGTGAGCTTAGTTATGTTAGTGTTTATTAATGTTTTAAAATCAAGCACATCTTTTTTAAGGCCGATCATTTGACTATCGAATTTCATATCTAATTTTTGTGTACTTTTGGCTATGTCATCCATTGTTACCGACATTTTAGCAATTTAATAAAAAAAAAAAAAAAAAAAAAAAATATTCAATTCACTAAATAATAATCAAGGCGTTGACTTTAATGGTTTAAAAATAAGTTTGAATATTTAGAGACAATTAATAAATTTAATATATAACAAATTTGGCGCAGCTCAAAATCACACGTGCTACTCGTTTGACATTTGCGATGAAACTGAATATAATGCTGTCTTCTACTTGGCTGAGTAATTTCAGTAGTATATAGAATTTTATTATAAAAAAAACACCTTCTTATTAATTATGTCTGGCCAATGACAAAATCTTCCAATTTTAATAATTACAATTTGAATCTTGTTGGATATAGTTCACATTGCTTTTTTGTCAAAAAATGCATGTAAGTTGAAATGAACTTAACAAAAATTGCGTATTGGTAAGGCGCTCACTAACAAACTGATGAGTCCAGGTGAGATTGCCGGGACGAAACGCAAATTTTGTGACTAAAGGCCGTTAAAAGCTATTTTGAATCGATTCAAGGAATGGCTACATATATACCTACTTACAAATGTATATTTAAATCTATTTAATGGACTTTGATTATGTAAGTTCCGAGAGAAATACATACAAAGATGGAACCTATGTACGTAAATATGTATAATAACGAAAATGAAGGATGTAGGCGGGTATGTAGCTATATGCATATAATACTTTGTAATTTAGGTGCAATATGCATATACATAAGATTCAGGTGATTTTGAAAGATGAATATGTATGTATAAATGTATGAAGGCCTAGATCGAATTTCTGGATAAATAAGAATATGTATATGAAATAAAAATTTCAAAAATGTAAATATGTATAAAATTTAAAAACAATATTATGAAAAAAAAAATGAAACGCTATTTTGAATCTATTATTAATATACTCGTACATATAAAATTATGATTTCATATTCTTTAAAAATCGAAAAACTTTTTTTTTTAATTTAAGTAAGCATTTTTAACACTTTAAGGGATCATTTGGATAAAAAAAAAAATAATTTTAATCGGTATATCCAATACTGAAAAAGGCGAAAATATGAAAAGTGGTTCTATAGGAAGTACCGTTAATAAGTACTCAAAATATAATTTTTTATACTTAAAAGTGGACTGTACTCAAGAACACACCCATTTTTATATATAAAGAACAATCCAAATTAAGTTGGTGCGCTATCTTCTTTTATTCGGCTTGATCGATTTGATTGCAATTTTCTGGAGACCTTAGGACATGTTTGCAGAATGCATTTAAGAAAAATATGTTTGCCGACCGATGTCTAGAACCGGAGTTATGACCAAAAATGTCACTGTTGTTATTGCTGTATTAGTATAAATAATGTGTTTTGTTTTGTATACACACACTTTCATTTTGTTGTTCCTGCGTGTATGCACACAACTACAGCATTTGGTGCCCATTAAATGGAATTTGATAAGTATTTTATTTTCTCGGTTTTCTAGAATATTGCATGGATTTTTGGATGACTTAAAGATGGAAAATTCGTTGTGAAGCTTGGAAAATTTCGGTTAGTTGTGAAATTCATTGTGATAGAAGACGTTTTGCGTACATTTTAGGTTAAGAAGTTTGTGAGATATATATTAGATGACGTTATTTTTCTTGATGAAATTGATTCGAGTTTTGCGTATTATTACTCTGATTCCAATTTAACCTTTGCCGACATACCTACCTACACGTCTTGGAATAATTAATCAGAACGTCCGTCATAATCAAACGTAAGACGTATGTGCAGAATAAATAAATGTAGACGTACCCATATTGCACAGCTTCAAACTGCACAATCACGACCACAAATTCGATAAAAATTTATTAGAAGAAGAAAAATAGTAAATGTAGACTTCCATCGCGCTGCTTTGGAATACGATTCCGCAATCGCATTAACTTTCTCGATGCTTCCGGTGGAACATGCAATATGTTCGTCACTTAGTTGATTCTAGCAAGAATTTGGCCAAGATCTGTTTTTTTGCCTGTTGCATCCTATGGCATTTTTGGCATTGCTACCACAGGCGGTCGAACTCCACATTCCGCTTTGAAGCAGGCGATGAATTTTCTCTTTTAATTGCCAAGCCAATAACGTGCACAATGACCACGAATTAAGCGACAGGGAATTGATGCGAGAATGCAAAGCCATAATTTAGGATGAATGCACGATGGCGTATAAACGAGCTTTGGAGGCAGTTGACCTAACAATGAAGGATATATGAACATGGTGATTCGAGATGATTTTGGTGGGGATATAATATTCCTCAGCGGAGATTTTCGTCAAACGCTTCCCGTCATTCCGAAATCTACTACTACCCATCAATGTAATGCATGCTTGAAATCGTCGTCTTTGTGCGGGAATGTTAAGAAGTTGAAAATTACCACAAATATGAGAGTGGCATTGCAGAATGACCCATTAGCTGCTGAACTCTCACAACTGCTGGCGCTTCGCAATGGCCAAATTTCTGTTAATGTTTCAACTGGATTGATATCATTTCCGGCAATTTTTTGCGAGTTAACGTCGAAGGAGAAACTAATCACCAAAGTAAAGTGTTCCCCGGCATTGCAAAAAATTATAAAAATCTCGATTGGATTTGTGAACGGGCAATACTAGCCATGAAGAAAAAGGGCGTCGTCGTTAGCTTGGTAAAAGGTCTTTCGATTTGATTTCAAGCGCAAAAACATTGTTAATCATATCACTCTCTCCTTATTTGTGTTCAATTCAAATAAACCAAATGAAATTTGAACTATCTGTGTTTTATTATAGCTCTGTAGTTCATTCGAAGGCGTTAAATTGGGGCGAGATGAAGTTCGCCTGGTTCGCTAATTTTCTTATAAAAATTCTTGGAGCCGTTTGCCAGATATACATTTTTTAATGGATTTCTTAACATCTTAACATTTGTATGGAAGGTACCGCTGTTTTTATTTTTAGATTATAGTTTTTATAATATAAGATAATGTTAAAAACATCCTAAGTACGAATTTTGGGAAAAATCCATTACCTTTCAAAATATTCAAAATTTTGAGTTTTCAAAAGAAAAGTTTTTTTTTTTTAATTTCAAATTTTTTTTTGTTTTAATTTTGGTTTACATTAGCGTTTAGTGGCGTCTGCATAAAAAAATAAAAAAAATTAAATCCACCATTTTTCAAAAAATCAAAAAACCAAAAGAATGGTGGGTACCAAAAATAACAATTTTTTTCCAAAAAAAATTACCAAAATGTTCCATTTCCCTTCCTTAGTGAACTGATTTTTACTTGCGATATACATAGATAAAATAGGGCAAGTTGTGCATTTGGAATTAAATCGAACTCGAGGTTTTAATCAAAGTTGACATTACGATGATAGAGAACACCAAAAATGTGGGTCCCGCAATTCCGTTTGTCTGTCTCTGTGTAGAACGATCTACAGCCTAAGCGGCTGAACTGATTTTGTTCAAACTTGGTGCTTAGGCGATTTAGGTGATTGCAAAAAATTTATTTTTTAGTCTTTGTTTTAGCCCCAAAAATAACGGTACTTGCCATACAAAATTTGTCTACCATCTTAATTATCTCGAAAACGGCTATAACGATTTTGATAAAAAAGGTATGTATACATTTTAGCCATTTTTTTTTATATATTTTGTTATTAACGGTACCTGCCATAAAACCATAGTATTTATTTTGGACTTTCTCAACAACGGCTCAACGAACTTCGAGCTTCTTTGAATTCTAAACACATAATGCTGCATTTCAATTTTTTTTTTGAAAATTCAAATATTTTGAAAACGGGTGGACGATTTTTCCTGAAATTTTGTTTTTAAATTTATATTTTAAAATTTTTAAAATGCTTATACAAATTTTTTTAAAGAATTTTTAATACGAACTACCGTCCAATTGCACTTATGCCCCTTCTTTCCAAGGTCATGGAAAAGCTGAAAAATTATCAGCTTAAGAAATATCTTGAAGAACGAAAGCTCCTTAATGACCGGCAGTATGTCTTTCGTAACAATAGTTCCACTGGTGATCTGATGCTATATCTCACCGAACAGCGGCACAAATCTTTACATCATTTTGGAGAAAGTAAGATTATTGCACTTAATATTTCAAAAGCATTTGATAGAGTTTGGCACGAAGCTCTCTTATCGAAAAATCGATGAATCTCTTCTTCGTTGGATTAGTAATTACCTTTCGGACTGATCAATACAAGTCGTATGGGACGATTTCAAGTCTGATATTAATTAGATAAATGCTTGTGTGCCCCTGGGCTCCGTTTTGTCTCCGACTCTCTTTCTCATTTTTATCAATGATCTTTTGTATGAAACTTCTAATCCATAATACTGTTTTGCTGACGACAGCACCTCAGCTTTTCATATTCGCTTTTATGTTCACACCCATTTCCTTTAGATGTGGAACTTGAACGGCAGCGTATGATAAGCTCATTAAATTCTGATCTAGACAGCATTATCCGATGGGGACTGAAAAACCATGTAGAATTTAATGCTTCAAGAACCCAATGCTGTCCTCTGTCGTTAAAGCGGGATCCTCCCCCAATGCCGTTGTCCATGGGCGTCGCTTGTATCGAGGAAGCCGAGCATCTTACAGTTCTCGGTATGTGCATCACCGATCACCTTTTATGGAATGGCCACATATTTGACTTCGCTAAAAACGCTGCAAGGCGTTTGGGTTTTCTGAGACGATGCAAGAAATATTTCTCGCCTTCTGATCTGGCTGTAATCTATCAAGCCTATATTCGTCCAAAGCTTGAGTACAACTGTCACATCTGGACAGATGCTCCCTTAACGCACTTAAGTCTTCTGGACAGACTCCAAAAAAGAGCTTTAAAAATGATAGGTGATGAAACAATAACGGAAACAATTGCACCTTTCGAACACCGTCGGAATGTTTCATGCCTTCCATTATTCTATCGGTATTTGTATAGACAGTGTTCTAGTGAATTGAAAGTTGCATTCCTCCCCCTAAACAATTCAACCGTAACACTCGCTCTTCTAGGAATGCTCATCAGTTTACCCTTGAGCCCAACTTCGGACGTACTGTCGAGTAGAGAGATTCCTTCTTTAGCCGTACTACACGAATGTGAAATGTTTTATCCGATGGAGTTTTCCCTCCCATTGCGATATTCAAGCAATTAAAACCAATGTGCATCGGTATCTCCTGTCTAATCCTATCCCATTTTCCTAATCGCTCGCACTGTATTTAAACATTATAAGGGTAGTCGTAACCCCTTGAGTGCGCGCACATTAAAAAAATTTAAGTAAAAAACTACTTTAAAAATATATTTAGCTGGTTCTATTAAGAATATTTTGATTTTGCATATAATGTGATCGAATATAAGAGCAAGTGCGTGCGATCCAGTCGTGCATTTTATTTTTATAAAAATGGTTGAAGCCGTTTTTGAAAAAATAATATTTTAATTTTTGGCCAAACAAATACGTATGGCAGCTACTCTTATTTGTCGTCTTAAAAAAAATTGAAGAAAACGTGTGGGCATATTACCAAAAAAAAATCAGTATGTACAAGGTTTGACGCAAATCCATTGAACCGTTTAGGCTGCGTAGGATCGAGGACAGACATACAGACAGACAGACGGGACCAACTTTTTTGGTATTCTGTATGATCGTAATGTAAGAATTTTTTTTACGAATGCATAACTTGGCTTATAGTAAAAATCTTTTAATTGAGCTCGAAATTGATATTTTTAAGATTTTATTTTTGTAATTCGACCAAGCTATTTAGGCTTTACCGATGTTGGGAGATACAACTGCTAGTGATTTCTTCTTTTGATCAAAACATGGAGTTCGATTTTTGTATAAATATATTTAAATGATATATATGATTTTGAGGTACCATACTTCGCTAATCACTAGGTTACATAGCACTCTCAACAAAAAATTACTGTTGGATGTAGATTTTGAGCCGACATTGTACGAAACCCCTTTAAATATGAACTTTATTTTTGAAATAAAAAAGAATCAGTTTCCAGTATTTGTGATGTTGTTCACAGAAGCCAATCCGATTCCACCCAGAAATCTCTGTTATAATTATTATTTTTCTTAGGTGCTGGGATTTACATGATGACTTATTTTAAGCTTACAACAAAACTTACATCTAATGTGCCCTTAAAAGTATTTAATTCTTATTTTGTATTGATTTGTCTATTAAAAACAATGTGTACTTACTTTCATTCTTTAGCAGCATCAACTCTTATCTCAAAACAAAAAATTAAAAAAAAAATGTTTATACAAATATAAATTTCACTTTTATTTCAAATAGGAATTTTATAATTTACACTCTTCGCTTTATGTCTACTCTAAATATATAAATATATTTTCTTATCCTTAGGTCATCACTAAAATATATTTTATGTTATTTCTTAATACATATATACAAAAAATAGAGAATATAATTATTATAACCTATTTTAACTAGAGCAGATGTAAAAATAGTATTTTACTCCTTGCCTTGATGCTTTGAGGGCAGAAGAAAATCGTTTCAACAATTATTAATTTTTTTTTGTCCAAGTAAAGTCCTATAATATTTTAAGGACTTTCCTTAAAGAAATAAAATGTGTAATAAACGTTAAAGAAAAATCCCAATGAGCCCCTAGAATTTTTCTTTGAGTCCTTGTGACCTCAAATCATTCACACTATGCTCAAGCATTTTTAGGAGAACTTATTCTAATACTAAAACTAGCGCTAATTTAAAGTAATTATACTTAATTATATCTTAAAATATTAAACTACTTTTTAAATTTTAAATTTTAATTCTAAATATTACAATAATACAATCATACTGGTTTTGTTTTTTTTTTTACTAAATTGAACATACATCCAAACAACTATAATATTTAGGTAAATAATTTAAATTTCAGACTGCATCAGCGGGGTCTCACTCAACAATTTACTATTAGTATTTTCAACATAAATAGATATTTGTTTTTATATGAAAACATTGCAGATAGATTAACATACAATATTTAAATAACAGAATTTAATAGTGTTTTAATGAAATTTACAAAGGAGTTTAAATAGTATTTAGTTATTAGATTTTAATATGGACATTTTAAAGAAATAGTTAACAAACTTACAAAACGAGCAATAAATTTTTTTGAATTTGTTATATTGCTTTTGTACATAATTATTATAAAATATTGTTAGTAAAAATTTTAACTTTTGGATATTAAAAACCATTAAAAGAAATTGAAAACTTGCAAAAAAATATAAAACAATAAAAAACATGTCAAATTATGCAGGTACACATATTGAAATAAAGTAGAGAAGATACAAAAGAGGGTCTAGATGCGCCGCCATTACTATTTGTAATCAAATCACTTAAGATATTACTTAAAAGATTTAGCAATTTGTAGAACTTTATTTACCTCCAAGTTCTTTTACCCGAAATTGGTTAAAAATTCCCCACTCTGAAGAGCTTTAATATCTATATATATATATAAATGAGAACGGCTGGACCGATTTCGCTAATTCTTTTTTTGTTTTGTTTGTTATTATCAGGAGAAGGTTCTTGTGAAAAAAAAAATTCAGAAAATTGCGCGAAAATAAGAAAATTTATGATTAATTAACCACTATATAAAATTATTTATGACCTAAGTTTTCTTTGATTTATATTTGAATTTTCGTTTTTGAGAATGCCAGAAATTAGACGTACGAGTCAAAGATATAAAAGAGCAAATCAAACTGAGGACCAACGCGAAGCGCGGAATGAAGTTCAACGGATTCAAAATCAACAACATAGAAATGTTGCGATTAATCCTTATCGAGCTGAATTTAATTATAACGTGGAAATCGATTACAGTTTACAGCAGATCGTTGCTATTGGACCAATGAACGTTGTGTGCCAATATTGCAAGGCATTTATGTTTAAAAATAAAGCTCCAAAATTGTGTTGCGCGAGCGGTCAAGTCAAATTGACGCCATTGGTGCCGCCACCAGAGTCATTACAATCATTGGTTTCCGGAAATGGGCCAGATTCTAAACATTTTTCGACTCATATCCAGCAATACAATAATTTTTTTTTCAAATGACGTCATTTGGTGCAACAAAAGTTATATAATAAAATTTTATGCCAACTTTCAAAACTCAGAGTCAAATATATCATCTAACAGGTTCCTACGCCGAAAAGTGATTACAAATTTTTGCAAATTTATTTTATGGGTGATTCAGCAAGACAAGTCGTCAGCGTTATGCACACAACAATTCAATGAAAAGAACAATTGTGGAACAACTCCAAACCTTTTTCATCAATATAACGAATTGGTTGCACTATTCACGGCCGCTTTGGACCGCATGCCGTCTGATAATCACAAACAAAATTGTCATCAAAGCTGATAAGACGCATGTGATAACACGAGAGACGTTTTAATGCGCCAACAATTGACGAAGTCGCTATTGTCGTCGTGGGTGAAAATTTAGAAAACCGAGATATTGTTTTACATCGGCATTACAATCAACTGCAGCGTGTGTCCGAAACACACCGATCATATGATGCGTTACAATATCCTCTCTTATTTTGGCAATGTTGAAGATGAATATCATTTTTCAATGAAGATGATAAATCCAGTTACAGGTTCCGAAATTAACATAAAAGTTAGTTCCATGAATTATTATTCATATATGCTGATGGTTCGGGAAAACGAGAACCAGGTTGAACCAGTCAAAACTGCGTTCTGAAGAATATATTCATCTACAGGATGTCATCAGTGCTGATGGAATGAAATGCACAGAATGTAGGAAGAACAACTATTCTCCCAGCAACATACGTCGGAAGTCCGCAACATATGCATGAATATGCTCAGGATGCTATGTCGTATGTACGTCATTATGGCACACCGGATTTGTTTATAACGTTCACATGCAAACCACAGTGGACAGAAATTCGACAAGAATTATTTCTTGGCCAATCACCCATTGATCGCCAAGACATTACCGCAAGGGTGTTCAAAAGAAAGTTAATATCACTCATGGACTTAATTGTTAAGCATCGCGAGACGCGCTGTTGGATGTATTCAGTGTAGTGGTAAGAACTCGGATTTGATTGGTAGAGAAGATAAGGCCGAATGAAATCGACGTTGTCATATATGCGGAAATTCACGATAATGATGAAGATCGATTGTTACCAAAAATATGATTAATTGTCCTTGTGGAATATTGAATCCAAATTCCCACGCTTTGGAAAACCATCAAATTTATTTGCTTAAACGAAAGACAGATTAACAAGTAATTTTGTTTATCCTTTATTACTTAGAATTAATGGAAAGCACTGATTGCTACTACTAAGAATCTTTACCATCATTAGAATCACTCCCTTAACAATACCAATCTTCATATCTAATAATCATGAACGCAATACAATTAAGTCGCAGCAACGCGCGGCCGGGTCTGCTAGTAATAAAATAAATGTAGAACAAATAGCTAGTCATAGTGACAAATACAAGATTTGGTTGGTGACTTTCTTAAGGAATTTTCTGAAAGTTTTAACAGGTGATATTTTTCATGCACATTCTAAATCTTTGATCCGATTTGCTCTATCTCCAATAGCTATCGAACTTTGTTGTTGCTAAATATTCATTAAAAATCAATGGTGCACTCAAGGGGGTCATAAGTACCCTTAAATAAGCAATCAGAAGTCTTTAGTTACGAAAGGAAGGATTTAAAAGGAAATACCGATTAATTGTGGTTTTGAAGTCATGAAAATAGGATGGAAACCATGTAAAGACTTCCACATTCGTGTTTTACATCTAAAGAAAGAATCTATACTTGACTATTTGCAGAATGTTTTAAAGGTAAAAATATCAGCATTTCTAAAAAGGGAGACTATTTGCGCTTTAATAAATTTTGGTGGTGGGGGATGCGAGAATAAATGCTTAATTCCATTTGTATAGCCATTTAAGGTAATAGGTATAAGAAATATGAGAGTTATACTTAACCTTCGAACAAATGAGGGATTCTTAAATTATAACTAGAACAGAAAGTGAGAACAATTTTACATTCCAAGTACTGAAAGTTGGTCAGTTTCTTCAATGCCAGCGCCACTTCTACTTCTTGCTGAGTTTTATGTGTTGATCCAGCTTAAGAGACAATAGAGACAGCAAGGGTGTTTAAAGTATAAAATTCTACGCGGGTTTGTGCCCATGTGGATCTAAGTAGAAACAAAGAAGAAACTCTGTGGATACTGTTTTCTGTAAAACAATTAAAGGGATTAAAAATTTGAGAGAAGAGATAATTGATGACAATATATGAAAAAGAGTGTCGTAGACATTCTGTAAATGCTGTAGCATACCAGCATTTATTTTTAGATTTCAAATTTAAAACAGGCATATACGACTTATATTATTGATCAATCCGAAAGGTAATTTCTTGTCCAACGAAGATTCATCAATACCAACTGCAGGAAAATTCGATAAGAAAACTTCATACCAAACTTTATTAAATGCTTTTGAAATATCAAGCGCAATTTATTTTTCACTATTTATTATTTCTGTGCCAGAATATCTTAGGAAATTCATCTTATATTGCATACAAATATTCTCCAAAATAAATTTAGTTTTTCGTTATTTTTTTTTTAGATAAAAGCTTAGTTCGTTTTTCTAATTCTCTCAATGGTACACTAGGGCGTATACGTGCTTTTCTTTAAATTTTAATTCTTTGCAATACGATCGGACATAATCATTAATCAAAAAATATTATAAAAGAAAAAAAGTATGTATTATAGGGCCCGTCGTACTAAAAATATTCCTATAAAATTCGGATTTAGGGAGAATTATTGGCATGACTAGCCCCGAATGAATATGAAGTTTGACTGTAAACTTATGTTGCAGTTTTAGTTTCCATTTTCTTTGGGAATTTTCCTCATTTATTTCAAAAATTACAATAGCTATTGAATCCATTTTTGAGTAACAAAACAATTAAATTATCAAAATATTAACAGCAAAAAGTGGTGGAAACGGCGCAGTGGAGAAAGTGCTTGATTGCATTCGCATCTTTTCTAAATTCTTTTCTAAATCTCCAATTTTAATTGAATGCCGCCCTTGGGTTAAAATGAGACAGTCATTACCTGGTTCTCAAATCCACTGCGCCAAACTAGTGCCGTGCAATTCAAGTTGCATTTAAAAGACCTTAGGTCTTACAGGCTACAGTTAAATTAAAAGAAAATTAGAAAAACAAATTGAAATCGATTTTTTTTTCTCATATTTTAACACAAGACAGACGACTTTGAAATTCCGAAGAAGCGATTTCTGTGCGATAATGCTGTTTTGATTGGGTTCGGGGCTTATGTTGTGAATTTATTAGTATTCGTAACATAAAAAAACATTCGGAACTTTGCTGAGAGAGACTCTGTGATATGGGTGAATATGTATTTTTGAACAAGTAATACATAGTCAAAATAACTAATTTGTCACTTTCTAATTTTCGGTCAATTTTTTTCGGATATAAGCTAAGTCTAAAAAAATTAAAGTGCCAACTTAACACAAAGATAGCTTGGCAATCAACGTTTATGGATTTAAATGAGAGCGGAAATTTATTTCTTTTATTGCAAAAATTATTGCCAGGCTAAATTAACGTAGCACCATAATATCTCTAAGATAATATTTTTCTGAGAGGCGTATTGAGGTCAATATGTTGATGAGAACGTTGCCTTGGCACCAATTTATCGTTCAAGGCATTTAATACTGTGTTATGACAGAGTGAAAATAAACTTAGTGATGACATCAGGAGTGGTGACTGATTACGTTGACCGTTTAGTTCAAGCTTTACTTGATTTACTTTTCAAAACTTTGAAAATTTATGATCGCAAACTAATATCTACGAAAACTGATTTCTTCCACAAAATATAGGAAAGAAATTTATTTAAAATCTGCTAAAGTGACAGCATTTTTTACAACCCGTTCGCAAAAATTTGGTTTTGCCATTCCTGGCAAATTTACATAGCAAAAAAGATTTTGGCATGGTTTTTCATCATGATTTTAAATAAAACAATATCTTACGAGTTAAAAAAAAGTTGTATGGTAATGCTGGCTTGTGTCGTGAAAGAATTACGATAACGACTTTCTTCGTCTTCCTTCCCATCCCAAGATTGATCAAAATCTGGAGTTTCAACACTTAATGCGTCCGAATGTGATCATATTTCCTGCTAAACAAATTTAGAATATCCAAAATTGAACCTGAAAATTGGTATTCTTTCTCGCTATGCACAAAAATAAGTAAATGTAAAATGTCCAACAGTAGTTGACAAGTTTCTAGAATAAGATAAAAAGATGGCATTAATATTTTATTTACCATTTTATTTGAAAAATTATGGGTGAAATAGCAGAATTGAAACACCATTCATTAATTATTTGGAGGTAAAATACTCTTTGAACTCATATTTCTTAAACCGACAAATTAACATACATCTAATTATCAACTTGCAAATGTAGAAATAATCCTGATTCTCGAATTTAAAAAGCAATATACAGTATTTCTTTTTCTGATTCAGTATCTAAGTAATAGTATTTTCTATCCGGATAACCGCATTCATTCGGAATGTCAGCGACTGGCACCACTGTGTTTCATAAAGCTCTCTCATAACGTCTTAACTGAAAATATAAATTGAACAGAGTATAGTGCAGGCCAAACATTTTTGTACATCGTCATTTTGTCATGATTTACCCATATGAGTTTCTTATTTCGATATTTAGCGATGAACAACTGTGGACTTTGCCTACTTGAGTAACCATCACAAAAAAAAAATGCAATTTGCTCTATCTCATGGCCGCTTGGAAATATGTAGGTATTTTTTGTTAGATGGGTTTTGCGAAACTCATAAAATATAGTGAATTTCCTCAGGATAATTTAACGTTTTGGCTGTGTTTACCTTAAAATTAATAAAAGGTGTAATATTTCCATAAAACTCTCAGTGACCGACATTTATTTTGTCTTCAAATCCGTGGCTCGAATGCCAAAGATACGAGGTGACAAAGTAAATATTCGGAAAAAATTGCCAAGTTCCAAAACTTTTCAGATAAATCCATTGTATCGTCCTAAAATATTACACTATGAAATAAATACTTTTCTTGCAAAAGAACAACGCCTTAAAAAATATCTTCAAATTGTGTACTTAAACAAAAAAAAAAAAGTCAAATATTCGCAATATCGGAATTAGCTTCAGGATAAAAATATAGTGCATACAAAATCATAATAAGGAAATAAATTAAAAACCAATTTATATACAGTTATAGTTTTATTATTTGTACTTTATAGTTCTCCAATTAAAAATTATAAACAAAAATTAAGCAAATGAGCAAGTTTTCAATTTATTTGTTTTTTTAGTAAAACGAAATGCAAACTAAAAAAAAATTAAAATTAATTAAAATTTCATAAAATATTTTAATACTAAAAATAAACATAACAAACTTATCTCATAATTTCTTTTATACAAATAAAGATAAATTAAAAATTGAGACAAACAATAAAATTGGTCAACAATTAGTAGATACAATTTCTATTTTTCAACAAAAACTTATACTTAAAAAAATTCTTAAATGTAGATTTTAAAATTTGTTTGTTAAATAAAATATCATTCGGCCTTAAAGCATATATTACGTTAAATTTTGTTTTGAAAGGGCAGGGCAGGAATTTCAAAGTTAAAATTTGTTAAAAATAGAAACATGCAGAGAGGTATACTTATTAGGGAGAGGCCAAGTCTTCCATCAGAAGCTCACCTCGAAATGTGCGAGGAGGATTGAGAGGATTGGTGCATGATGATGTTCCTAAATGTTGATGGTGAGGTTTATTGTCTCTCGATGATGATTGTGGTGTGACAATAAATATTATTGGAGCAATTCCAACTATTCACCCTATAACAGCCATCATAGATGAATCTTCACTGCTCTCGGTGCTAATTTGACTCTGCAGACTTTCCCGCAACTCGAGGGACTGATGAGAACGTGAGGTCTTCACATTTGGCACTTCACTCAATGGCGGTGGAGTGGTGGCAGTAAGCGTCAGACAACTACTACTGGTTAGTCGGGTTTTTGGCAATTGTTGTTGTTGTAGTTGTTGCAACCTCGGGCGATAACGATTCGTTGGCATAAAAGAAACATGACTTCCACTGCTACCACATATGGCGGATGTTGATGAAGTGGGCGGTGGTGGGGGAATTGCTGTGGCTATGGCCGCAAACGTACAATGCTTAGCCAAAGGGACATTAGCACACACTGACTTGCCATTATTCTTGGATGCCAATGGAATACTAACAATGGCTTTTGTTGTCATCGCCATCGGGGAGCAGCTGGAATTTGCACTGGCTGTCGTCGAAAAGGAGCCCCTAAACTGATTACTACTGCTGCGGCGCCTCTGCCGATGATGATGACGATGGAAGCTTTGGCATCGAGTGCATGATCGTTCACGGTGCTGATGCTGCTGCTGTTGTTGCTGGCCGAGGCCATTGCGGCCGCAGTTGCTGCTCCCACTGCAAGAGCTGCAACTGCTTAGCTGTCGTCACATCATCCCTCGATTACCCCCATCCAATTGATTAACAGAGGAATATCCGAAGGAAGTGGATGCTGCCACCATTGCTGCAGCAACATGACACTGAAATAAATAAAAAAGATTAAGGATTAAGGCCATAATAATAATTAGGGCAAAAAGGATACAGACATTTTTTTTTAAATAAAGCTCATTTAATATGGTTAAAATAGTTTTTTGCAAATAGAAAGGCATCTTAAATTTGGCAACAGACAAATAAAAATTAAGCATGCCGTTTAACTGTTTATGTGTGTTAATCAAAGAAATTAATGCATGAAGATGAGGTTTGTTATGATGACAACATTGATGGGATTATTACACTTATTTATTTTGAATGGATCGTACATCTATATAAATATAGTTAACATATCAAAAATTGATATTTGTTTTTAAAAATAAAATATATGTTTAAAAAAAAA
This sequence comes from Philhelius pedissequus, assembly GCA_910595825.1. Lineage (NCBI taxonomy): Eukaryota > Metazoa > Arthropoda > Insecta > Diptera > Syrphidae > Philhelius > Philhelius pedissequus. The sequence continues at coordinate 17,630,735 of OU343161.1, read as the reverse complement.
ATGGTCGTATATTCAAATACAATTTAGTGACACTGGTCAACATAATTTTTAATACTATAGTAGCGTTCGAATTTCGCTATTTTATATATTGATCAATAACATTTTAATACAAAAAAATCTGTACACCTTAACCTAACCGTCAATTTAGTTTCTTTTCAGCTTCTTTAAGGTTTCTGTAAGGTTTAATCGCAGCTAACGGATTTACCGAACCATTATCCAACCCGAAATGTGGTCATCCATTCTATCCATTGGTCTACCTTCTTTTCTACATAATTATTTCAATGGAGACTGTTTGTGCACTATGCCCAGGGGCGAACTGGGACACCAAGCAGCCAGGCAATAAACTTGTGGCCCAACGGCTTTAAAATAATAAAGAAATAATTTCCTCATCGGCAATTTTGGGGAAGGGGACATAATACCGATTACCAAAATGAGGAATATCCAAAATTGGAAATCCCAAATTCAATAATCCCGAATGCCCAAAATCCCGTATGCCAAAATCCATAGTGGAGAGAATTCTGAATAGATAAAATCTGGACTGCCAAAATCCCGAATACCAAAATCCTGAATTGAAATAAATCCCGAACACATTCGGGATTGAATCCCGAATTTCAATACTTCTTAAATACAATTTTAATACTTGTTATACTCTGCCCCAGAAAAATAGGCAGTGTAGACAAGATAGGGCGTTTGCCTCTCATTCTCACTACAGTGGATTGCATAAACCTGTCACTCAATAAAACTCTCACAGGGTTTTCGTAGTGTGTATTTTAATTGGACCCAAATATGAAAAATAGTATGTAGGGTTACCGCTCTTTTTTTCGATATGATTTTTTATTTAATGGTTTTGTTTATACAAATTAAGACACATGTATATTTTCCACAGTACTATGAGGTAAGATAAACTGTGCATTTTTGAAGGGTATCCCCAGTACGCCTAATCATTTTCAAATAAAAAACAAGCAAAATAAAAAAATTATTCATTATCAGTTTTGTTTTTCTTTGATGGCGAGTTTTAGCCTTTGGAACTGTTTTCGTTAAGAAGTCTGTAAGCTGTTAGTTCACCTATCGGAAAAATATCAGCTACTTGCTTCACAGCTTTTGTCGTATTTTTCATTTTTTTATGAATTTTTTGTCCCTTCAACAATTTCTTTTTTTTCGGATTTTAAATCTTTTGAAATCCTCCAAGCCATTTAATTTAATTAATTGTACAAAACTTAAAAAAAAAACACACCTCTTTAAAAATACACGAATTAAAAACACAAATTGCACAAAATTTTAAACATAAATTTTATACAAAAATACTTTACTTTACATTAATTAAAATCTATGCACATAATGTTCCTCTTCAAAGAAAACAGCTTAAAATTTCGTACATTTTAACGTATTTTCCACATAAAAGGAGTGCAAGAAATGAAAACACTCCACGATAACACTTATCATTCAAATCCTTTTTTAAAGCTCTCAAATCAAAAGCACCTCAACAGAAACCTAAGGAAAAACAACCGATCGAGTTAAGAAATGGATACAGGTAACTCTGAAAGCACATCAATATTTAATGGGGGTTGAATGGCAGCAGCAGAAACATGCCATAGAAAAAGCAATTCAGTCGTACCCTCAGATGTGCGCTGAGTAGGACTTTGGGTCTGCGTCCGATGTAATGACATTTTTTTTCTTATTTTATATATTTACAGCCGTGCAATAACATTTTATGGGGAAGTTCTTTCAATTTAGTATGGTTTAAAAATATGACACGCTACTGATTTTGAAAAAGCTTTCCCATAAGACGTGTACTGCCTATTTTTCTGGGACAGAGTATAGTAGTATTTCAGTGGGTTCGGTACGAAATCCCAAATGCCAAGATCCCGAATATGCAAAAAATCCGAATGGAAAAATCCCGAATGAACAGAATCCCGAAAGTTCAAAATCCCGTCTGGCTAAAATCTCGAATGACTTAGTATTATTTTGGTATTATAAATCGTGAGCGCGAATTTTAATACCAAAAAAAGTACAAAGCCATTGGAGATTCTAGCTTTCAGAATGTACATTTTTGTATTGTTCTCTCAGCTAAGTACACATCATTTGGGATTCTACCCATAGAATTTATTTTTTTTTGTATTATTTAGATGTCTTTTGGGTTAAGACCAAATATATATAAGTATATATATTATACATTTCGAAATACTTATATAATTTCGAATTATTTAAATAATTTATTTGAAAAATAATAGAAAAAGTTTGCTGAGTAAGTTTGCAGTGTTTTATTTTCCAATGTGTCCGTTGATAATTATTTGTCTTCTATTACTGAGAGAGAGAGAGAGAGAGAGAGGGAGAAACAGACTCTGAAAATGACTGATATCTAGAGGTCTTATTGCTACATGAAAATCGGATGTCTTAGGCCGCGAGGTACCTATACGCAGCAACGCAGCTCCAGCTAGAATAAATTCCATGACTAGATCCCACGTATGTGAGCCCGGTTCACATACGAGTATATTGAATTTTAAAAGAAAAAAAAATGTTTTTTTACATCCATAAATTGTGTTTCGAAAATGTTGTTGTATTATTAAGAATTTAAAGGCACCTATATAAAAATATTAATCGAAATCCAATGAGTCCTTATTGAGTACGTCTAAAGTCAAAACATCCGTTATATGGCAATTACAATTAATTACATTTGATACACAGAATTTACACAAAATCGTTAGATTAGTTTTTGAGATAATTAAGATTTACCGTTTATGTATCAACAAATTGTATGTCTAGTACCGTTATGTTTGGGATAAAAAAAAAAAGAATCGAGCAAATCCTTGAAATGATTCTGTATCAATTTGGATATTTTGTGTTCTCTATCATCGTAATATTAAGTTTGCTCAAAATTTCGAGTTCCATTTTGCCTAGGACAAGCTGGAACACCACCTCATTACAAATAAAATACCCAACGGTGAGCAGCTGCATGTGTAAATGCAGTTGCGAGCGAAAGATATCAACCAACAACATAGGATACATACAACAATATGCATAGCATTTTCAAGAGACAACTTTTGGGTCCCGAAAATACATACAAAAATACATTTGAGGAACGGGGAGGTGAACACCACCATTACAGCGATGACGACTAGAGCGACACTATAAATTGAGCAGCGATTGGGTGAAGTCTCCAACGTTTAACAAATTTAATATACAGTCCACTTATTTATTCGTATTAAATAAAACAAATTGTAAATTTAACTCAATCTTTTTTTAATTTCACTGACCAACCGAACACATTTGCTTGGCCTAATGCAAAACTTGCCATATAGCACCTATGTCTATCGCATTCGTAAGTAAAAATTAAACTATTGTCTTTTACTGTGCATAAGCATCTGAGAAAATTTATCTTTATCTTTTGCAGGCGAATAGTCGATACTTTCCATCTTTTGGTCTTTTAGATTTAGCATTGAGCAATTCAAAAGGGGTGATTACATGTACCAACATGCTCGACAACATGGTCCGACACGACCAAACCAACTTTGCGTTTGCATAGATACTGATTTTGTCGAACATCAGTGTTTCTAAATTTTCGAAACAAACGGACGCAAGATTGCGAAAATTATTTTGGCAGCGTTAATATGAACGAAATTCTCGGGGAGAGTACGATAACTTTGGCGCCAAGATATAATAACGGTTTTTGGTAGAGGGGCTTAATACAAGCATTTTTTACTATGGTAGGGGGGTCTATCTCCCCTCGTTTAGGCGGGAGGGGCAATTTTATAAAAATTTACTTAAAATCTTCAAAAAAATATTAAAAAAGGACGGCAACACTTACAGTTATAAGTTATACCTTTTTCAAAAGTCAGAACTCTATAATTTATAATTTTAAAATAATTGACTTCAAAGTCAAAATTTATGAAAAAAAAGTTACAAAAATCCCTTTGAATATTTGAAAAAAATAATTGATGTAGTTAACTGCTCCAATTATTTTTTTATTAAACACAGAAAACTACTTCTTTTTATGTCTTCTAGTTTTTAAGATATGTAATTGAAAAATAGTAAAACTATACTTGTTTTTCTTTTATTTTAAAGAAACTTTGCATATAATAAAATGTTCACCCTCCCCAAAGCCTATAGTAAGCCTAAGCAGGGGGGTTGCAGGGGGGCAGCATGTCCCCCTTAGGCATCTCACTGTTTGCATCGTAAATTTCATATATAACTTTGTGATTTTATTACAGTTAATGCTTATTAAGTGTTTCTTTTTTCTATGTACATACGTTTATGTATATAATATCAATTATTTTTTTTTAATCCAGATTCTTTAAATGCAAAAGAAACTTTACATGCACCCATCTGATACAAAATTATTTTTTTTTTGTTTTTCAATTTTCTCAAAAACTAGAAAACATAGAAACGAATAGTTTCCAGTGTTTGATTAAAAAATAATTGGAACAGTTAACTACATCAATTACTTCTTTATAAGTATTTATAATCATGAGAAAAATAATACTCAAAGTGATTTTTTTAACTTTTTTTCATAAATTTTGAGTTTGAAGTCAATTATTTCAAAAACTATTGACTGAAACAACATTACTTGAAATTTATTATAAATTGTAGAGTTCTGACTTTTTAAAAAAGTATAATTTATAACTGTAAGTGTTGCCGTTGTTTTTAAATATTTTTTTTTCTAGATTTTAAGTAAATTTTATAAAACTACCCCTCTCGAATAAACGAGGTGAGATACACCAACCCCCCCCCCCCTCCCATAGTAAAAAATGCTTGTATTAAGCCCCTCTACCAAAAACCGTTATTATATCTTGGCGCCAAAGTTATCGTACTTGTGCCAAATTCTCGAAGAGGATGAGAAAGAAAGAAAAAGAAATGAAAAACAGAAAAAACAAAAAAAAAAAACGTTTATGGGTTAAAAAAATAGATTAAATAATAGAAGGATATATTTCCATACAATTTTTTATTTATTTTTTAAATATCAAAAAAATTTTTGATATTTTGTGTATGCAGTTTTATTAACACTTTTGGGAGAATTTGCTTAAAAAAAATAATTTAATTCGATTCATCCAATAGGGAGAAAGTCAAAAATATGAAAACTGTTTCTATGGGAACTACCGTTAATAAGTACGCAGCATAAAATATTTTTATACTTAAAAGTGGACTTTACTAATTTAAATACACACAGATTTTTTTTTATAAAAATTCTAGGATCCGTTTTCGAGAAACAGATTTTTTTCTTAAGGGCTTTTTAAACATTTGCTTGGGAGATATCTACCGCTGTTTTTTATTTTGGGAATAATGTTTTTTCAACTATTCAAGATAATGTCAAAACACTTTGGTAGTACCAAGTTTCGAAATAATCGATTGACTCGTTTTCGCTTTTTCGGAATTTTGAGTTTAAATTTTTTTTTCTAATTTCGAAACAATTTTTTTTTGAAAAATGTTGAAACTTCTGCGTAAAGAAATTAAAAAAAATCAAATTAACTGTTTTCGAGAAAATCGAAAACCGAAAAAATGGTGCGACTAGATTTACAAAAAATAACCATTTTTTCCAAAAAAAAAGTTACCAAAATGTACAAACTCATCCGATACTCCAATCATTTAGACCAGTGATGTCCAACTGGTATTGTTTCAAGGGCTTTTTTGAAAATCTGAAGTACCCGCGGTACTACCGAGTAAAAAATATTGAGTGAGGTTAAAGGAAACTACATCATTCAAACAAAAAGAAGAACTTCACTAATTGGATTAGTCGTGAAGCTGATGATACACTGGACCTACCTTTTTTAATCGTCATACGTAAGTGTCGTGCAATAAATCTGACGTAGTTTTTACTGAAAATAAACAAAGGATTAAATTTTAATCCCAAACCTAAAAAAGTTCAAATACTTGACGCAGTCGTGGACATTGAAACTATTTTAAAATTTAAAACAAATTCAGTTCAAGAAGATGTTCGAAAAATGGCTAGTGATTTTGAGTTTTGAGTGCTTAAAAACTAATTCAAATTCACAGAACAATGTTAATAATGTTTTTGAAACCATAAAACTTCTTAAATCAAAAAATTGCGTGTATATTAAAGCCGACAAAGGAAATAAATTAGTAGTGCTAAACAAAAGCTTATGAAAATAGATTATTGAATGTAATCGAAAAGTGTGGTTATAAAGAAATAAACCAAAATCCTTTCCCAAAAATGATAAAAGAAATTAGTGATTTAATTAAAAATTTAAGCAAAATTTTTTGGTTTCGGTTAAAGAGAAAATTACTAGTTTCAATCCCCCAAGTCCCGCTGATTTATTGTCTTCCAAAATTACATAAAACAGGTGACAGACCAATTGTGAATAATGTTTCATCTCCCAGTTACCTATTAGCAAAATAGTTAGTTGACGAAATTAAGATATTACCTTCAATTCAGTGGAAAATACGTTTGATTTTGTTGAAAAAGTAAAAACATGAAATAATAAAAGATGATGAAATAATGGTTTCGTTTGACGTGGTTTCGTTATTTCCAAGTATCCCGGTGGATATTGCTTTGACTGAATTTGAAAAATAATTGAATACGGTAGATATAGAAAATGAATAAAAGCAGTATTTTTTAAATGTAGCAAAACAGTGCGATTTGTTTTCCAATTTCGAAACAAATTTTACAAAGTAGAAAAAGGAACAAATATGGGAAATCCATTAAGTCTTTAAAAGCAGAACTTTTTATGTCAGCTTTCGAAATTAGTCTTAAAAATTCAAGCTTACTACCGCGATTTTGGTGCAGATATGTTGACGATGTTTTTTTCTATTGTTAAAAAAGAAAAGATAGAAACAACTTTAAATGTTTTAAACAGCCAATTTGAATCTATAAATTTCGCGTATGAAACAGAAATTGAAAAAAAGCTTTTCTTAGAATTTTCAATTTTTCATAAACCACAAAGTACCTTGAGATTCATTACAAGTAATTCACGTTGCCCAATGCAACACAAGCTAGCCAGTTTCCATTCTTTACTATTTTTTTTTTTTTTTTTTTTTATAATCTACACGCGCTCAAGGGATTACGAATACCCTTTAAATGTTTCAACACAGCGCGTGCGTGAGGGTGAGGTTAAGGAAGAGAAAGAATGATAGGAAAGATGTGTGGCGCGATATTCGGAGACTGTAGGTGGTTGTTGTCTCAGATTTTATCTCCAGGGATGGCGGCTGAACTAATGCGGAGAAATTACCGTGTCATATTTATCGATGTCCCTTATAATTCGCATTAATTTTTTTTATTGTTTTGTCATATTTCATCGGTATACTAGTTTTACTCAATCACATGTTGTTAGTTCTATGCCTAAACAGCATGTAATGAGTAAACCAGCAACTCATTGTATGACATTTATTTTTAGAATTGGTTTTTAATGGGAAAATAAGAAGACATAGACTACGGCAGGGATCGAACCTGTGACCATGTGCAAGTTACCGTTGTCAGTTAAAAGCTATAAAAGTGAATAGGAATATATAAAAAAAAGTCGCAGAATTCAACGGCTACAATGAATCTTTGGTTAAGAAATTGATTTATAAACATTCAATTAAAATAAAAAACAAAAACATGTCAAGCCCTTTATTTATTATTGAACGAACACTATATTCTACTCTATAAGCATATCTTCTTTCATATTGAAGACCCTGGAAAGACTCTCGAATGTACAAACTCGCCTTAAGCTATATGATGGTGTTCTCTTACAGGCCGATCATGCATGCATTAAGGACAAATCTGTTAAAACAACTCTTGAAGTGGTAGGCACAATTGAAAAATGTATCCAACTCAAAGAGTTTACGCTGCTTGCGTTTCCTGATATATAAGGGGCATTTAACAATGACTCTATGCTTCACTCCAGGATAGTGAATGGAGAATTAGGCACCTGTTAGGTGCATCACACGTTTTACGAAATTCTTCAGAACGGCCTTGATAATCTCATTAATTGGGACAGTAGTAGCGGACTTAATGTTAACCTATTATGACACTGAACTAGTTTTGTTCATAAAGAAACGTAACATTCCAAGCCCCCCATCATAAATGGGACGCCACTACACATTACTGGCACGGCTAAATAGCTGGGTCTGGTTATAGATCCTAAACTGAATTGGAAAGAGAACATTCAATAAAGAGAGAAAAAAGCTACAACAAAAAATTGTAGAATCCAACAAATTTTAATCAAAACCACAAACGGCAGATGGTCAGGTATCGATAGTTGTCGGGTTTTCGAGAACTAATATCTCTACGGGCTTAACAGATCTCAACTGTCCCTCCTGATGGTTATCCTAACAGGTCACAACTCAATCGGAACCCACATGACCAGAATGGGCATATGTACATCCGACTTATGTACACGTTTTGTGGACGAATAGTTCTCATATAACTTCCTTTGTGAATGCCCCAGCCTAGCCCGAACCTGGAAAGAAGCTCTCGGGGATTACCTACTTTTTCGACGAACTAGGCGTTGGCTCTAATAAGCTACTTAAACATATTCTCAAATTTATTCAAAGGTCATGATGGCTTAGGGCGGCACCCCAAACATAATCTCCCCATTTACTCCCCTCCTTAAACTTCCTTCCGATTGTACCACGCAAGAAAAGTTTACTTGAGTTTAGTCCGCGGTGTTTTCGGGCGACTAGAAAACAGACCGCGAGCTACCATGCGCCCGCGAACTACGGTTTAGACACCACTGATTTAGAATGTAGACTCGAGGACAAACAAACTGAATTGCGGAACCCACTTTTTTGCTGATCTCTGTGATCGTAATGTCATGTTGGATAGTTAGAATTTTTTTACTAATGCATAACTTGATTACAGTACCTATAATCGCAAGTCTTAATACGTTCGTATTTCATTAGATGTCAAATGTATCTATCTTTTATAACGCCGGATTTACACCACCGCCAAATTGGCAATATTAATGTCAAAATCTTGGCATTATTTTTTTTGTCGTGTAAATGGTGGAAAATGTGGCAGTATAATTGTCATTAAAAACTGTCAGCCAGAATTTTGGTTAAGTTGTGGCATTATACTGATATCGTGTAAATTCAGTACTGACAACAATTTTTAAATAGTGACAATTGCCATTTAGAATGAACTAGGTCATTCTATACTCAAGCTTTGAATCAATAAAATCCACTTTATTAAAAATTAGTTAAGCCTTAACCTGATTACAAATAACCCAAGTTTTTCTGATCGGTGAATGATTCGCAGAATCCAAAGAAGAAGAGAGCATCTATAAATGGGACAATCGTATTTATAAGATTTCTGTTAAAAAGGAAACGAAACAAAATGTCAAATAGATGTTGTACATTAAAAGTAGAAATACTAAATTGTTGTTTTGAAGTGTTAGATGTCACCACAGTCGTGTAAATCCGGTATAAGACTCAATAAGTAAACCTAAACCTAACACGAAGAAGAAATCGAAGTTGTCGAGCATCTGTTTACACAAGTTGGTTGGTTGGACGAACATTAGACGAGCCAGAAAGTTATCAAAAAATTTTAATCTCTTAAGTTATGTTCCTCAAACCAAAAATAGTATACCTACATTTGCTCGAACAATATAGTGGTTGAAAATTGTAAGTACAAGTACCTATGTGGTATAAAAGCAGTCTTGCCAATATACCTACCTACCCTTAAATTTATTCGACAAGTAAATTATGTTTTGTTGTTGTCAAGAAAAAAAAGTATTAAAAAGAGCTAAAGTTATTATAAGAAAAATAGTGCTCTAGTGTAATCCCTTTTAACAAGATCAAACTGCAATAATAGTCTAAAGTAGTTCGAGTTCCAGTGAATAACTTTGAGATACATTTTGGTCTTGCCTTTTCACTTTTTCATCTTCATCTTGATTTCATAGCAAATTCAGACTTAACTGACAAAATAAAACTAAAAGATTTCTAAACTTTTATATCAACCTAAACTTCTACAAACTTTTTTCACAATATTTTATTTAAAATTCTCAATAATATTGAACTATTTTGCATACAGCTTACGCCAACAGCTGCAATATGCATGAACGTATGTGTAGTCCTGTGGTGATGTAACATTAAAATCCCGCACTTCCCATTCAACCAAAATTAATTAAAATAGAAAAGCAAAATAAAGTAATTTTACTTGCTCCTTCCTATACTATAAAATAAACCATCATCATCAATGAGTGCAAACATAAGAAACAGAACAAACTATTTATGTAAATAACCACTTCCATTTGGTAAACCTTATAACCTATATGTAGATGTAGATGTAGATGAAGGTATAGTAATAGCTGCAGGATAACATCAAGCCAACAGCGAAATGCACTATTACTTAGTGTTCATTCAGCAAAAATATAAATTGACTCCAGCAACCTACATCTTACAGTTACAACATCAAGCGTAGAGAATATGTACTCGTAACTATAGTTTCACCAAGCCCATACTCTCGCATCATAAGCTCCTTTGGCAAAACGTGCAGATGTATCTAAATAACTTGATTATACTTTTCCATATCGATTGAGATATCTATTTCTGACTTGATTTTCTTATGCACACTTAATTTAAAAACAGTCTGATTGGGTTTTTATCCGTTTACCCACATCTGACCTGCAACCCAAATCAGTTATTTTTGTCAGTTGAATTTCGGCAAGGTGCGGGGTACCTATGTATACCTAAATAATTTGCTCTTTTTATCATATATATTGCTTTGCCTAAGTCTAAGTACATATGTGTGGAAATAGGTACAAGTTCTAAGGGCTTGGAGCCGGCTATACTATAGATAGATAGATGGATTTTTTTTGCAGAGATTGATAGATGGATGTAATTTTATAAGAGCACGACTGTGCTGCGCGGTGTGCGGGTGGCGGTGCCTACGCGCGTTACAACACGAACAGTTAAACCCTCGTTCGATGGGACAATAGATGACCTGTCAATGGTGATGTTGATGCTATTAACACGAAATGTCGTGAAATCGATTGAACTTTTAACAGCTTTTCATTTTGTGATTTGGCTTATTTATTTTCAATTCGATTGAGTGCATTGGACGGTAATTTTAAAATTGATATCAATGAGAACTAGATTTATAGATATTCCCTATTTGTGCAGGATGTGTGCAATTGCAAGTGTACCTATGTGTGTGAGTTTTATTTTTAATTAACACAATTTGCCTTTTAATATTGATTTTTAGGGGATTTTTACACACGATTGACGTGATCAAATTAGAATGGCATGTGACCAAATTAGAATGGCTGTTGACAAATTTTATAATACTGTCAATTCTATCAATATCTGGCAATGGCCTAAATTGACAGTTGACCCGATTAGAAGATTGTGTCTCTAAGTCATTTTCAAATGGTTGACATTAGAATTACCTTCTGGCAACGTTTGTTCAAATTGTTCGAGTCGGCCAAGTTTACGCTTTTTAACTGAAGTCTTTTATGGTTTACAACATTTTGAGTTTTATTTCTCGGGAAAACCGTGAAATTTGCTGACACGTGAACACGCCAGATACCTACTTGACAAAAATATAGGTATTCGAGATTGATATTAGCAACATTCAGCGACTGGCCTTGGGAAATATTAATTGTTATAATGAAAGTGAGGCACTTAAATTTAAATCGCATAAATTGTTCGGATTAAGCGGAATCGTCGGAAAGAATTCACCCTCAATTTTTGCTTTAAATCTTTGCTTGAATGAAATTTGATTTGAGATATTACAAAATGAATTTTTACGCAGTTTCGGTTGTGCAGCAAAATTATAACTTAGTCGACTTTCAACTTTAAATTGTGTGACATCAAGCTCAGAAGATTCAAAGAATTTCAAAATTTCGTGAGATAATTGGTAGTTTTACCGGTGATTTTAATTTGAATGCCGAAAATCAAATCAAAATTTGTATACAGGAGGTCCTTCGCATTTAAAAAAATACTGCATATCAAAATTTTCGAAAAATCTCATAATTGTATACTAACTTATATTACTTGGAGCATTTCTGATTGTCATAGAATGAATGATGAAATTTGGTAGAGCGATAGAACTTGACATCTAAGCAAATGGAAAATTAAAAACTTGATATTTTGCATTCAATGGGCGAGGCAATCACCCAGTTGAAAAGAATAAGTATTAAATACATTGAGAGCACTTCCTATTGGTGCAGTCTTAAGCAATTTGGTAGAGCGGTCAGCTTTCAAGTGGATACAACTAAAAAGTTCATATTATGAATTTTTTTCCCGTGGGTAAGTGTAAAACCTCCCAAAGGCTTTATGAGGACCGAAAATCGCGTGCTCATAGCAGTGTGAGATTCTTCCTGCACTAAAAACACCTCCTTCTCCTGATTGCAACTAAGTTGAAACTTATCTAGCAATTTATTTTTAACGAATTTAAATATCCGGTGATAGTTCCTGCTTATACCGCGATTTTAAAGCGGATTCTTGTTTAGTGCACCAGATCGGAAGGCTTAGTCCTTTGGAGGCGGCGTACTTAATTCGTCTAATCGATAATTTGGATTATAGTACTATTACGGTGTTGTAATAGCCGTATAGGTATTTCAATTAGAATCTCGAGTACAACCCCAGAGTTGTATACCGTAAGCCAAGACAGGCTTAAGCACCTTTCTATACAAGATTACCTTGTTTTCGATACTGAGCGTAGAGTGTTTCCCGAGCAACCAGTACATATCTCTGAGTTTATTATTTAACTGCTGGCAATTCTTTTTAACATGCGGTTTCCATTTTAATTTCGCGTCTAGAGTCAATCCGAGATATTTTTCTTCATTAGCAAACGGAACTTGAACCGTATTAACAAATACCGGTAATCTATAAATTTTGTTTTACACAAAATCTGTATGGACTGATTTTATTTCGTTAAGCGATATACGCCATGTTTTTGTCCATTCAATGACATTATTCAGAGCTTTTTGTTATTTGGTCGTAGCATCTTTTATCGTTTGGTTCACTGCTAGTATTGCAGGGTCGTCAGCAGCAAACGTGGCTATGATAGTGTCTTCTGTTTGAGGTATAACGCGTGTAAATAATAGGTACAATATTGGACCTAAGACACTTCCTTGTGGTATGCCAGCCACTATATTTTTTTAGATCCGAGTAATCGTTTCCATGTCTTACTCTGCAAAGTCTTTTCTCTAGATATACTTTTAGAAGCGAATAAAGTGCTTCCGGCAGAATTTGTCTTAATTTAAAATTGAGGCATTCATGCCACACCTTATCAAAAGCTTGCGACACGTCTAGGAAGACCGCCGAACAAATTTTCTTTTCTTCAAGAGTTTTCTCAATGACGTCAGTGATACTATGCACTTGGTCAATTGTCGAATGCTTGCTTCTAAATCCGAACTGATGTTCAGATATTAGGCGATTTTCTTCTATTATTGGCTGCAGGTGCAGAAGTTATATTCTTTCCAAGCCCGTAGATATTACGGGCAGAAGCGAAATGGGTCTATAAGTTTTCTTATCATGTGATGGTTTTCCTTGTTTGAGAACCATTATAAATTCCGCAAACTTCCATTGGCTCGAAACGTACTTTAGCTTTAGAATGGCATTTATTATATAAAGAAGATTAATTAACCCCTTGCGAGGAAGCATTTTGAGAACTTCGGCCGTAATAAAGTCATATCCCGGAGATTTCTTATACTTAAGCTTTCTTATTTCACTACTTAATTCGGCAAGGGTAACATTTCTTGTTATGTAATTTTCGCTTGAGTTAGAACGTATATTTGAATTTTCGTTGAGTCCTTGCCCATCAAAAGGTTTAAATGTGTTCTCCAGTTAATCCGCAACCTTTCTTTGGTGTTTGCTCTGGTTGTGTTAATTGGTATTGAGTCTCTTTTCCTTTGGGTATTTGGGCATTTAACCTCTAAGGGGTCTTTAGAACTTGCTTTTCTACTCGGCTCGGTGGTTTTCTTTGTGACTGCGTAAATTTTGATCGCCGTTTTTGTATCTCTTTCGCCACTTCGCAGCCTCTGTAGTTGGTCGTATGGCTTTTATTACAATTTATGGACGTTCCTGCCTTTTTACGAGTGCAGTCTTTAGTAAGATGATTTCCGGCGCACTTTACACACCTCGGTTCTTTTTCGCAATAAGCTTGCGTGTGATTGAATTCTTGACGGCGTTTACACTGCGGAATCAGTCTTGAATTCTTTCTTAAAGGTTCGATCTTAACAAAAATATTGAGGATTGTTTTAATATTGTAAATATCGTCTATTTTCGCTGCCTTATAAAAAGAAAGAATAGTGGAAGACCACGCTGTACCACATTTGTTTCGCTATCTTTTTTTTGTGTTTCTCTTTTGACTTTTGACGATGTTCACAGCATCTAAGATCTTATAATTCCTCTTTAGTAGATCGTTAATGATATCGTCTTTTGGATATGATGGGTGCAAGCCTCTCGCTACCGACTTATTCTCATTCTACTTTTTCTTCGTTTAGTTTTCGCGACAGGAGACGATAGCTTTCAGGATCTTTCACGTAAGCTTTCCATTTGTTATTATTAAGTGAAATAACTTTAAAGTTTGATGGTGTTAACATCTTTAAGATAGTTTGCAGCCAGATATAATCCGCAATACCGACAACATTAATTGGTGGTGGAACCCTAATTTTAATAGGTTTTTCTTTAATATTGGCATCCTTTGGTGATGCAATATTTTCAGGAAAACAGGCGCCATCAGGTGAGGATCCAACCTTGCGTTTTTGACTCGGCCTTTTGTTTGAGGACTTATCTGTTTCGCGGGCTAGCCCTTCTTCATCAGTCTCATAAATGACATTTTTCGCTTGTTATGAACCAGCATTCGAGTTATTGTGTTGTTTGTTCTTCAGCACCTCATTTTCTTTACGAAGAACATCAACTTTTTTCTTTAACTCCTGATAAAGCTTTACTACTTCATCAAGTTTTTGACGAAGTTCATTAATATCTTTCTCAAGAATTTCTGTTTTCATTGAGTCCTTTTTTACTCGCGCATCTGAGAACTCTTCTTACCGTTGTTACTCGAATGTGATGGAGGTGATAGAGCAACTAAATTGCTTTTTTTAAGAAGGCATTTATAAAATGCAATAATAGGCTTTCCCCAGAATCCGTAGAGCCGACCTCCGAAGAGGGTGGATTTTCCAATGAACCTGGATTTCACCTGGGGTAATGTATCTATTTGTTTTACCCATTGCATATTTATGTATACGTGCATTCTCAGTATACGGAGGTTGTATTTTATTCGCCTCTTACGACAGGCATGCCTTAACTCGGGTTTATTCATTTTTTTCCCCTACCCGAAGGGGTCTATTTCTATTTCAATAGAACACTTCTAACTTATGAAAATTTGTAGAGGGGTAGAATTTGTAGTACATGCAAAAGGCATAAATTAACTTTAAAACTTTATTTTCATTATAAGGCTCTCATTGGGCGTATATTCCACCCACTTTTCCTGATAAAAAGAATCTTTGCAAAAAGTAGTGGACTTACACCAAAAACATAAATGTTAAAAAAAGTAGCCAAGTTCTTCTATATACAAAAACATTTGCTTAACAAGTCAGCCGTAAAAAGTAATGAGATCTAAAAATACGAAAAGTTTTATGTTTATTAATGTCAAATATCAAATATTTTAAGTAAGTTTTCTTTTATTACCTAATTACTCAATTTTGAACTGAAAACTTGCCAAGTAAATAAACACAATCAAAAAGAGTAATCATTTAATAATTCCAATAAAGATCTTTAAAAGCCAAAGTCTTACCTGTTTCAGACTCTAAAGCCTTAACGAGATTATTTTAACCAATAAAGGTATTGCTATTTAATCGTTAAAGTTAAATAAATACACTACTTAACAAATAAGAAATGCATTCAATTAAAACGAATGCAATATATTCTATTTTGAGAACCATTAAAAACAATCTGATAATTGAATTTTTTCCAGTGAAATATCTGCAAGCTTCAGTGAAGTTGTTGTTGATTCTATAAAACCTTCAATTTTAATTTGATTCAGCAAAAACCTCTCGAGCTATCACTACTCCGATATATGCTATCATATAAAGCCCTGATTTCGAATGTTTACCCTCAATTATTTATACTTTCTATTATAATTGAGGAGGACCAGTATTAAAAACCAGAGCATTTATATTGAAATAATCACAGAACGTTTTTAAAGTTTGCTTTCGAATTTATTTATTTTTTAGTGCGTAAATATTAAACAATCAATTTATAGGTAGTACGAAGTATTCTTCTGTTCTTTCACAAAACACAATGCGTTTTACAATGAAAATGTTCTTGTTTTTTTTTTGTGTGTATGTGAATGTATTTATTTGTTTTCCAATAGTTGTTATCCAATCAAGCTAATGCATACTGACGTAGCACAAAAAAAGCAGCATTAAATAATAACGACGCAATGAAAACACAATTTACATCCTCACATATTCAGAACTCTGTCCACAAGGGTTCAGGTTTAATTGTTTTCATTCATAGAAACTTTTAAATGACTTTTTACTCCCGAAGTACTACACTATGTGTGGGCTCTTTATTAAGCCCAGGCATAGATTCGAGAAAAAAACAATACCAAACATTTGTATCCAACTTTTCGAAAGAATTTTGGATTTAAGAGTCGTTTCCTATTCTTGTATTCTAACAGGCATGTTAAATGGCGCCCAATTCGAAACGACTAAGATTTTGATTGAGATCAAAGTGATGATTTTTCTTTTGGTTTAATATTCTTATAATTAAATTATACCCCTTTGCAGAGATCCCTTCTTCTAAGAAAGTCTCGGAGGTCCAATCTGAAGGGTTTAAAATCTGGAGACTTGGAATCTTTTTGCAATGTCAGTCGGTCGCTATCCCACAATCAGGGGATCCAAAATATAGCAATTCTTTTAGGATTTCGACTTTTAGAAAAACCTCTACAAAGAGCGAGAAAGCTGGAAAATTTTCTCGGGATTCTGCTCAGCCTTATTTTAAGTTCCGTACCAGATACAAAGAAGTGCTTTGGATAAGCACTCGAGAGATATTAAATGCACATTAGTTTGCTTGCGAAGGTGAGGTGTTTATAATAGAATATAAAATAATCAATTCCAAAAAACCCAACCTAACCTAACTCTTAGTAAAAACATATGAGAAGCCTTATCAATCATCGAGAATCACATTTCTTCAGCTTAAAGATTTACGCAGGGACGAAACCCAACCTGAATTTTTTACTTTGTGCTTCTTGCAAAAACACTGTGAACGTTGTACGCAGAGACGGATGTGGAGTAAGAATTTTCTGTGTCTGTCGCTACAGGCAAAAATTAATCTCCGTTATTACCAATTGCATGAAGTAATCTGTTAATTATATAGGTACTTAATTCCACTGCAAATAAAATTATTCTGATTCATTTCTTTGGCTAAAATCCTGAATACCGACGAATCTACCCCGCCATCACCAAAAAAGTACCACAATACAAAGGTTCCGCAAACTTTGTTTGTCACCGATGGAAACTGCCAAGGACAGATGGTCAGCACCAGACACCCCCTTGTGGTATTTCAAAAAAAATGATTGTGTCTTTGTAAAAAAAAAAATTAAACATACTCGTACTATTTACTGCAGCTAAGCTTAACCGGTCGCAGTTGAATTGGGAATCCTCATGAGCAGAATGAAAATATAAACATCTGACCTCTATGAATGCCTGAGCCTAGAAAGAGCTAGAATATCAGACTTCGGAAAACTTGGCGAAATCTCGTCACTGATAATAAAAAAACATCCTGAAGTTTAGAATTCGAGTTGGTCCTGGAGGCATTGCAAACCTACGTTCCACTTAACGCCTCTCCTTTTTGCACTTTCCCTCCCTATGCCTTGCAGATCAGAATGGATCCATTGAAGCTTACCATTATTATCAAGTCCTCTAACTTAAATTAACCTAGCATCGAAAAAGGATCTTTGGTTTACCCTAGACTCGTTACAAATGACATAATTTCGCAAATACATTTTTGGTGAATTTGTCATTCTGAATAAACGTTATTTGGAACAAAAAAATTGTTTAAGATTTAGAAAATATTAAGTGATTTAGTATTAACAAACTTTTAAGTAGTATCATGCTAAGCCCTTAACATCAGGCTGTTTAAAATCTTGCGCCAATGATTCCCTATTAAATTTGTTCCCAAACTTTAAATGTGCTCCACAAGATTCGATCTTGAATCCATTGATCATAAGCTGGTACATAAATTCCCCCCAAAACGTATAAAGTATACTACCTTCTAGCTAAGGGGCCAATTATAGCGGTCAGGAAAACGAATCAGGAAAAATTTCTAATGGATAATAATATGATTTATTCATTTTTTTTTTAAATATTAATGCCACACTAATCAATATTGTTCATCATCTTTTCACAAAAAGTCTGGTACGATCAACTTTGTGCATCAATTTGTCTGTACTTGATGTAATTTTACAAAAGTTTATTGGCAATTTGATGCATTGTGTGGACTTCTGGATTTGCATTTTGCCATTTCCAGTTTCCAACATTGTCTTGCGGAACAGTCCGCGCATATTGCATTTTGAAGTTAGTTTTCAAACCAATTTTTGGAACGTGTAACTATAAGACTGGCGATTTCAGATATAAAGGTTTATACATTTTGCGGTTTCAAAAGTATAGGGCTGGTATTCGTCATCTGTCAAACTAAGTTATTAAACCAATTTTTTTTTCAGTTGAAAGTCTGACACTTAGGAAAATGGATCGCTTAACTATCGCACACCGCATAAAAATTGTTAAAACCTTCTACAAAAATGGTGATTCTGCCACAGCCACATGTCGTGCTTTAAGAGGAGATTATGGTTTACATAATCGTCCAACTACGCAAGCAATTGGCAAAATTGTGAAGAAATTTGAAGAGACTGGATTGGTTACAGATATTTTAAGGCCTGTGCATCATCATTTTGCTCGTACCACTGAAAATATCGCTGCTGTAAGTGATAGTGTTGTCGAAGACCCGAATGTGTAGATTCCTCAGGAATAAGGACTGTCTTACGGCACATTATGGCGTATTTTGCATTTAGATCTACACCTTCATCCATATAAAGTCCAGCTCACACAACAACTGAAGCCAGCTGACCATTCACAACGTCGTAGATAAGTCGAATGGTGCTTGAACAACAGGCGGTGGACGGCGATTTTTCGAACAAAATTTTCTTCAGCGACGAAGTAATAATTAAAATTATCGTATTTGGCGTTCTGAGTATCCTCAAGCAATTGAAGAGACGCCATTACTTTTACTTTTTTAAGGCTTTTCTATGATCGTAATGTCATGTTTGATCGTTAGAATTTTTTGTTTTTACGAATGCATAACTTGCCTTTTAGTTCCTATAATCGCATGTAAAAATTGTTTTGGAAGATTTTAAACAAAAACGAACATTTACCGATTCATTGTCCTTGAATAATGAATTTTGTTTTATTTTGTTGGTAATTCAGATGTTTCGTTAAAACAGTCTCTGCCTTAAAGCAATTAACTCAGTACAGCTTCTGAACTATTCCTAACGTATAACGTAACGAATCTCCAGAGATTTGCCTAATAAAACACAATATGTTCGACTTTAGAATTAGAAGTGAAAAATCAATATTTTATTCTCTCGATTTATACAAAAATAACTTGGCTTCCTTAGTATCCAACCATACCTCGATAATCGACATATTTCTATCCATATTCCCAAAATACAGAATCAGTATTTTACCATATGCATGCACCCTAAGTGGTTTTTGGGATAGCTTGATTATACGATGCATAACTTCATTCATAAGCTAGTGACCCTTGAAAGTGTTCTCGATTTGTATACAACAAATACCCAGATACTAAGAAGTGTCATATCATAAGCATTGTTTGTGTCTCTTGTTTTTATCCCATAGCTCGTGCACAGAAAGTGCCGGTCGAATTATATCTTTGATATGATATACATGATATTTTATGTGCACAAAGTGCGTCAACGGAAATATAGATAGGTACTTATTATGATTCGAAATAAGTTCAGTATCAGTTGATAAGGTGACCAAACTTGACTGCCATACTCAAGATTAGGTCTGACATATGTAGTGAAGAGCGATCTTGATATGTATTGGTTTGACAATTCTTTCGACCAGTACTTTATAAATCCAAGGAAAGGGTTTGCTTTATCAATAATATTATCTATGTGAAAACGAAAATTGTAACAGAACAAAATTCAACATTCCTTCATAATGCATTTGCATCATTACAAGTATTTTCAAATTTAAATAGTTACGTCTTTGTATTTCATTTATTTCTTATAGCGAGTTTCATTCAAATTTCACAGATCTCCTCTCAAAATTGAGATTTGATCTTTTCAATGAAACTTTGTGTCCAAATTTAATTGTAGTATTAGCCGCGTTCGGTGGCATACCTAAAGCAATCCGAATTGCTTTGTGTTGTTGTAACGCCTAAGGAAAAACCAGATGATGAACTAAATATTATGTTTGTGGTCAATAAGGTGTTTCTTATTCTACTTGGTAAATATTATGTTGTCAAACACAAATCTCAAGCTACCCAAAAATTATTATTAATTTCAGGAACAAATGATTCAAGACTTCAGATTTGTAAGCAATACAACTGACTTAACCAAGAAACCAACCCCGCTACTAAGGTATCCTGGTAATCCTATCGGAATTGCGCCGAACGCGTCCAATGCTGAATGACTGACACACACAAAACATATCTTCATCATCAGATGATGAGGAAGATGAAGACAAAGCAATAAGAAACTCCACTAAATTTATAAAATTTAAATTTTTAGCAGGGACTGGCACAAATTTACAATAAATTAATAACAAAATAGTTTCCATTTGATGTTTGACAGAAAAACGTATCACGTGTATGCGTGCATTCAGATCAAATCTGCCTACCCACCAAAGATCAGATCTTTCGTTTTGAGATCTGATCTAGATTTGCTCTTTTTGTTGGAATGAAACCCTCAAAATTCAAAAAGATGAAATCTTTTGTCAGAAAGAGCAAATCTTTTCTTGAATGAAAATCGCTATATTAGAGTTCACATTCATTATAAAACCTACCTATCAGACTCAAATTGTAACCGTTTTATTTTACTTTTGAAAAAAGCATATTCATTTCATTTCTTTCTTAAGATTCACATTGGCTTGAAACAAAATCATTTACAAGTAATAGTTTGAATTTCCTATGTCTATCGATCAAAATTTGAATTTGTGTTACCTATAAGGTTAATAAAAGTCTTGAGAAAATTAAATATTTTGTCGATCATTAGTTTAAAGTTGGATACATATGCTTGCAGCAGCTGGTTAGTAAGGAGTTTCACCCGGCAACCACAAGCTCGCATATCCAGAAACAGAGTATCAAGATGCAAGTAAATAAGTATAGTTTCTTTGGTTCGTTAGGAGATCCTCCAGACAACCATACCATCAGTTCAGTTGTTAGTTAGGAGGTCCTGCAGACAACAACCTGGGCATTAAAGCTACAACCACAATTACATTGGTTACAAAATTGAGCTCATTATCACATAAAATACCGAGGTCGAGGAAACTGAAGGAAGCAGATCGTTGCAAAAGTGATAAGTACGACAGGGTAAGGACAGGCGTTTCCGAGAAAATGTCATGTGTTGACATTTAGTGACATTGAGTTCAAAGAAATATTTAGTTCACCATGTGTGAAAAGAATTTATTACATTTTGAAGCAGGGAAGAGTCAGTAGGAGTAGGTATTACTTTCATAATTTTCATGTCGTCGGCATAGATCGAAAGATTTGAGAAGGAAATAATGCTTTCAACATCATTAATGGAAAGGACAAAATAAAAGTGGCCCGAGATGACTACTCTGAGGAACACTTGAGGTAGCATAGATGGGATTTGACTCAGGGCAACTGAATACAACACTATATTGGCGGTTTTCCAAGTAGGATCTCAGCCATTGAATGAACATTGAAGGAAACCCAAAGGCACCTAGTTTAATAAAAAAATATAATGCATTATAAATGTTTGAAGCGAATTGAAAGTTCGGATTTTGATTCATTGCACGCAAACAATAAAGGATGTACTCGCTCATGTTATCACTGTATTTTTCAAAATTATATCTTGGATTGGATGGGAAGCGCGTTGTCAATATGATAGGAAATTCTTGTCTCTATATATAATGTATACAAAAAATACAAAAAAAAACTATAAATACAATGAATCATTACCCTTAGTCAGTCAGTCGTTGTCACGATCTTATTGTTTAATAAATCTTATATTATGTACTAAAATTATCTGGGGTTACTTCCTTTTCCAACAGAAATAACTTGCAAATTTTCTGTGGCTAACGAGTATCCGATGCATCATCGAATACAGTGTCCCAATGGGCATCGCTTTCTAAAATATTTAATTCCTGACAATCTATATAGTGAGTAGCATATACTTGACCATAACTATAAATTGGTAAATATAATTTTTTTATCTCAAATATCACAAATTTCAAATGACTGTTAACTTCGCCAATATTCAAAGTGCAAAATATATACTTTTTGAGCCAGAATATTGTATGGATGCAATTTATTTAAATTATATTTTTTGAGACAGGAACCACCGCCATATAAAGAAGGGCCCAAAAAGATTTCATTACAAACTGATCACTGTTTTAGGAACCCTTAGGACACAAAAAAAAAAAACAATTACGCATTTTTTTATATGTACATATATAGATATTTGTTTGCTTGTAAGAAATATATATTGTATATTTGATAATATTATGTTTTCCATCTTTAATTCATCGATTTATGATATTTCATACAAAATGCATTTAAATCTATTACAAACCGATTTCAGACAAATAATAATAAAAACTATTGAACACCCTTAAAATATTTGTAGATAAACCTTAAAATAAGTCATGCATATTTTTATAATTATTCGCTGTTCACTAAATATATTTATATTCTTGTTTTGTATTGGCGTAATATTATTTTTTTTTTATTTTCTTATATTGTACTTGAGTAACAGAGCAAGATCCCAGGGCCTCCAGACCTTTCTTATTTTCTCATGGACAAATTGTATGTGATAGAGTAGTGTTAGTACGTACAGTTAACGTATGCGTACCTGCTAGCTTGGGCCGCCGGGTAATTCTTAGGCATTAGGTGTTAAATACATGTAAAAATGTTGTTAACTTCACTTATGCCATGAGAATGGCTGATGTTTACCTATGTTTCGGGGAACATTGTTAAAAATGTTAAAACACTACTTCCAGACACCTTCCTTGGGCGGTTTTTTATAGCCAGGCGCTTTAAAGGTCGTACAAAATAATCATAATCTTACTTACTAGTTTAGGAAAGTAAGATCACAACAATACATAAATGTTAAAAAAGTAGCCAAGTCCTTCTATATACAAAAACCTTTGCGTAACAAGTCAGCTGTTAAAAGTAGTGAGATTTAAAAGTACGCCAAGTTCCAAGTTCACTAATGTCAAATACCAAATATTTTAAGTAGAGTAAGATGGAAGAACCTAAAAATTATCGAAGAAATCTGGTATTTTATGCTAAATCCTAATTTCAACTATTTGTTTGTAAAGCTGACGCTGACTGCTCTAACAAACATAATCCTGCACATATCGGAAGTGCTCTCAATATATTTAATATTATTTCTGTGAAAATGGGTGTTTATCGCTACCCTATCGATCTACCAAATTTCATTATTCTACGACAGTCACTAATTCTCTACAAAGTTGATATCAATTCTTTGCAAATAGGCAGGCGCCACGCCCCTGAATGTAAGATCTCAAATTTAAAAAGTTTGCCTTTGCCTGCACGTTGAGCCATAATTGAACGACAATCAGAAGTGCTCCAAATAAATAATACCAATTCTATGAAAATGGGCGGGTACCACGCCCCTGAATGAAAAATTTCAAGTTTTAAAATTTTACATTTTCTTTCACTCCTAGCCTTACAGTTCTACCAAATTTCATAATTCCACGGCAATCAGAAGTGCTCCAAATAAATAATACCAATTCTATAAAAATGGGCGGGTACCACGCCCCCTGAATAGAAAATCTTCAATTTTCGATTTTTGCCTTTGTATGCACCACAAGGCCTACCGTTGTGCGAAATTACAGGATTCTACGATGTCGGGAAGTGCTTCATAATTTTGATGATCAGTGAGTGAGTCACTCAGTTACCGTTTTGCGATTTTGCAGTCTTATATCTTGGGAACCAATAAAGCTAAAGAATTGAAACGGGGTGAGTTGCCTAACTCTGGTAAGCTTAGCAAATGCTGCGAATTTGAAGTTTCTGATTTTATTGGTATTGAAGTTAGACGGGGGTCAAAAATCGCCTGAGTTTGTTCATGTAAATAGGGTGTAGTGCCAGAACTTGACTGGCTCCCTAAATTTGGAGCAGAGCAAACAATTTTAGAGGGGGAAAGGGGTTTAAAATTGAGTTTTTTATGTAGATCATGTCATTCTACACAAAAAAGATTCAGACTTTTTGTTATCGTATAATTGATAGATTTGGAGAAAAATGGTCGTAAACATTGGAGTGTAATATATTTTCTTACAAAATGTAGTAAATTTAGGTTTTTGAGTGGGGACTTTTATGTTTTAGTTATGTTTGGACAAACATGTTCTATTAAAATAAAACAAGTTTTAAGCTTGGAACCGGAAGGGAAATGCTGCCATCTTAAAAATAATAATTTATTTTATTTTGTTCAATAACTCCCAAAACCTTAATTTTTTTCAATTTTTTCTAGAACTTATAGACAGTACAATTATCGATAAAATGACATATTAGCGACTTCTGTATGTCAATTCGTTCTTAAGTTATAGCGGACCAAAGTTTAATTATTCGTCAAAATGGTTATATAGAATAAATTCCTTCGTTAAAGAGACTAGACATAAAATTCAACTTAACTCAAGAACAACAAATTTCCCCACTCAAAAACAAATTTATTACATTTTTTTTTAAAATGTACTACACCCCAATGTTTTCAAATATTTTTCTTCAAATATATCAATTGAACGATAAAAAGTGTCTTAATTTTTTTGTGTAGAATGACATGATCTACAGTGTGTACTAACAACTTTGTTTCAAAAAAACCTATTGATCTCGAGTAATTTGGAAAAAACTGAATTTTGCCCCCTTTGCCCCTTCTAAAATTGTTTGCTCTGCTCCAAATTTAGGGTACTTTTTAAAAATGCTCAGGACGTAAAAATGAAGCTCTCCACCAAAATGCAGCTTTGTCGGAATTTGTTCGAAGTGAATATCTTACTTTCCTGGACTAATAAGTAAGATTGTGATTATTTTGTACGACCGTTAAAGCGTCTGAATATAAAAAACCACCCAAGGATGGTGTCTGGCAGTAGTGTTTCAACATTTCTAACAATGTTCCCTGAAACATACGTAAAAATCAGCCATCAGAATATAAGCGAAGTTAGCAATATTTTTACGTGCATTTAACACCTGATGTCTAAGAATTGGCCAGCGGCCCAAGCTAGCAGGTACGCATACGTTAGCTGTACGTACTAACACTACTCTATCATATACAATTTATCCATCAGAAAATAAAAAAGGTCTGAGGGCCCTAGGATCTTGGACTTAAAGTGTTATTTGTAATAGAGTCTTGCCTACTAACAACTAACACAGAACTAAATGATAAGCCGATGGTATAACACAGATTTCTGTGTTGGCAAACCACTGGTCCAAGGACGGAGCTTGATATAAGCTCTCTTCGACCGATTCTGATAGTGTGAAAAAAATATACACAATAAAAAAAAAATTAAAAATACTCAAGTAATATTTATTTTTTAATTTATAAAATATTATTTATATATATTATATTGATTTTATATTTTTTCATATAGAATCTCATGGAAAATAAATTTAAAAGAGCAAGTTCATGCGACCCAAGCGTGAACTTTCCCTGAAAAAGCTTACAAAAATATATAAAATAATTGCATACAACTGCATGTATGGATATGTGTATATTTGGAAGTGTTTTAATTTTGGTAAGGTGAAACATTTTTTATGTGAAATATGATATATATGTATGGTTGTATGTAATGTATAGCTATAGTAATTGTGATGACAAATAAAACAAAAAATAGCACGAAAAAAACATATTTACAAACAATTTTTAACAAACGGTGTATTACAAAAAAAAAATTCTTTTTTATAAATTTTATTTATATTAGCAACGAACATGTTACGTAAGAAAAAAAAAAAAAAAAAAACTCTACACAAAGGCATCAAGGCAACAATTTTAGTTGTTTTATTCTGAACCTTAAAAATTTTGATTGTTTGTAATTTTGTTTTTAAATCGAAAATATAAACGAATATTTATTAAAACGTTGTTGGTTATATTATATGTATTTATTAAATAACAATAATTCAAATATGAATTTAACGAAGCGGAAGTGCAGAAAAACACACAGACAGTTATACAATTAACAAAACTAAAACTCTTAAAATACGTATATAACAAATTGAATAATTTTGAAGAGAAATGTTAAAAAAACATTAATTTTTTTTCTTTGTTTGGAACGAGTAGAGACAACAATTGACACTCAATTAAGGGAAACGAAAACAAAACTAGCTAACACTAACACTGTTATGGAGGGAACAAGTATTATGATTGGATTGTGTATTGAGCAAATAAGGAATTCAATTCAATTGTATTGGCAAGCAATTACACATTCCATTTAATTGCCATAAAATAGTTTTAAATCAAAGATTATAGTAATTTGGCACAGAAAGGAGTATTTTTGTTGTTTTTGTTTTTGGTTGAGACAAAAAAAATCTAATCAGAAGAATAATTTGAGAGTGTTCTTATGATTTCTTAAGGGGTGGATGTCTTATTGCACAGTAATCCTGAGTTTCAGTTTAAAACAATTTTAGTTAATCACAACAGAGTGCTATAATGCGAAAAGATATCACAGAGTTCTATTTCTATATTGTCCTGTGTCTCTTGTCACAGAGAGCTTTCGTGTCTTATTGATTTTTGCTTGCGATATACGTAGGTAATATAGGGCAAGTATTGCATTTGGAAATAAATCGAACTCGAGATTTTAATCAAAGTTGACATTACGATGATAGAGAACACCAAAAAAGTGGGTCCCGCAATTACGTCTGTATAGCCTAAGCGACTGAAGCGATTTTCTTCAAACTTGGTATTTAAGCGTTTTAGGTGATTTTCCAAAATAGATTTTTGAATTGTTGTTTTAGCCCCAAAAATAATGGTACTTGACATACAAATTTTTCTAGCATGTTAATTATCTCGAAAACGGCTCCAACGATTTTCATAAAAACTGGCGTGTTGGGTATGGTGTACTTTTCGACCTAAATTTGTTTACATATTTTGTGATTAACGGTACCTGCCATAGAACCATTTTTTTTTTGTAATTATGCGCGCACACAAGGGGTTATGAATACCCTTAAAATGTTTATACACAGTGCGAGCAATGAGGAAAACGGGATAGGATCAGACAGGAGATACCGATGTACATTGGTTTTAAATGCCTGATTATCGCAATGAGAGGGAAAAATACGGTCGGGTAAAGCATTCCACATTCGTGTTGTGCAGCTAAAGAAAGAATCTCTGTACTTGACAGTACGTCCGAAGTTGGTCTCAAGGGTAAACTGATGGGCATTCCTAGAAGCGCGAGTAAGGGGAGGAATGCAACTGGCTATTCGACTAGAACACTGTCTATAATAATACCGATAGAACAATGAAAGGCATGAAACATTGCAGCGGTGCGCGAGAGGCTCAAATATTTTAGTTTTTGTTTCATCACCTATCATTTTTAAAGCCCTGTTTTGGGTACTGTCCAGGTGACTTAAGTGCGTTATGGGAGCACCTGTCCAAATATGACAATTGTACTCAAGCCTTGGAAGAATGAAGGCTTTATAGATTACAGCCAGATCAGAAGGGCAGAAATATTTCTTGCATTGTCTCAGTAGACCCCAAAACGTTGCAGCGGTTTGGCGACATCGAATATGTGGTAATTTAAAAAAAGGTGATCGGTGATGCTCATACCGAGAACTGAAAGATGTTCGGTTTCCTGGATACAAGCGCCGCTCATGGACAACGGCATTAGGGGAGGTTCCCGCTTTAACGACAGAAGACAGCATTGGGTTTCTGAAGCATTAAATTCTACGGGGTTTTTTAGTCCCCATCGGACAATGCTTTCTAGATCAGAATTTAATGAGCTTATCATACGCTGCCGTTTAAGTTCCACATTCGGAGGACATGGCAGTGAATCTAAAAATGAATATGAAAAGCTTAGGGTGCTGTCGTCAGCAAAACAGTATAATAGATTAGAAGTTTCAGACAAAAGATCATTGATGAAAATGAGAAAGAGAGTCGGAGACAGAACGGAGCCCTGGGGCACACCAGCATTTATTTTATGAATATCAGACTTGAAACTGTCCAATACGACTTGTATTGAGCGGTCCGAAAGGTAATTACTAATCCAACGAAGAAGAGATTCATCGATTTTTCGATAAGAGAGCTTCGTGCCAAACTCTATCAAATGCTTTTGAAATATCAAGCACAATAATCTTACTTTCTCCCAAACGATGTAAAGATTTGTGCCACTGTTCGGTGAGATATACCAGATCCCAGTGGACCTATTGCTACGAAAGCCATACTGTCGGTCATTAAGAAGCTTTCGTTCTTTAAGATATTTCTTTAGCTGATAATTAATCATCGTTTCCATGACCTTGGATAGAACTTTAAGAGGTGGTTTGTGATGCAGATACCATGGACTGAAGGCTAATTGGTCCCTTCAATGGGATAACCCTTCGAAAACAGCAACCTTAGGGTCCATTCTGGTGAAAATAAATTTTTTTTTTATTTTGAAGCTTACAGACATGCTACTGAATTAATCGTTCACCCATTTTGCTTAAATCAGTAAATCGTATTAATTTTTTGAAAAACTGTTTAAATCTCCATTATTTTAATTATGCATTTCGAAAAAGCGTTGTAAGAATTAATTGCTTCACACTAAGTCTAATGGTATAACCTTTAGTCACTATGTTACTAGTTCTACAAATTACTATTAAAGCCTAAAGGATAAAATTGTCTAAACTTCCTGTTTCATTAATTAAGAAAGCCAAGCGAAATTTCCTAAGATCGCTATATAAGGCGAGTGTCATTTTATTAATTAATATATTTATTCAAAATTTATTAAAGTGTAGGTACAAAAAAGTGCAGGAAACATTTTGAACAAATAACAAAAAAAAAAAATAACAAAATGTACAATCCAATCATAAATGCTTGCGCCGAAAACAGCAAAAAAGCTGAACAGTGAACAACATGGAACATCAGTAACAATTTTCCGACAAAAACGAGTGCGTTGATATTGCAAATTGCGAAACAGCAAGAACATTTTTGTTAGTAAATTCAAAAATGTTGCTCTACATACCTTGGATGGAAATGAACAATATTGTCTACTTCTGAACTATGCATTATTGTCAAAATAAATCCTCCATATTATATACTCGTAGGTAGTCGGTGTGTAGACACTACTAGACAGTGCTATATTTCCTGGCACTGACTGTTCATCTCATTCAGTTCATGTTGCAGAGTATTAAGTATATACGCATATGAATATGTGTTTATATATAGGAAATCCTCTTCAGGATATTTCGAAGGATATTATTTTAACAGGATGACTTCAAATTGCATTTGCATTAGGCATCAAACTTAAGGAAACTTGTCTGTTTGACATGAAATCGTAATATGCGGAAGAAATATTGGAACTTTTGGAAGTCTTAAGAATTCTTTCGAAATTTCCGTCAAAAGGAAAATTACATTTGAAAGAGCTTTCTGTTTTTATTTGCTCTTTGCAAAAAGGTAATAGAAGGAATGATGAAAGGATATACAACTATATGTACGTTTGTTCGCAGGAATTATGCCTCACATGTTGAATGCCGTGTAAGGAACACGTCGAGTAACATCGTCTCGTTGCAAATCTCTGTAAAAGTTTGATTAAGATTTTTGTTTTAGAAAATTAAATTAAATGAAAATTAAAGAACTTTGTGTCAATGTGTGTTTGCACGTTAACAGAAAAAACTGAATAAATTTATTAAAAATGAAATTACATTTAAATTATATACATATGTATGTATGTATATGCGAAGATTGACTTACCTGGGATTTTGAGCGCATCGTTGGCTGATATTTCCTTCGAATCTTACGCGGGCAACACATGCAGAGTAATCGCACAAATGCTCTGAAAGAAAATGAGAAAAATGGTAAAGAAAAATTAATTATTTAGCGCACTACGAATTTAAATAAAGACTTTACCGATTAAAATTATTAAATTAGATTATAGACTAGATTATACGGAACCTTAATTTTATGAAGTTAAAATCATATTTTCCGTTCTTAGGTAAGACAACTCGAAAATTTGGCTCAATAGAAGAAATATGTGACATTCCATTCGGCAGTTCTGGTGTAACAAATTCCGAATTAAATATCGATATTTGGAGAAAATAATTGAGTTGAAATCGATAATTCAGTCTGTTCTCGTTATCGGTAGTGTGCTTTACTCGTATTACTAGTGTTCTGGGAATATTGAATTGATTTCAGTTGAAAATAATGCCTTCAGTACTGGGAGGCATGCGTCTAAATATCGCTTGGAAACCAACAACTTGATATTTAGTCAATTAAATTGACAAACAACCTGAACAGAGCTTAGAAGTAAATTAATTACGAGTTTCTCAATCAGGACTGCGAAACATAATAGATACTACTTATTCGACCAGCTTATTTGCACCTTACACACAAAATAATTTAGAACATGGATAAAATAGATGTGCAGAACGTGCGGTAGTTCGATATGACAATAACGTATTGTTCGACTTCGACACAATAAGCACACTGTCAATATTACAATTCTCTTTGGTTTCGATACAAATCTTGTATTATATTGATTGAGCGGATATACCATAATTGCTTTCTGCCTACGAACCTTAAAGATGCATTACTTCCTGCAATGTTTTCGAAACAGTAATTGAACATTTGCTCAGTTACATCATAAGAGTAGAAAGTGGTTAGTATATTTATAGAGTAATTTTTATCTGCGAGATAATGTAGGTACTATAAAGAAAGTTTCACATATGTCAAAAAAATCAAAACTAGAGATTCTGATCAAACTTGACATTAAGATGATAGAGAACACCAAAAAAAAGCGTACCGCAATTCCGCCTGTAAGCTTGACTGTCTGTCTGTAGAACGACCCACAGCATAAACCGCTAAAAAAATTTTCAAAAGACTTTGTACTTCAGAGTTTTAGGTGATTGGTTCGAATTTCTTAAATCTTTTTTTTAGCTCCAAAAGTAACGGTTACTATACCTACAATTTTGTGTACCAAAATGGTAAGCTTTAATTATTCCGAAAACGGTTCAAGCGATTTTGATTTTATAAATTTTGATGGAAATTTTTGTACAGGAGATCCTTCAAATTTATTCGAAATACAGGGTGTCCGCCGGGAAGGTATACTACTTTGTTTGTTTATAATTTTTGATTAAATGAAAGAGAATGCATCTTATATTGATAAATGTTTTATTTAATGTCGGCAATTATGTATGGAATACAATATCAGGTAAATATCCACCCCTGTTAGTCTCACAAATGCGAGCCCTTTATTTCACTAATTTCATCACGAACATTTGGTTTGTTTGAATAAACCTTGCTTTTCAGATATCCCCCGAAAAAGAAGTCCGGAACAGTCAAATCATAAAATAAAATCAACATTTATTGAAATAACTTGTTGTGGAAAGAGTTCTCCCAGTAATTCCAGTGTAATCCTGGATGTATGCCATGTGGTACCCTCTTGTTGATACCACATGTTAATAAAGCCCTTGTATATACAAGTTATGTATTCGTAGAAAAAAAAATGTCCAACAATCAAACATGACATTACGATCATAGAGAACACTAAAAAAGTGGATCCCCCAATTCAGTCTGCCTATCTGTCTGTCTGTCCTCGAGTCTGCAGCCTAACCGGTTCGTTGGATTAGCTTCAAACTTGTCAGATATTGGTTTTCAGTAATATGCCTACAGGTTTTTTAATTTTTTTTTTAAGACGACAAATAACACTAGCTCCCATACATTATTTTGGCCAAAAACAAAAATCTCTTTTCGATTTTCTCAGAAACGGTTTATTTGATTTTTTTTAATTTTTTTGCGCAGAAGCTACTAGAAAGTTTAAACAATATTGTATACCAAAATTTTTCAAAAAAAAATTTTTTTTGGAAATTAATTTTTTTTTTTGAAAATTCAAAATTTCGAAAACGACTCAAAAGATTTTTTCGAATCTTCGTATTTAGTAGTTTTTTGACATTGTCTTAAATAGTTAAAAAAAAAAAACAAAAATAAAAAACAACGGTACCTCCCACACAAATACTAAGAAACCGTTAAGAAAAAAATGTATTCTCGAGATCGGCTTCAAGAATTTTTATAAAAAAAAATTGTGTGTACTTAAGTTCACTTTTAAGTACAAAAATATTTCTTTTTGCGTACTTATTAACGGTACTTCCCATAGAACCACTTTTCATATTTTCGACTTTCTCAATATTGGATGAACCGATTACAATAATTTTTTTTAAACAAATGCTGCCTAAAATTGTTAATAAAACTGCATGCTCAAATTTTCAAAAAATATGTTTTTCGATTTTTAAAAAATAAATAGAAATGAATTTTTTCAAAAATTTGAATTTTATATGTATACTAATAATATCTTCATAATGGCGTTTCAATTGTTTTTCTAAAAATGTTTTAAAAATTATATATATAAGACATTAATTTATTAAAAAAACCGCTCCAACGATTTTTGAAATTTTGATATATATTTAACTATGCATAACAATTAATTACGCATTTTATCCATTTATTTCTACCTTATAATTCTTCCATTATTCCGTACGTCACTAAATACTAAATACAATATATGCCCCTATACATTAGTATATACATATGTGTCTTTAAGGTCACAGGAATCTTATGTGATGCATATTGCACCTAAATTATGAAGGTTTTTTTTTTTTTTTTTTTTATAATCTACACGCGCTCAAGGGATTATGAATACCCTTTAAATGTTTCAACACAGCGCGGGCGTGAGGGTGAGGTTAAGGAAGAGAAAGAATGATAGGAAAGATGTGTGGCGTGATATTCGGTGACTGTAGGTGGTTGTTGTGTCAGATTTTATCTCCAGGGATGACGGCTGAACTAATGCGGAGAAATTTCCGTGTCTTAATTATCGATGTCCCTTATAATTCGCATTAATTTTTTTTATCCTTTTGTCATATTTTATCGGTATACTAGTTTTACTCAATCACATGTTGTTAGTTCTATACCTAAACAGCATGTAATGAGTAAACCAACAACTCAATGTATGACATTTTATTTTTAGAATTGGTTTTTAATGGAAAAATAAGAAGACATAGACTACGGCAGGGATCGAACCTGTGACCATGAGGTTGACAGGCGAACACTCAACTATCGCGCCACGGCCACCCCCGTGTGTATATAGCTACCTACCCACTTACATCCTTCATTTTCATTATTATATGTACATGTTTACATACTTAGGTTCCATCATATTGTAGATACATTTTACTCTCCTAATTTATATAATTCAAATCCATAACTTAGATTTAAACATACATTTGAAGGAAGCTACCTATGTAACTATTCCTTGAATCATCCATTCGACAATTCATTATACATACTAAGAATCCAGGTAATCTTACCTACATAGGCTTTGAACCTGCATAGGATAACCACACCTAACTAACTTAACCTCAATGGTTAGCTACATTAAAGTTGTTAGTTCCAAGAGCAAGTTCGTACGATCCAGTCGTGCATTTTATTAAACTAATTTTCATGACCGTATTATTTTTATCGAAATAAAATTGATTTCTTAAAATTTATTGGAAATAAAAAATTCTGACGCACAATTAAGTAAAATGTCGAACATACTGGCAATTATTCATGCATGAAAAACTCGAATAAAATGCTCACTTTTAATGGAATTACTTTTTAATTATTTCCGCGCCGAGGATATGAAAATAACAATCAAATTAATAACCACCTATCTACTCGTATAACTTCCTGCGTGTATATACATGCATAAGTTAATTCTTGGTTTAAGGAATGTTTTATGAGAGGCTTTCCCAAGAACTATACATTATCAGTCGCATAAATTATTTATGTAAGAAAATTCCGACTTCAGAACACTATACATATTTAAGTACCTACACATTATACAAAAATAGGTAAACACACACATATAGGTAAGTTATATAGGTTTATGAATTTTAAATTCTTCTAAAAAATAATATTAAATAAATAATATTAAAGACTCGATTCAGATGGAATTTGTAACAAAAAAAAAAACAGATGCAGTGTGCAAACAACAAAACAATGGAAAAATGTGCACTTTTGTTCGAATTATAGGTTTTACCACCACAACACAGCAAAATTGATTCCACCGGATTTTCTGTCGACAAACACTGACTACTGCACCCCTACCTTGAGTCATCATCCAGGAAGAATTGGGTAGATGACGACACTAAGACTTTCTTTTGCCAACAGATCCAAAATGGAGTTAGGGAAGGAATTCTCTTGGAGTAGCTGAATGCCTGTTTCTAAATTCCCAACTTTGCTAGCGTCTTTCAGTTTCAGTTTTAGTTTCAGTTTATCAAAGCTTAATAAGAATTGTACATTAAGAACAAGTTCTTTTATAGTACAAGCGATTTAAATGATTACAGTTATATGAATAGCTTGAGATTTAGAAGTAATTTAAGTTTTACAAAAAACTTTTCAATGAGAATGTGTAAGATTATATTTATTAAACAAAATAATATTTTAGAAGTTTTTGACCAAGTTGGTTTTTATTTGGACTTTGGAGAATTTTTAAGAAGTGATTCTTGTCGGCTTTATTGGTCGTAGTGGTGATTAAATGAAAGCAATTTTCATTTTATTTTCCCAACGTTTCGACGGTGGTTGCCGTCTTCTTCAGGGGTGTCTTTATTTACAAAATTAAAAAGAGAATTAATGTTGTACATATTGATACAAGTAAACAAAAAAAATATGCCTTACATAACGTTAAATTTAAAGATTTTTAATATGCATAACAATATTTGTTTGAAACATATAAAAAAAAAAACAGATTGAAAACAGATTTTGAACACTTCTCGTTTGAAGATTAGTCTACGTTAAATGATATTTATTGTCAGAAACTAATGAACAGTAAAAGGCAGATGTATTTTGTATGTCTTGTTTGCGGTTCATATTATTTTTGTTGTTAATTATATGCAGTGTCTCTAGTGTGTAACGTTTAGATGTATGTTTTTCAGTTGCAAGGATCTCCACTCCATCAAAGTTTGGTGTGTGGCCGGTATCAACAATGTAAGAGGCCAGTGCCGTCTTCTCAGAACTTTTTAGGCGAATATCTGACTTGTGGTTGGCCATTCTTTGCCGAAGGAGTTGTTTGGTGGTGCCAATGTAGCAAAGATTGCAGGATTCATCCGTTTTCCCCTGGCAATTGATTTTTTAAACTACGTCTGAACGGCGATTTTTGTCGGGTTTCGTCTTCAGGTTGGTGAATAGGGATGCAACAGTCTGGTTCGACCTATATGCGAAGTTGACTTCCGGGTTGTTTTTCATGACCATTTCTTTAAAATTTTCGGAAAGTTTGGGCACATATACGACACATCTCCTCTCTTCCAACCTATTTTCAGAACGAACTTGGTGTTTTTGATGAAGTATCAAGTTCCTTTTAAATTCTGTCAGAAAGCTGTTTTCTAAGAGTATTTGAGTAATTTTTTCTTCGTTAGCGGAGTGGAATTTTTGGTCCACTCAACGCAAAAACTTTGTTTATTAAGTTCGACGCAGTGTTTATACGAATGTGCTTGGCTTGATTAGATCGGAAATTGACAAGTCGCCCAGGTGCCATATCTTTCTTGTACCAGTCGAAAGAAAGTCGATCATTTTCGCGATAGACCTTAACGTCCAAGAACGCTATCGATCTGTTTTTTCCCCTCTCTACGGTGAATTGTATTTTTTCATTAAACTGGTTTAAGCATCGCAAGACATTTTCAATTTCTTCTCTGTCCACAATCGCAAAGATATCATCAACGTATTTTGCTATAAACTTAGGTTTGTAGCTTAGTTTAAAACATTCCTCGAGTAAAAAATCCAAAACCAACTCCGCAATCGTCGGTGAAAGAGGATTTCCCATTGACATTCCGTGTACTTGTTTGTACAAATTGTCCTTAAATTGCAGGTAGTTGTTATCTTTGAGGCAAAAATTTAATAATTCGATAAATTTGTTTTAGCTCAGCTTGGTATTTTCAGCTATAATTTCCCATTTCTTTTTAATAATGTTGATTGCAAGCTGAACAGGAACATTAGTAAAAAGAGAAACAGCGTCATAAGAAACCAAAATATCGTTTATGTCAAGTACAAAATCTTTTGCTTTGGATTTAAGCTCCAACGAATTTTTTACAGAGTGAGGAGATTTTATCGCGACACATTCTAATATTTTACCCAGGTACTTTGAAAGTTTATAACAAGGAACTTTCATCGATGACGTTATCGGCCGGAGAGGCATGTTTGGCTTGTAAATCTTTGGTAAACCATATATTACAGGTAATTGTGCTGTGTAGGTTGTTATAATTGCTTTTTCCCTATCATCGATCATCTTATTGTTGTGCAACCATTTCACAAATTCATTGGTTTTGTTATGTAGAATGGTGAGGGGGCTTGCTCTTGCGACCCTGTATGTAGAGCGGTCAGACAGGGTCGCAAGAGCAAGCCCCCATTGCCAGGGGAAAACGGATGAATCCTGCAATCTTTGCTACATCGGCACCACCAAACAACTCCTTCGGCAAAGAATGGAGAACCACAAGTCAGATATTCGCCTAAAAAGTTCTGAGAAGACGGCACTGGCCTCTCAGATCGTTGATACCTGCCACACACCAAACTTCGAGGGAATGGAGATCATTACAACAGAAAAACATACAACTAAACGTTACACACTAGAGACACTGCATATAATTAACCACAAAAATAATATGAACCGCAAACAAGACATACAAAATACATCTGCCGTTTACTGTTCATTAGTTTCTGACAATAAATATCATTTAACGTTGACTAATCTTCAAACGAGAAGTGTTCAAAATCTGTTTTCAATCTGTTTTTTTTTTTATATGTTTCAATCAAATATTGTTATGCATATTAAAAATATTAAAATTTAACGTTATGTAAGGCATATTTTTTTCGTTTACTTGTATCAATATGTACAGCATTAATTCTCTTTTTAATTTTGTAAATAAAGACGGCAACCACCGTCGAAACGTTGGGAAAATAAAATGAAAATTGCTTTCATTTAATCACCATTACGACCAATAAAGCCGACGAGAATTACTTCTTAAAAATTCTCCAAAGTCCAAATTTATTAAACAAAGTGAATTATTTATTTTTATTTATTAACACAATTTAATCTAATGCTGCATAGAAAAGTAGTTCATGGGCCCAATTCCGCAAGCATGAGTTTTCTCTGTATACACAGAAAGTTGTGTATACTCGTACATACATTTTTCCGATTCCGCAAGGGTTGATGCACATTTTTTGACAGATAACGTGTACACCGATAGGCAAATTTATTCACGCATATTTTGAGGGTGAATAATTTTTTTGCACGGAAAAGCATTCACGCTTGCGGAATTGGGCCCCATGATATTGAAATTTTTTTTATTGAAAAGGGGCAGTGTATTCCATAGTCTTATACCATGAATAAATAAAATGCACGACTGTATCGCACGTACTATCTCATATGTTCGATCACATTATATGCTAAAGATTCTGAATGGAAACGGTAGTATTTTTAAACTCGGTTTTCACCTAATTTTTTATATCTAAATTCCTTAAATTTTTTCTAAACAAAAATTGGTATGAAAATTTTAAATATTTAATAATATAAATTTAAAAACAAACTTTCAGAAAAAAAAACATCCACGCGTTTTCGAAGTATTGGATTTTTGAAAAAAAAAACATTTTTCGAAAATTTTTAAATGCAGTATTATTTAGATTTCGAAGGAAATTCTGTATACGAATTTTGATCGAAATTCGTTGAGACGTTTATCAGAAAGTCGAAAAACAATAAAATGGTTGTATAGCAGGTACCGTTAATAACAAAATATTTTTAATTTTTTTCGGCCAAAATGTAGACCATACTGAAATTATTACTCATACCAATTTGTATCAAAATCGTTAGAGAGGTTTTCGAGATAATTAAGATGGTAGAAAAATTTGTGTGGCAAGTGCCGTAATTTTTGGGGCTAAGACAACGATTCAGAAATCTATTTTTTACAATCACCTATATAACGCCTAACCACCAAGTATGAACAAAATAGGTTCAGTCGCTTAGGCTCTAGATCGTTCTACAGACAGACAGACGGAATTGCCGGACCAACTTTTTTGGTCTTCTCTATCATCGTAATGTTAACTTTGATTAAAATCTCGAGTTCGATTTGTTTTCCAAATGCAAAACTTGCCCTATATTACCTTTATCGCAAGTAAAAATAAACGGGATGAGATTAAGTAGTTTTATCTTGGCAAAAGAAGGTTTTGAGATCTATCCGAGCGTGGGAAATTCAAATTACTCGTATTATAAGGGCACAAGGGTGATCGGATTTGTATTATAGAATGTAGAAAGATACGATTTCTAGCTTTTTAATATCTTACCAAAGAGCATATGATCATAACGTCAAAGACCCTATATATAGCGTGCTGCGTCGTTGTAAGCTACCTGAAGTTTATGTCGCGATAAGGAGTCAAGATCACTGTATATAACTTCTGCATATGATATAATTGGTAATTTTAGAGAGACAACTCATCGTTTCCGGGTTTCAACAGGAGTAAAACTTGCAGCTATGGATTTTTCTAAGGCAACTATATATTTTCCCAATTACAGAATTTATGTGATTGCAACAGGATAACTTTTTGGTAATGCGTATTCCCTGGCTATTCACAGAATCAACAAGATAAAGTTTGTTGTTGGACAACCATAATGTGGGTAATATGCGTTTATCGAAACGTTTGTGCGAAATTGCAATGGCTTGTGTCTTGGTAGCATTCAATAAAAGGCCGTTTCTAACAAACCAATAATAAATTCTTTTAAGATCATCACTAAGAAAATAGACTAGCTCATAAACAGTGGTAGAAGGTGGTGCAATGTAAAGTTGTACATCATCCGCATAAATATGAACTGAAGTGTGAAGACATTCAACTGGCAGGTCGTTAATAAAAACACAGAAAAGAATGGGATCTAAAATTGAGCCCTGTGGTACCCCTTGAGTGACATATTTTTGAACCGATGTCCTATATTTAGTGACAACTCTTTGATGCATTCCATCCAAATAACTTTCCACCAACCGTACGGCATTATCTTCAACATTAAAAAAAAAACTTAAGTTTCCAACAAAGAATCTTGTGATCCACATTATCGAATGCTTTCGAAAAGTCAAGGAGACAAATAACTGATAAATGATCTTGGTCATAAACATTGCGAAGTTTTTCAAGTACATTTCTCATGGCAGTAGAAATTACGGCTTTCCAAAAATCTTTTAATTTTCTTAGATAAAACTCCTTCAAAAACTTTAGATAAGCACGGGAGGGTGCTTATATGCCTATAATCGTCTGCCGACATAGGGTTATTTTTTGTAGGGACAGGTATTACTTTTGCAATCTTCCAAATATTTGGGAACACAGAAGTCATTATGCAAGAATTAATTATGTGACTTAAGTGAGATATTATAAACGGAATAATGATTTTTATAAATCGGAGAGAGAGCCCGTCTTTGCCAACGACGTTTGATTTTAAAGCAGCTAAGCTTTGTAAAACATCAAAGCAGAATACCATTTCAAAAGTAAATTTATCTCTTATGTCAACATTAATAATGACATTAGTATAGAGAAGTACTTATGTTAGACCTGAAGTAGTTACTTTTTGAATTACGTCTTTCAAGCTGTAAATTCGACAAAAATATCTTCAAAACTGATCCAAGAAGAAATTAGCTTGATAGTCTTGAAATTTATCATTGAGTCATTTTAATCTGTGTTCCGGTACGCAGTGGCATCGAGGGGTAATGAGCGGGAGATGAGCTGGCCCTCCCGGGATCGGCTCTTCATAGCTCGCTTGGGGAGAGCGTCTTTATTCCACTTGCTGGTATGAAGGGCAAAATATTTCAATTATCATTTCGGAATCCA
Source organism: Philhelius pedissequus (assembly GCA_910595825.1). NCBI lineage: Eukaryota > Metazoa > Arthropoda > Insecta > Diptera > Syrphidae > Philhelius > Philhelius pedissequus. The sequence goes on along the minus strand of OU343161.1, from coordinate 17,590,561 downwards.
ATAGAAGGTGGAACCATCTAACCGACTGAACGATATCTAGAATTATATGGCCCACCTACAACAAATCCCACACAAATGATCCTATTTGTACATCGAGGCGGAACATAGCTAGGGTATTCAGTACTTGCATTGAACACTGGCCTTTGGAAGAGCACTCAGTACAGCTGGGCATTCCCCATAACATCTACTACCGTAGCTGTAAAAACCAGGAAACAGTGATTATCTTTTTCAAGTGTACCACTTTATTCAGACTAAGAATGCAATCCTTTGGTAAAGATTTCCTTTCTTATCTAAAAGAACTGTCTGATACAAAAATCTAAGCTCCGCTCCAGTGGTTTCCCTCCTAAAAATCGTCTTTTATTTTGTATGTATGAGTTTTCTGTACCAACAAGTTGCTTTCCAGTATTATTTTGATCGAAGATCCAAATTCGCTCATGAACGACATTTTACCGACCTATCTTCATAGAGGATTCCAAAAAGACGAAGCTCCGTGCCATACAACGAACTCCGAAATGGGCATTCCTCACGATACACCTCATGTAAAATTAATACAAAACTCGCTCTAATGTAAAGCGGTACGTTTTTATAATGAAACATTGGCGCAAAATTTTAAACAGTCTGATGTTAAGGGCTTAGCATGATACACCTCATGTTTGCATGATACACCTCATTTGTTAATACTAAAGCACTTTACTAATATTATCCTAAGTTTAAACACTTTTTAACTATACCATACTAAATCTATTTTCTTAATAGACTACAACTAAACACGCTTAAAATAGTGCAAAAAATAAGCGAACATAACGTTTTTACGTTTGTAAATGTCAAAGTGGCATAAAAAAATAAAGTAACTATTTTGTGATTTTAACTTTAGAAAAATGTTAAGAAAATAGTACGATACTAAACTGGTTTAAAATTAGCAAAATCGCCTTTTAGCCTACTATCATACTAAAAATGATTTAACATATTACTAAATCGACTAAAATTATCGCCATTATTATTTGTCTCATCTGGACCTTCTCCAAATAAATCAGGCATTGACATAGTAAATATGGACTGCTAGGAACCAACTTTGCGTTGGATCTCTCCTCAGCTAGGACCACATCCATCTCCCAGTGGAAATCACAAATATTATTAAGTAACAGTCCTTAAAGGATTTTTTTTTAAAGAAATTCATACACAAATTCAAAAATTTCCCTTTCTCTATTTTCTACAGAAAAAAATAGGTAACTATATTATAGTTCTTTTCAAATATCAATTTATTTTTTCTTTACTTTTCGACGCGACTAATAAAATTTAGCACACGCTTTTAAGTTTAAACTACATTTAATTTTTTGTTTTAACTGTTCGACGAAATAAATAAAAATCTATAAGATTCAACACAACTGCGTAATATAAGTTAAATTAGTAAAGTGGTAAATGAGCTGTCAAAATAAAAAGTTTATCAAAAATTGGTAAACTTTTCCGCATCATTTTGTGTGGGAAATTTACCACCTGAACTTGTTAAATGTGGAAAACTTTTGACATATAATTTTGATGTTTTATGTGTCAAAATCTTGGTATAACTATCTCTCTTCCTCGTATAATTTTTGGCTGACATTCAGTCAAGTTAAAATATAGGAAGAAAAAAAAATCATTAACCACGTTTACACAAGTTGATTTTTAAGTGTGTTCATAAAACGCGTTTGGTAAACTTTTCCATTTTCCGATGTGAGAATGCTTACACGGTTTCATGAATATTCTTAATCTATAAAGTAGATACTGAACTCGCATATACCTACTATTTTCATCAACCATCAGAAGTGAATTCGAGCCGCAAACCTCAATAGTTAGTTAGTCCTTCCATTCAAGTATGTATGTATATATGGAAAGTACATGGCTTTATTTAAGTTTTATTTTTTTTAACAATTTTCTGGCTGATGAAAATAAAACAAAAAAGGTATTGTAATACAAAATTTAATTATTTATATAAAATTTTGCATTTTTTTAAGAAAAACACAAACCGCAGTTCTTAAAGCACTACTGAAACGGAAAACTAACAAAAGAGAAACAATCTTATAAATAAATTGATTTAAAATAAAGAATTAATTTAATTGGAAAATTAAAATAAAATTTGTATTTGTTTTATTTCGAATTCAACTCTAAAAGCAATTTCTCTCCTGAAATGAAACATAAAGGAATTTTTGTTATAGTCCCCCAGCACTACAGCATTGTTGACTTTCTATAAACAATAGATGTCAGCACTTATCTTATACAAAATACCAATAGATGGCCCTAGTTTCTTTGCCTGTTGACTAAATATGGTGGGGATGTCAAGAGTGACAATAGAGAGCTTTTGAAAGTAATATTGTTGTTTGCTACTTTGCGCCGAGGGGCGTAAAGATCGTTCTCCCCATTTTCAGTAGAGCTTTTGGAAATGATAATAGACTAGCAGTCCATGTATAGTATGACAATGAAATCAGGTATCAGTTTTGATATAAATATCATTTTTATGTAGATGGCGAATTATGACAATTGTCAATGACAATTCCGTAATAAAATGTCATTATCTGCAAGAGCCTACATTTATTTGAGACGATTGACATTGACAAAAAAAAAAATAATTAAATAATTAAAATGTCACTATTTGATTGAACTCACCTTCGAAAGTCTCGACTCCAACAAGCATATATCACCGGATTCATGCAGGAGTTTATCCAACCCAGCCAAGTTACCACCGCTGATACAATCTCCTCGTGCTCTATACATTCTATACAAAAACCGGACAACAGGTTGACCACAAAAAATGGCAGCCAACAAACGATGAAAACGCCCATCACAATTCCGAGCGTCTTCGCAGCCTTTTTCTCTTTGGCGAACTTCGCCAGCTTCCGTGATAGCGAGAAGTTCTTGCCCATGTGTCGGTGACGGGCCAGGCCATTATTGTGCAGAGCCGACAACGGTTCGTCTTCTGGTTCTTCAGGTGTGGATGTCGTCGTTGCCGATGCACTATGGTTATGATGATGATGATTATGGCTAACTCCAAGGCCGCCAAGCCCAACACCACCGCCGCCCGTACTCCCGTGATGCACGGCCGGATGATGGGATGTTGCAGTGGTTTCTCGAGTAGTGCCACCACGATGAATACGAAGCGTTAGTTGCAGTTCCCCTGACGCCATTAGGACTTGTTTGGTGCCGATCTTGAGTGACCGTGTTTGTATAACGGCAGCCCGATAAATACGGCAATATGTGAAGACCATAACTAATAACGGAAGATAGAAGGAAATGGTGGAGGAGAATACTAAGTATCCTAGGTGTTCGGTGAATGTACACTTAAAGGCAGGCATTTCGCCGTCTCGTGCTGCTCGCCACCATACGATCGCCGGAAAGCTTATTGCTCCGGAACACACCCACACGGCGCAGATGAGTCCGGCAGCACGTTTCACTGTCATCCTCATGGGATAGGAAAAGGGATCAGTTATGGCCCAATAGCGGTCCAGGGATATTACACAGAGGTTGAGAATTGACGCTGTGCTAAATAGTACGTCCAGCGATCGCCAGATGTCGCACCAGTCCGTACCGAAAAACCACGTATTCTCGAGGACTTCGTAGAGGGCAGAAAATGGCATCACCACCAATCCAACCAAGCAGTCGGCCACAGCCAACGAGGTTATGAAATAGTTCGTCGCTGTATGAAGATAGCGTTCCCTTATTACAGCGAGGATCACGAGCGAGTTCCCGAAGACGGTCGCGAACGAGAATAGGAACAAAAACGATAGCAGACTAACGCGGTCATTGGGCAGGGCTTCGAGGAACTCCGACAAATCGGGCTGTGGCGTTTGTGCCAATGTGTAGTTGAGGTTAGGGTCCGTTGTGAGGAAGCCATTGAAATAGTTGTTGATCAGCTGATCCTCACTGAGGTTGTACGTTATTAATGTGGACAATGGTGTCTGATTCGAATGTCCCGCTGATTGATTAAAGGCTGTTGTTGTTAAATTGTTAATAGTCGGTGGCACGACAGCAGCTATTTCCCAGTAGACCTCTGTATTTGCATTATTCATTCTTAGTTCGCTTTAAATGCGGCGATTAGTTCAAAAGCCAACATATACATATAAGGAGTTTTTTTAAAATATTTTTTTAAGAACTAAGCTAAGGATATGTGTGGAGTTTGAATATTGACTTTTTTACAATTCACACTTTTTTTTAAATATAGTTGATCAAGTCTTGTTGTGCACTGACGATGACTGCTTAAAATTTCAGGTTAGTGTTTGTTTTTTTGTTGCTTTGAATTGAGTGATATTTTTTGTATGACGGGGATAGCGCTACTATCTAAGCTGTTCGACATGTGGTGTTGCGATTCTTATGTGATTCCTTGTTCTATGGAACTTTGATTATGTCACACGGTCACGATCGGACATTTTATCACAGTTAATGAAGTTACTTCGGATTGCAAATACTGGTTGATGTTAGAACAGATGACCATGTTGTTATCGGATGAGTTTAGCTGACGCATGTAAGATGTATGGAACTGGCTTGGATGATGACTGTCAGGTGTGTAATTGAACATCGCCAGTCCATCACCAAGGACAAACTTTTTAATATCTGAAAAAGAAAAAAAATTGTTAATAATAATTTTTTTTAATGATTCTACTGTAAATCATATATTTGAATTTGTTCACGTTTGTTTTCCAATGACACACGAACGGCCCAAAGGATCTTAGTGAACTTTTACATTAAAGAAGATTATGGCATTGAGTAGGTTATAGAATACTTTTTGTAATAGAACACAGATAAATGGAACCCACAGAAGTGATGGGGTAATATTTAGTAACTTAGTTTAAAGTTTTGTAAGCGTATTGTTTCGTTTTTCTATTGATGAATATTAATTAAATAAGGATTTCATATATCTACTTATGTCATAACTGTAAATGAATCTTATTTTATGGCTGTTCTTTAATCACAATCCTTTGAAAAACAATGCGGAGTACCCAGATTATAAAGAGGGCAACAGCTATCATATTTAAAAACTAATATTAATTACATTTTACTAATTCTTCTATATCAGAAATCTAAAATATAAAAGAATATAATATTTTAATATTTTTCCTTCAATCACACAGAACTGCTCGAAGTATTGTAGTGAAATTTAACAGAAAAGTAGATCATATCATGGAATAGGGTACATAATACTTCTTCTAATGGATTTGTGATAAAGGCCCCCCGAGAAATTAAAGGGAATAGTATTCATATACACACAACAGGCAGACGGTAATGCCATTGCCCATTTATAATTTTGAAGAAAACGCAAATAATAATTTAATATTATTTTTGTTGTTGTTTCTGTTGATTGAATGGGTTAAAGCCAAATTGAAGATTTTAATGACCTGTAGTCCAAAATGCGTTTCGCCCAGGCACGATAGTTGGCCTCGTCAGTTAGATGCTTTCGTACCCTTCTTCGTTGCCCACTTATTTTATTTTACTCTTGTAATAATATCATGTAAAAATTGTTTAATAACATAAATAAAATTATATCTATCTATATATATCTACATTTATTTTAAATGGTAATTACGTTTTTAAACCTCTAAGATTTTAAGTCAAAGTAGTGAGTGAGTGACTATATTCTTGGTTAGCATTAGCACTGGCAATAAGAATGACACAATTCTCGATTTCGTCTGAGTCTCGGTCTACGAAATTAAAAAGGATTAAAAAACCTCTACAAAAATCAAATTTTACCTCAGAAATTTCAAACATTTTTTCTGATTTTATTTTTTGTTCCGGAAAAAAGTCGATTGTAGACCTTTCGGGTGACATTTGTAAAAAACAATAATATCCAAACCTCTAAATATAGTTTGTTGCCTACCTGTCAAGCCATAAACTGTCAAAATCGCTTGAGGGATGGCTCCGATTTAAATGGATTAATAAGTCTCCACAAAATTAAAATGTTACCACAGAAAATTCAAAATTTTCCCGATTTTATTTTTTGATCCCGAAAAAGTTGATTTTATACAATTTGGGTGACATTGGCAAACAAAATACAGTGCAAAACAGATAAGGAAGTCTGAAAATCCAAGAAATTTCTTTCGTATATCCCAGTTTTCCTTATATCCAAACATCGGATATAAGAAAAAAAAATTAAAAAAAAAGCTATTGGCAAAGGGAAATATTTTGTACATGTAACGGGTTTTCCAATAAGAGGTGTTATTTTGAATAGCCCGCTATTTCGGTAGCTGTCACTTTCGAAGCTGTCATTTTTTGACATTTGACAAGTAGAAACTACGCTATTAATAAAAATGGAAAGATACACGCTTCAACAACGCATTGAAATTATTAAAATTCACTATAAAATGGTGAAAATTTGGCAGAGACGGTTCGTAAACCTAAAACATTTTTGGGTCGTCGTGAAGCACCTTGTCGGACCGCAATACAGAAATTGGTGGACAAATTCGAGCTGTTGGGACAAGTTAGTGATGTGAAGAATAAAACCCGTGCACGGCGCTCAAGAACAACTGAGAATATTGCTGTTGTAGCCCAAAGTGTTGAAGAAAACCCAGGTTTGTCCATTCCTCGTCGTTCTTTGGAATTAGGCATTCCACAAACGTCATTACACCGTATTTTGCATAAAGACTTGGGTCTTAAGGCTTATAAAGTTCAGTTAACACAAGAACTCAAGCCGGCTGATCATCAACAACGTCGTGTCTTTGCTGATTGGGTCCTTGAAATGCATGAAAATGAACCGGAATTTCATCGAAAAATCATCTTGACTGATGAGGCCCATTTCCACCTCGGAGGCTACGTCAACAAGCAAAACTGTCGCATCTGGGGCTCGGAAAACCCAAGAGTTATTGTTGAAAAGCCTCTCCATCCTCAACGCGTGACTGTTTGGTGCGGTTTATGGTCCCGCGGGGTCATTGGACCTTACTTTTTCGAAAATGAGGCTGGAGCAACAGTTACGGTCAATGGATTGCGCTATCGAGAGATGATTAATGATTTTTTATGGCCTGAATTGGCTGGTATTGATCTGGACAACGTTTACTTTCAACAAGACGACGCTACGTGCCACACAAGCAATGAAACCATCGATCTTTTACGGGAAAAGTTTCCGGACCGTGTTATCTCTCGAAGAGGTGATCACAATTGGCCACCGAGATCTTGTGATTTAACACCTTGCGACTTCTTCCTTTGGGGCCACGTGAAAGATAAGGTCTACGCTAACAGCCCAGCGTCCATTCAAGACTTCAAAGATGAAATTCGTGAGGCTATCGAGGACATAGGGCAGCCACTTTGCGATTTGGTTATGGAAAATTTCATGAAAAGGATATGGTCCTGTAAGCGTGATTTTGGCGGCCATTTGGCTGATGTTGTGTTCCATTATTAACGGCATGCCTTCCTCTTTATAATGAAATAAACATCCGATCATTTATCCGCAAAAATGCCATTTTTCTTTGAATATCAAAATAACACCTCTTATTGGAAAACCCATTACTTAAATATTCCATGAAAGCGAAGTAGGCCATACGAACTTTATATGCATAATGAATGTATGTTCATATAAAAACTTCTACAATATTTTTTTTAAATAAAAAGCTTTAATGCAACAAAGTAACAAAAATATATAATCTTATTCAACAAGCAGGAAAAATAAAATAAATAAGTCTTCTCTTCAAATAAATAAAATTAAAAATTAAAGCAAACTATTGTGAGCCTGAGGAATTAAGGTTGATAAATTCTACATATAAATGTACAGGGGCTGTTTTTTATATTACAGGTACATAATTTATCGTCGAAAGACAACCAGCAAAAAGAAATCAAGCCCAAATGTCAGAATTACATTTGCTTACATTGTTGTATTTGTATATTTGACTTTCTCTCCGTTAATAGATGTGAAATCGAACAACAATATGTGGTCTAGTGATACTACACACAAATACAAAAATATTATTTTTATCCTACACAGATGCAAAAATATCAGTTTCAGAAAGGTGATAGTTTAATAATATAAAAAAAAGGCACGGTGTTTCTCATTGCGTTTCTTATGGAGTTTTTCATATGAGTGTTTCTTTTATCCGTAAAATACTGTTCTCTATACCGTACTCTATCTTTTCAATCTTAACACGTGACTTGTCTTCCATTTTGTACTACCAAAAATAAGAGTAGTACTAGTAATAAGTGTTTGATTTTATTGTTTTATTGAACAGAAGAATAAAAAATAAAAATCAAGATTACAATTTCACATTGGCTTTTGCCGTCAGCCAAAAAAAAGAGTAGTTATATAAATGATTACAATGTTATTTGTGCTTTAAATATTAAAGTATAAAAATGATATAAAAGAAAGTAAATTGCTATTGACAATTTTAATATTTTAAAATGGTATTAAAATGCTTGATTTGATATTTGATTACGATATCTTAAGGCGACTTTGACATAACTATGTAATATAGACCATTCTTGACCATTTAGGATTTCTACCTCTTCACCCCAAGTTAGGGAAGTTCTACCTTATTACTTTTAGAACGGGGCACATTGCTAAGAGATGAGAGGAATTTTCTGCTGATATATAGTCGCAAAGTGAACAATTTGTACTCCTTTCTGGTCCATACGGTTGGTAATTAAGACGGAGAAACTCTCCTCTGCTTTTAAAGATTGTAGAGATTGTGTGAATAGAATACCGGTCATTGAAATAATTGTTGATTGCAAGGTTATGTTGGAGACTTTTGTACATGATTCTAGTCTTTCTCTGCAAAGTCGCCAAAGCATGTCTTATCGATCCTTGCCAGCAACACTTCAAACGTTCTACTCCAATCCTCCAAGCTACTCCCCACCATTTGGACCGCATACTGAAGTTCCAACTGAGATAAATTATGTTTGGCAGACAATGATTTGGCAGAGCTAATATTTTCTTTAAAAGTCGAAAGATTTTTTTAAGAAAACACCTGGAAGGATTTTACCAGTTCAACATGAAGTTTGATTTAAATACCTTATCAATTTTTCTACTACTTCGAACTGTTGAAAACCCCAAACCTGCCCAGCATAGCACATGATTAATCGCCGCTTCGAAAAGCTTGTATTTAGCGCTTGAGGCAACATTTCTTTTCCAAGGCCTCCCTTCCAGTTGCAGTTAATAGCCTTTTTCTTTCGAGTATGTGAGTTTCCCTTGTAGGTGCTTTTTGAAATAATGCTGTGGTGTTATGAGTACTCCGAGATATTTGTATTCATTTACGATTTCAAGCCGGTCATTTTCCCAGGCCCATTTTTCATCTTTTGCATATCTGCCTGTTCATTTTCTGTCATGTCATCTGCATACATGAGTGCTTTGATGTTAACTCCCGCAAAACTGATATCATACAAAAAGAGATAACAAAGGAGTGGACTAAGCAAACATCCTTGTTTAACTCCAGCGTCGTATTAAACTAGCAGATCCTACGTTGACATCCCAAACTGCCATTGCATTTTGTTCGTAAAGTCCTTGTATTACTGTTAGCAACTTTGTGGATATTCCAAGGCAGTTTAACTTATAAAAGAGGGAATTCCTGTCGATTGAGTCAAAACCGGATTTAAAATCAACGAAGAATTCATTCAACTTTTTCCCACTTTCAAGGTAGTATCTAGTAATGCAATAAATTGAGTGAAAAAATGTTATTAACTGTAGAATAATCTTTCCTTAAAACCAGGGGCCCCAGCATATAACTTGATACAATCGAGTTTTGTCGATACAATCGAGAATTGGAAATCCCTATTTAAGTTCAATCGAGTTTTCTCTAACGATTGATACCAAACAATTTTCGATTGTATCAACAAAACGCGATTGTATCAATTTACGTGCTGGAGCCCCAGCTTGAAATTCGCTCAGTAATTTGCAATATTCAACCCAGGTTGTAGGACTATCTAAAATAACTCCAGTGAATAATTTCATTACTGAGTTCATGAATGAGATGCCGCGATAGTTGTTAGGATCGTTGGCATCACCCTTTTTAAATAGCGGAAGTATAATATTTTTGCGTTAACTTTCTGGAACTTCTCTCATATTAAATATGTGGTTATATGCAGTGGTAAGTTTTTCAATAAATTTCGCCGTGGCGTGTTTGAAAAATTCATATGGCATTCGATCTTCTCCTGGATCTTTGTTGAGTTTGCATCGGAGTATCACCATTGAGACTTCTTGAATAGTGAAATCATGGCCAAGATCTTCATTTTCAGGCTGTGGTATGGCATAGAGCATCAACTGCTTTGAAATGACAGACTTACTTAGTAAATTTTCGAAGTGATCGGCTAGGAGATTTATATTAATTTTTATATTCTGATCAAAAGGAATACTATTGAGTGAACGTGCTAATTTCCAAAATGAACGGCTGTAAGAGACAGCCTTCCACTTTCGTATCAAATAATATGAGTGTTCCTTCTGTCTTCCCTTACAAATCCTTTTTAAATCCTTGTTCGCCTGATGGTACATGCTTTTTGAAAGCTCAGAATTTGCTGTCCTAAGGAGATTCAGGAAAGCCAAAGATTTTTTTCTTGCTGTTTCAAAATCTCTGCCAAACCATTGTTCTTTCTATTTCCGGGTATCAACAAACTGAAAAGGTTGTTCTGGTAGTGAGATGCAAGAGACCAAAATGTCCGTGTGATCATTTCTGCAGACGGGACCCAATATACTGTCTAGATTGATTTTGTATTGTTCCAGATGGGTGTTTTTCCCCAGTATTTTGGGAAGCAGTTTCATATCCTTGTTATTTCTCGATGTTTCTTCAACAAAAACAAGAAAGAAACCAAGACAAGGATGAGACCAAGATCGAGGCGAGACTTGATAAGGCGAGAACGAGATCCAAACGAGACTGAAATTTTTCGATTTTCACATTACCTGGAAGAGACTAACAAAAGTCTCGCCTGGTATCGTCTCGTTTCCAGCCCTAATTCTTGTCGTAATAATTTGTGTGGATTCAATGTTAACGTTATAACTTTGAAAAACAAAAGCAAGTTCACGATCTTCCCATTCATTAACATTTTTTCACGAAACCAATAATGGCTCAGTAGAACATCTGAAAACATATTTCTTAGAATTATTTAATGTGTTGTGAATCGAACCAAAATGGAAAAAATGAATCATTATAGCTTGTGGCACTTTCCACATTCGAAAAATCATTATTTCCACTTCTTTGCACAGATTGTTTAAACAATATGCCTGCCTAGTCCATGTACAGTCCATATCCCAAATATTAAAGTGTAGTGTGTATACACTGTACAGTTTAATGGAAGTACGTGTACTTTGGTACTTAAACAAATATAATACCCCATACGATTTAAGCTTACACACAATTCTAAGAAAAGGTACAAAATTTAAGATAGCTACTGAACATAATGTCGAAATAATACTATTGAAACTCATACCAATTAAATTACATTAGGTTTTTCTTATTTTAGAATCCCAGGGAATTTTCTTCACAACATTTTTATTCGTGAGTGAAGAATTTCTCTGTAAATTTACTCAAAGGATAGGTAAGTAACTTAGGTTATTTTTTTTTACTGAATTTTATATATATATATATATTTTTTTTTTTTTTTTTTTTGAAAAACCCAATATCTCGATTTGATAACGTTAAACCTGTACAAATAGATAAGGAAGCCTTATAAATGTAATTTGGTGTTTTGTATCCGTAGACCGGAAACATCCATACAATCCGCATTGTCCCGTATTTTCGAATGATAGCGCAAAAAAATACCTCCCGAGTTTCGGCAGCACAAAAATAAAATATAAAAAAAGGACTACCCATTATGTATTTCTATAACAATGTAACAGAGTGATGATGGTGACTGAGCAAATATGAAAATAAATTGCTGATGAAGCAAAGTTATTTCCGAGCCGAACTTTTCTGAATAAATACTCCTACCTATGAGTAGGTACAACAAATAGGAAATCTAACATCGAAATTGGATTCAATATGGGTAAAGTTCTGTGCATATGTGTATATATTTGTGTTGTTGTGTCTAATGGTAATGGCATAAGGATACAGCTCGAGCAATGGATCATCTGTAGAAGAAGACAAAGGATAAAGTTTTGTTTGAGTTGATTTTTTTTTTTTTTTTTTTTGAAAGTTATTTCACTACGTGTGGTGAAATTTAATACAATTAGTGCAGTTAAACTTCAATAAAAGCTAAAATGCATGAACAAAAAGTTTTGAACTTTTATTTGTTTTATAGCTGAAACGTTACTGTATATTGGTGGATAAATAAAAGAACGTACTTTGATGGTATTTCATCAGTTTTTCCACGAAAATATTTCAAACGAAAAAAATTTCCAAATTGAAGAAAAAGAAATGAGTGAGATCAAAGATAGACATTTGCAGGTAACTAATATTTAATTTGTTTTTAATTTGATGGCAGTGTAGCTAAGTCGATGAAATAAAAGCTTTTACTTGGATTTTATATATAGAAATGTGTTAACGTTCCCAACAAAGCGAAATCTGATATTTCAGCAGTAAGTGTTTTTTTTTTGTGTTTTTGTAACTCGTGAAACCAAACTGTGCTTACGTATTTTGGTCAAATAGAATTTCCTTATTTTATTTATTTCTTCACAATGTTGGCTTTCAAGGGTAACGGTTTGTTGTGATAAGCACGAGATTTCAAAAGGACTTAAAGGATATGATATAGTCGGCCAGATCCAATTGGCAAAACGGTAGATTACCTGGTACCAAAGTGATTCCTCATTAGACAAAGCCTATTGAAATGTAAATTTTATGAGTCTACCATTCCCTGCCGTTCAACATCCACATCGGAAAGAAACGAATAAAAAAAGCTGAGGAAAGCTTTACCTGAAATATATTTTAGGCCCGTTTGCTGATGCATAACTTAAGCGTTTAAGTTCTACTTAATCACTTAGATGAAAAAGTAACACACAAGTGTTTTAAGTTGAACATAAATATTTATGATTCGTATCAGCAAACGGACCCTAATGGATTAGAATTTTGACACAAGAGATCATTGAAGTAAACGAGAAACCGATTCTGAAACAAAACGGAACCCTGGGGCACACCATCATTGCACTTTTAGATTTCAGATTTTAAATAATACAACATAGGTCGAAATCGGGATTTTGACGACCGTAAATATGTCCAAGCATAACGCGAGCGCTAAGATATTAGAGGATGGTTTCAAGGATTTAGTTATTTCACCTATAATTCTTGGAGCCCTATTTTGAATTCTATCTAAGAGATTGAAGTGAGTTTTGGTAGATGAAAAAATGTGAGAGTTTTACTACAGCTTTTGATGAATGAACGCCAAATATATTACAGTCTCATTCGAAAGAGAGTAGAATTTCTTGCATCTTCGCGGGAAGGCCAAATACTTTGCAGCGTTTTTAGCGACATCGAATATGTGGTCATTCAACAAGAGGTGGTCTGTGATTTACATACCAATGATTGAAAGCTGATAGGTTTCTTTAATGCTACAGTGTCGCACATGCTTAACGGCAACTGGAGTGGCTTCTTTTTTAAGAAGACAGCACTGTTTTTTTGAAGCATGAAATTCTACGAGGTTTTTAATTATCGATTGGAAAATGCTCTTGTGATCACAATTAGTTGAGCTTATTATACACTGCTGTTAAAGTTCCACAACCGAAGAACAAAGAAAATAATCTAAAAACGAAGATGAAAAGCCGAGAGTACAATTTAGTGGATTACAAGTTTTACATAAGAGAACATTAATGAAAAGACACACGAGAATTTATTTTGTGAATGTCAGGCTTTAACTGAGAGTTATTGGCATGAGAAATTTGCAAATATATGACGCATTTGTCTGATGTACCTATAGGATACACTTACAGTGTGCTTATCAGGGTCAGATGTAAGAAATAAGCCTAGAGTGTAATGCAACCAAGAATTCATTTTATAATGGTGTAATAGATGGCCAATTCGGTTTTCAATTATTGAGAAGAATCGGTTGATAATCCTCACTGCACATGCTCTGCCCTATCCCAAAGATTCAGCCTCCATATGGTTTGCAAAAAAGAGATTAGTAGTCTCGCACGTATTCAAGGTATTCCTGTGTCTTTTTCAACCTAATCTAATCTACTGAAGGATTCACCGTTATTAAATGTGCGAATTTTCTAGAGCTTAATGCCAAACTCTATCAACTACTACCTTTGAAAAAGCAAACGCAATAACCTTAATTCCCCAAAACGATGTAAATATTTGTGCCTCTGTAAGGTTGTTGTGGACACCTACAAGGGAAACAAATAAAAAGCACGATCGTACAAACTTGCCATTGGAGCTAACAACTTTAATGTAGCTAAGCATTGAGGTTAAGTTAGTTAGGTGTAGTTATCCAATGTAGGTTTAAAGCCTATCTAGGTAAGATTACCTTGATTCTTGGTATAATGAATTGTCGAATGGATGATTCAAGGAATAGTTACATAGGTAGCTTCCTTTAAATGTATGTTTAAATCTAAGTTATGGATTTTAATTATGTAAGTTAGGAGGGTAAAATATATCTACATATATATAGATATTGATGGAACCTAAGTATGTTAACATGTACAACAATGAAAATGAAGGATGTATGTGGGTAGGTAGCTATATACATACAACTTCATAATTTAGATACAGATTTAGATTTTTAAAGACACATATGTATACATAAATGTATGAGGGCCAAATTGTATTTAGTATTTAGTGACGTACGCAAAAATTCGTAAATAGTTAATAATAATTAGGTAGAAATAAATGAATAATACACATAATTAAATGTTATTAAATTGCTTAGTCGTTATAGTTTGAAAGAAAACAAAGATGCAATTTGAATTCATGGATAAATAAGAAAATATTAAAAAAACTTCAAAAATCGTTGGAGCGGGTTTTTTAATAAATTAATTTTTTATGTATAAAATTTTGAAAACATTTTTAGAAAAGAAATTGAAACGCCATTTTGAAGATATCATTAATATACATATAAAACTCAAATTTAAAAAACAATTCTCTGACTGGTTTTTAAAAAAAAAATATTTATTTTTTAAGTCGAAAAAGTTTTTTTCTTTGAAAATTTGAGTATGCAGTCTTATTAACAATTTTAGCACGCATTTTGTATAAAAAAATTGTTTTTAATCGGTTCACCCAATAATGAGAAAGTAGAAACTATAAAAAGTGGTTCTATGGGAACGTTTGATAGACTATTATTCTAATTATTGCTCAGATTTATATTAAGTACCGGACGTTCTAGACGGCTAACATAAGTTAAATATAGAATTCGAAAGCTAAAAAAAAATATATCTCTTAAAAGAAAATGACGTAAGTTTATATAAAAGTGCCACTTAATTTGGTTTTTAATTAATTTTTGTTGAAAGTGGAAGCTGCGTAAATCCCATTATCATTACAAAAATTGTAACTTTATCAGATAAATGTGGAAACAACTTTAATATACAATATGGAGATCAAGAAGAATTGAAACGAAACCTGTATACACCGCTAGAGATACATGCCATCCAACAGCGCAACGAATACATCAACATTCATCAACAAAAAATCAAAACTCTGCACAATATGCAACATAAAAGCGAAAGAAGATACCTTCCACATCCTAGCAATATGTCCTATTTACAGGGACATAAGATACATTTACTTTGGGAAGCTGACTTTGACAATTGAGCAAGCGAAGACAAAACTGAATGGACTAAACTGGGCAGCCCTTTCCAATTATTTGTCAGCCGCTCTTAAATACAGACACGTCATCATCAGTGAATATCGTTAGGTAAACGATAATGTATTATAATCACCAACAACAACAACAACATCAACCACAACACTATCAACAACACCAACATCACACACACCAATACCATCAACAACATCAGCAACTGAAACATCAGCAACACCAAAAACGCCACCACCAACAACCTCAACAACAGCAGCAGCTACAACAATAACATTACCAACCGGCAGACGGCAACGCTACAACCAAAATTTTATTTATTTATTTACTATAATAATTGTACTATAATAATTGTATACATTATATTGTTACTATAATTTTTGTAAATAAAACGTAATCTAATCTAATCTAATCTACAAAAATTGTCAGATTCCTAGGTAACTACTTTTGGTATGATGTATGTTTTGTGGTAGGTGAGAGTTGAGAACCATGGACAAGTTCACACTCCGTTCCCGCCGAGCTCAAGCCGAGTATATGCAAGCATGTCAAGTCCATTTCTCTTATTCAATCAAGTTCCTATTTTCCATTAAATTTTTTGTATGATCACATACTTGCTGTTGAGGAACTCAACTATAAGCTATTTAGTTTTTTGTATTTTATTAATTTGTGCATTAATTTAATAATGCTTAAAACGTACATGCTTAATTTGCTTTTGTTAATTAATTTTTGTTCATAATTTGTATTTCAATATTTGCCAAACATTTTTGATTTACCCTATAATTAGTTTATTATCTTCTCATATATGTGTGTAAATGCGTAAATTATTTTATTTTATTTTTTGGTCATTATTATCATGATCTGCATTGACACTTGTAATTGATAATATAAAAAAGCCGTTGCAAGAGATAACCGCAATGTTCAATGCTGATCATTGGTAACGTGTGCAAAATTATGGCTTAGCTTAGTGAATAGTCTTCTTTAAGCTTTCTTTATGTAGCAACCACCAAACTAGATGGTCGAGTAAAGTAATTA
Source organism: Philhelius pedissequus (assembly GCA_910595825.1). Classification (NCBI taxonomy): domain Eukaryota; kingdom Metazoa; phylum Arthropoda; class Insecta; order Diptera; family Syrphidae; genus Philhelius; species Philhelius pedissequus. Next base: position 17,573,917 of record OU343161.1, on the reverse strand, counting down.
ATATTAATTTGTATAAATTGTCTTGATAAGAGAATTAAAGAATAATTATAACATTGTGAAAAGTTTCTTGTTTTTTTCCTTTGTTGAATTCCTTATCACTTGCCCACTTTTTGTATTATCTTTAATGATTCTTAATGACAAACAGCAACTTGAGTGTGCTACCACAAAGTTTTCCTCATATTATTTTTGGAATTATAGTTATTTCGCGACTTGCCAAGGTCGATCATCAGATGCCTTTGCTCTAGTGGTGCTGGGCTACTTTTTCATTTTAATCAAAGAATTTCTTGTGCCTTTATCGTGTATTTAACGTTTCCTTTTTTGTTACATCTCATACATATTACAAGATAAGATATGCCATCACACATGATGTGTATATGTGTGTCCCCTTAAATAATTTCGAACTTATAATTTTCTGTCGAATACTAAGATTTTCAGGACTTTCTACTGATGAAAGTCACACTCCCTTTTAGAATTTGTTATTTTCTGGAAAAGATGTATTGTCCTTGAAAGGAAATATTTTAGCTAAACTTGATCCTAGAACTTCGATGATATAGTCAAACCCATTAGCCATTTCGTCAAAAGCAACTACACAAACTATTCATGCCCCAAGATTAAATACCAATAATTTACTAATAGATATCTTGATAACGGAGGAGCTTTAAAACTTTACCCTACCACAAGGAGAAACTGAAAAAAATGGATGACAATTAAATTTGACAGTAAAGGGCATTTGCATATAATTTGCAGGGTATTCCATAATAATCAATCATTCTGCCATTTAACCAACAATAGGTACCTCTACTTTAAGTCAATAATGGCCAAAGAGGACAACAACTAATTGTTAAAACAAATAATAGATCTCCCCTACAGAAAACCATTTTTGAAAATCCTTTGCATAATATTTGAACCTATACCTGCCTCTGTGCCTTGTGCTCGTGGCAATTGTGGGGCAATGCAAATAAAGCATTTAAAACAATTTTCCAACTTGTGGTGCATGCCACTTGATATTCCATCGAAACAACGACACCATGCAACTAGATAAACTGTATGAAAGCAAAACAGAGGATTCTAAGTCCTGGTTGGTAGCGGTAACCTTTTGTAGCCCTTCTTATACTTACTATACACTATAGAGGTATGCTTAGCCTAATGCATGCATATAGTTTTGCCAAGAAAATTTGCGTGCACGTTCCTTTGCAACAACATCAAGCTCTAGCTCTACCCCACATTAAGCTTTTTCCGGTTGGTTGGTCGGTCGGTCTGTTAAAGTCTGTTAGGTGGATGAATAACTATTCAATCTGGAAGTTCGTGATGTCCTACATCGTGTTCTCTCATACACATACAAAAAGACGAGGAGTCACTCGTATAAAACCATCCAGGAATGTAATTCTCCATTCAAATGTAAAATTTAACTGAAAAGCATACAGCATTCTGAAATGCAATTACAAGGGGTAAGCTCGATGTGGTATGAATAGAGCTTTGCTGCGCCCTGCGCCCAGCAGCAGGAAGCTCCTTAGTTCTTGTATTATTTGCTTTTGCTTCAATGTTGGTGTCTATAGAAATGGACTTACATTCGTTAATTAAATTTTTAACAGACACGATTTTTTGTTTTTTATTTTTTTTTTGTTTTTTGCAGGTGAGGTTTGTATGTTGAGGAGTTTTTATGATTTTCATCCAGGTTAACTGGATAGTATTGACTAAGAGTTTTGGCTTCATAAAAACCTTTTAATTTAAATTACAGTTGCATATAAATATACATAACTAGGCCCCTAGCAAAATTGTATATATAGTTCGAGCTCGTGTTTTTTTTTTGTATGTTTTGTTTTCAAATATGAGGAATTTTTCACATTTTAATTAATAGAATTATTAAAAAAAAAAATAGGATTCTAAATATATAGGCATGCCAGTAAATGTAATAATGAGGATTGAAATAGAAAAGAGCAAAATAGACATTATAAAGAAATCACTAGACAGAAACTAGATCGTGACCCAGTTCTGGTAAGTGTTGTTATTTTGATATTTTCTATTCCAAGTCGGAGGGATGCATGTTGACATCTAAGGCTTGCTTGCTATAAGGGCACATTACCTCAGATATAAGTGCTGATATTGAACTTCAATGCTGTGTCTGTATACAAGCCTAAAGAGAGCCAGATTTTGTCAAAACAATTTTTGAAGCAGTAAGTAAAGAAGGTATGATTTAAAGAAAAACAATTGGTATTTTTTGATCGAAAACTAAAATGCAAGGAAACATTAAAAAAGTATACAAAGAATGATTTTATTCCGTTCTTGCAGTTATAGTGGTCCTAGTTTGAACACCATTGGATTGAAGGGCAATTTTTATATACTGATATTTGGCTGATATTTAAAATCATGACAACAATTATTCAGAGACTGATGCCGGGTATTGGTACAACAAGTGTTTTGAGATTGTGAACTATATAGCGCAATCATAGAAGCTTTTCTTTCACTGATTCTAATAGAGAGAGATTACAAGAGAAATAGTGCCAAAAGATGCTTAAAGTAAACACTGTAATAAGTTGGAAAAAGACAGACTAATTTAGCTGATTGAACCAACTAGATGATAGATGTCTCTACGAAAGAACTCACGTTTATGAGTAAGCAAGTCTTATATCAATTCTTACGGACGGATCCAAGGTGGGCTCGAGGTTGAGTAATATATCACTTCGATAGCCCAACTTTGAGCAGAACATTGTATATTCCGAATTATTGTAGTGTTTCTACCCGACTGCAACTCTGAGGATATTTTTATGTTATTTAAGACGTATATAAAATAGTCATTAATAAGTTCTCAAATGGATTAAATTCGGCCTTCAGTTCCCTTTGAACGATAAATTGCAGCATTGTCTTGCTGGAAAATGAATTCTGCCGCTGCTATTTCCTATCTTATGTTGACTAAAACTTCATCGAGAAATTGAATTGGCTCGTAATAAGGAAATTCTATCGCAATTATGAGTAGTTCCTGCCAAAGTTCCCTTCCCAAAATTCCGACTCTGACGCACTATTTTGTGATCACTTTTTATGACAACAATACTTGTGAACTCACTATTGTGCTTTTTTGCAAAGAAGGAGACCAAATTCGTTAGGGTTTTCCGGAAGAAAGCAAAGAAAACTCGGCTAAGGAAGAAGAACTCTCTCCAATTATCAATCAATTATCTATACGAGTATATATAAACATGAATCAATATTTCCCTTGGTCACGCTATCACGCGTGAAGGGTTGGACCGATTTCGCTAATTCTTTCTTTGTTGTGTTTGCTATTGTCAAGAGACAATTTTCTTATGAAAGAAAAAATTTAAAAAAATGCGCGGAAAATTAGAAAATTTATGTATACTTAACCACCATATAAAATTATTTCTAATCTAAGTTTTCTTGAATTTATTATTTGAATTCTCGTTTGTGAAAATGCCAGCAATTAGACCTACAATCTTAAGTCACAGATCTCGCACTCGCTCTGAACATTGTGTGCTAATATTGTAAGGCATTTATGTTTAAAAATGAGGCTCCTGAATTGGTACCGCCATCCTACCACCACTACATTATTTGGTTTCCGATTCTAAACATTTTTCGACTCATATCCAGCAATACAAACATTGTTTTCAAATGACGTCATTTGGTGTAGTTATTCAAGAAAATTTTATGTCAACTTTCAAGATTCAGGGTCAAATATATCATCTAACAGGTTCCTTATTTTATGGGTGATTCGGCATTGTGCACACAACAATTCGGTGGAAAGACCAATAATTGTGAATCAACTCTAAAGGTTTTTTCATCAACATAACGAATTAATTGCATTATTCACAAAATTGTCATCAAGGCTCATAGGCGCCTGCAGGACAATACGTGAAACGTTTTAATGCGCCAACAATTGACGAAGTCGCTATTGTCGTCCTGGGTGAAAATTTAAAAACCCGAGATATTGTTTTACATCGGTATAGCAATCAACTGCAGCGCGTGTCTGAAACACATTGATCATATGATGCGTTATAATATCCTATCTTATTTTAGCAAGGTGAAGATGGATATTATTTTTCAATGAAAATAATAAATCCAGTTACAGTTTCCGAAACTAACAAACAAGTTAGTTCAATGAATTATTATTCATACAGACTGATTTTTTTAAATTCGCTGGAATTGACTGGATTACCACCTCATAATCTGCAATTAAGAATCGGATCGGTAATCATTATGTTGCGGAATATAAATCAGCCACGTCTTTGTAATGGCACCCGAATTGTGGTGAAGAAATTAATCAACAACGTCATCGAAGCCACAATTTTGAAAGGGAAGTACAAAGGCGAAGTCTTTTTCATTACACGGTTTCCTTTGATTCCGAATGACATGCCATTCGACTTTAAACCGTTGCAATTTCCAATGCGGCTAGCATTTGCAATGACGATAAATTAATCTCATGTCCAGTCGCTAAGTGTTTGTGGCATCAATCTAGAAAGTTCAGGTGTGTCACATGGCCAGTTATATGTCGCCTGCTCATGTGTTGGAATACCAACAAAACTACTTATAAATATACGCGCAAGAAAAAAAAAACTAAGAATGTTGTATATTGTGAAGCATTAGAATAATAAACACTTTTTTTTTTTTAAATATCTTGTATTAGTTAGGTATACCAATTCGAATTCAATACAATATTCAAAATTAAGGCAGGATAACGTCTGTCGGGTCAGCTAGTCAATAATATAATCTCTTATTATATCATAACATTAGGTTAGGTAAATACAGTAGGTTTGCTTAAACATCGATAGTATCGATGGCAAAAAAACTATCGAATTTATTGATAGTTTTGAAAATACTATCGATTGTTTTTCCGATAGTCTTTTACCTCACAAGTTTGTTAGTGGTGAAACCTATAATAAGCAACATAAACTAAAAAACACATGACAAAGTATGCATTCGTACAAGATAAAAGATACAGAAAGGAAAATATAATGACATTAAAGGAAATCTCACAATAATGAAGAAGTATGTAATAATTTGTCATTAACTAACACTTATGAGCAGCGTTGCCGAAAGTACTACTATAGTAGTAATGCTCTACTTTCGACACCTCCGTACTACCGTACTCCTCCTTTGATACCCGTAGTACTATGTTTCTCAAAAGCCAGACAAATCTTGCACATGCTATCTATGCCTCATTTTGATACATAAAACGAATATGGAAAACCTTGATTTGGAATGACGAACACTTCTTAAGCAAAGCATGGTATCTAATTCATTAGATATCGAAGTATTTTGGTCGGAGATATTTATTTTGAAAGAGTTTTTCTCAACTTTTCCTTATAAACGGTGATTTTTTAAGAGCTTGGTTTTTGAAAATTCAAAAAAACACAGAAACTTGTAAAAAGTGAATGAAATTTTTATTTGGATCGATAAATCAATTTCTGCCATTTACTTTTTAAGAATAATTTCACTTAAATGTTGCCCGCGGCCACGCTTCAGGTGGTCCATTCTGAAGGTCCAATTTTGGCAAACTTTTTCACACATTTCGGCCGGAATCTCACCAATGGCGCTTTCAATGTTGGCTTCCAAGGCAACAATCGTGTTTGGCTTGTCCCCATAGACAATAGACTTAACATAGCCCCACAAAAAATAGTCTAACGGGGTCAAATCACATGATCTTGGTGGCCAATTGACTGCGCCAAAACGTGAGATCAACTGCTCACCAAATTCGCCTCTCAATTGATGCATGGTTTCGCGTCGTGCAGTGTGGCATGTGGCACTGTCCTGTTGGAACCACAAGTCGACCGAGTGCAATTCTTGCATTTTCGGCAAAAAAAAATCGAACGGTACCTTTCTCCATTGACCGTAACCCTGCGGCCTTCATCGTCCTTGAAGAAGTACGGCCCAAAGATGCCGCCTGCCCATAAACCGCACCAAACAGTGCATTTTTCGGGATGCATTGGTAGCTGCTGAATTGCCTCTGGCTGCTCTTCACTCCAAATTCGGCAATTCTGCTTATTCACGTATCCATTTAGCCAAAAATGAGCCTCGTCGCTGAAGACAATTTTGCCGGACGTAGCTTGCGAAACACATTTTTCACAGAGCACGAATTTTGATAATAAATTTCAATAATTTGCAAACGCTGTTTAGGTGTAAGTCTATTCATGATGAAATGGCAAACAAATCGAAATGTCAAATGTTCGTGGAATTTGTCATGTGTGATCTGTCAAAAATATAAACGTCAAAAACCAAGTAGCAAAAAAATCACCCGTTATATGATAAAACACGAAATAGATTGGAAATAAGCACTTTGAACGCAATTATGAGTTGTAAAGAATTACTAAATGGAGTTGATTGAAGTAAATGGAATCCTTTTAAACGCCTTTTGAAATCATATAAAAAATATTTTTTCTTTATTTTTTTAATACTTTAGAATATTATGATAATATTGATAAATCAAAATAACTTAACATAAAAATGGCATTTTTGATTTACGTATTTATTTCTGATATATAAATGTCCCTATGTTTTCTTCTTATTTTAAACTAACATTATATATTAGAATTAGCTAATACATATTATAAAAAAAAATATGGTAAGTTATTACAGGCAATGGTGGTATTTGAAGACATCTTTGTTTTTGATTTTATTATTACCATTTTACAGGTGATATTTATTTAATTTATATTATTTTGCTTAAAGAATACATACATTTTTAGATAATATAAATGATTGTTTTTACTGAAAAATTAAGTTTTAAAATAAATATTTATTTCACACTCTCATTTGGAAACTTTTACAATTCTAGAAAGGTACTACTATTTTGTTTACTACTCTTTTTTGGCTTCTGTGCTCTTTTTGAACAATTATCTCCGGTAACATTGCTTATGAGACTCAACGCATTATATTTTATCTCTGATTCGTTGTTTCTCGTCTCCTATCTCTTATAAATCATTTTTTTTTATTATTGTTTCTGATATCTGTTGTTCGCGTTGAGTGGTCTTATTATTCCATATATTTTCATTCATTTTATTTACCGGATCTTAAAAAAATACGTGGTCCAACGCCAAATTACCGCATCAGTTTTCAAGTAATGCGTGAATTACGCAAGATCAGCATTACATCTCACTTTATCACGCCATCATCCCAGTGTTTACTCGTTCATACGATCACTGCTTTGGTACTCACTCATTCGGTCATTGAAGAGGTAATTCGCATGGGTAAATTACACACCGACGACTAGTGCATTTAAAATGAAAAATAATATCGATAGTTTTATCCGAAAGGGCGAACTATCGCTGTTTAAGCAACCCTAACATACAGCTTTGTGATACGGTTATGGCTTAATAATATAGTCTATCGTCCAATACGGGCTGATAAGCCACTTTACTTAAAGAGGGATCTAAAAGCAGAGAGTTTGCCAAAATCTTGAAGGAAAAGAGGAACAATGGAACTACTTTTGATAAAAAGGAAATAACCGGGCTGAATTACTATATCTTCCAGTCCACCAAGCGATACGCTTACACTGATTTTTTTTGGTTTTAGAAAGAAAATTACAAATAAATAAAAGGTATTGTAAGCTTCGATTTCTAATGGAAATCATACATCCACTTATAATATTTTAGGGTGGAAGCGAGTGTGAATCATAAGCGACTAAAAATTAATTTATAAAAATACACTTATTTTACTGATTGTCGGCTGATGCCTTTGTTTGGTGGCCAGTATTCTACGGGTCGGCGGATGAGGTTCACTTTAAGTTGTGGATGTACACTAAGGGTTGGTCGGTTAGGTATGATTGGCGTTTAAAGTTGCTGAAGTGTAACGCTTCATTACAACATCTTTTTCATCAGTGAACACAATATGTTTTCATCCCAAATCTTTGGTTTTCTGCAAGTTTATGCCTTATTAAGAGCACGTTTTCCAAATTTATTTTCGTAGGGAAGGCTTAAGATTACCTTCATTACTTGCCTCGACAAGGATCTCAATTTCAAGTTAATTTTTTCCACAAGTTCTCTTAGTGTCTTGACCCTCTTGTTAACCAACTGCTTTCTTCATGATCATCCAAGTGATCAGTTATGGTTAAAATTATCAATGACACAACAAATGTTTGTATCTAAGATCACCCGAAGAATCGTTCTTTCAAAGCAAAATCTTAGATTCTCATCCGTTTTCGACAGGATCCACGATTCTGCTCTGAGATGATGAGGGTTTTGTACAAGAAGTATCCTTGGTTCTTTGAGAGATGGCTTTACAGCTCAAATTCCTACTTTATACACAGAGATTAACAAAAGTGATTCTTCCTTTTATCTGTGGACCGATTTCATTTTGCGAGGTAATAGTGGAACCTAGGTAGACAAGGTCCTTTATAAATTTAAAGTTGTATGATAAACCTTTCTCGACATCAAAGCGTTCGGTGGTGTTCTTGCCGACTTTGACGGGAACAATGAGATTTCTCAATAGTCATCCTGCACAAGCTACCGAATTTGCCAGGGATGCCGAGATGCTACATAGCTCTGTATAATTCGCCCCTGTCTAGGCTATCATATGCGACTTTAAAATTTATAAAGAGGTGATGTATAGCGATTTGGAACTTCTGAGTTCTTTTCCAAAATTTTTCGGAGTGTGAACACCTCCAACACGCCGTTCAACTTCGCTTCATGTTAAAGGAATAATCTCAGTTAGCCAAAAAACATCATATACATAACTAATGACTTGAACTTCACCTAGTTAAGCCAACTCAAAACGAAGAAAAGACGAAAATTGTACAAGGAGTAAGAAAGTTTCTTCATATTTCTTCTTCCGTGTCAACAAAACAATGTTACTGTTTTTTTTTGTCTCAATAAAGAAACTATAACTCACTTTCAGAACCTCATAACCCACAAGAGTGTACTAAAATAATATTATTGCAATAAGAAACATCTGAGTTTTATATATAAATTGCATTCACATTCACATCCTGACTGTAACTGAGTAGTCTTCCATAAACTTCCTGATTGTTAATATCCCACAATTCATACACAGATCCTCAGAAAGGGACTCTGCACCGAAAACTCTTAAAAATCAACTATACCTATATATACTCGTACAAGGATAAATGTTTACTGCTTACTCTCTCTCTCTGTGCATCTTACTGTTTGTTCACCTGCGGTAGTTCATTCATGTCTACGTGCTACAGATCTTAGCTAGTTATCCATTTCTTGAATTTATATACAATTTTCACTCAACTTTAGCAATAGCAGTTCTTACACACATTTGAGCTGTCATATAAATCCTTTTGATTAATTCCCACACATTGATTAACAGCAAGAGATTTTCAAAATTGTTGGCTTGTGGCTAAATTCAACTCATTCAACAAGGATATAAAAGCCAGTTTGGTGTAGAAATGTATACAAGAGTGGGGAGAGGGAAATCGAATTAGCTACCTCCGTTTCGCAAAATTGAATAATTTTATGGTGACCATTTGTGCTTTTTATAACAACTGAAAAGTGTTAGACAATTTGCATAATAAATTAATTTATCAGGATTTTAACCACTTTTTCATTTCTCGTATTTATTTTCATATAAATAGAATCTTAATTTTTCTTATTAAAGTTTTACAATATTTCTTTCTTAAAATAAATTTAAAAAAAACTTTTTAAACAATTTAAGGAAAGGATTTGATCCATACAAACATTTTCCAATTTTAAAGTAATTTGAAACACAAAAATTAATAAATAGTTTTATGTAAATTATGTTATGTGGCATGGTTACAGAAAAGTTCAACAATAAATAATTAAAACGACGAATAAAAAATTATACTCAAGATTTACAAGAAACAGTTCCAATAATAAAGAGCTTGATCACAAGACCTGCGGACATTTGTTCACCCTGCCAAACAATTTAAAATTTCCATCAATGGGATTCTTGAGAGGATATTTTGATGGAAGTAAAGTCTTCACATCACAATGATTGATAAGTCTGAGCGATGAGGAACACAGTTTTAGCTTAGAATTTCTAGTCTTTCTCAATGGTGATTATAGCTTTCACAGGGAGGTCGATTTTGAAATAATTAGCAGTGAAATATTTATAAGAATTTTTTTTTCGTTTTTAAATAAAATTAACTAAAAATATGCGTTGTATAAAATTAAGTGCGGATGACCTAAAATTTCGGTTCGGAATCATTTTTATTTCTTTTTTTTTCTTGTTAATTTTTTATCTTCTTCTTCGTTATTTTTTACAATTAAATATGGGTGGATGGGCGCGAAATTCAAATCTTATTCTATTAGCTACAGTTCACAATAGTTCATGTGGTTAATTTTGTACGTGTTATACGAGTATTAATATTAAACGTCAAAACAAGCAGCATGAAGTCAAAGATTCAAATCTCGGTATTATAAGCCTTGCTGATGGTTCCGCTGCACGATTTAAACGTTGAACGTATATTTGTTCGTCAACTTTCGATATAACATTCACAAATAACGCAATCCAAGTATCTAAATTAAATTCTGTAAGGTCTAACCGGAGGCTATAAGAGCTCGCAAGAGCCCGTCATTGCCCAGGCAATAAGCAATCACTAATGTCGTCGATAAGAACATCAAATATCAACTCAAAATTGTACTCTGGATACATTCCTGAGGAACACCAGCAGTGGTTTTAAGCTAATTCGATGTCCCCGAGCCATCCCAAGCTGGTAGTTCCAATCAAAAAAGCTCCATAAATTGCCAAACATTTACTAGATATACCAAGGGAATCCATTTTGTATAACAGCTTGACGATTGACATTGTCAAAGGCAGTTTTGAAATCGACGAAGCAGACATAAAATTTATTTTCATTTTGGGTACATTTATTGGTTAAGCGAAAATCCGGATTGAAAGTCTCATATATAAAATTGTAGCAAATACCTTACGAATTGAATTAAGTATTGATCTGTAATTTTCAGATGAGCTTGCATCACTTTTTTTAGAAATCGAAATAATAACGGTTTTATTAAAGCTTTGCGGAACGCATGCATTTCTAATAGATGATTAGAAGATCATAATAGATACTGTTTAAATTCCGATGTTTAATACTTAAAAAACTCCTTCTAACCATCACTACCATAGATAGAGCAATTTCTAGTTCTAACTAAAACTATTGTTAAATAGAGCTCTACGACAATTTTTTGTGGAAAATAAGAATCACTTTTTTGTCATATTTTGTTAAACTAGTAAATGTGTGAATGTGTACTATATTATTTTATGATAAAAAAATAGACACTAATATTCATGTTTCCAACAATTATTTCTTAAGGATCATTATTTTTCTAAAAATGTTAACCGGTGGTTTTTTATGACAAAAAAAATGGTCACTAAATTTCATACATCAAACAAATTACTGAACTAATCTTGATTTATGTCAAAGGGATATTAACGTACAGTTTTATTGTAAATTTAAATTTAAAATATATTTAATACTTAAGATTAGAAGAAGTCGGTTAGAAATATTGAAAAATGTAATTATAAGATAAAACCGAAATAATGTTTTTCTTTTTTTCGGATTTTTTTTCAAAAACTCATCTATGCTCTAGCTTATACATGGTACAAGAGCCGACAACATATTTTTGGAGTGAATGTATAACAAAAATAATAATATGAGGGTTAATCCTTATATAATACCAACATACCGTCGTTGCAACTAATTAATATATTTTATCAAAATGTAAGAGGCTTACGGACAAAGACCAATAAAGTCTACTATAACTCTTCAAACTCTTTTTACGATGTCCAATATTTGACAGAAACATGGCTGTTTGGTGGGAACTTTTTGATTCTTCATATAATGTATATAGACGTGATAGATACTCCGATTCGAGTATTAATACTGTCGGAGGTGGTATCCTTATTGCTGTTAAATCTTGTTTTGTGACGTCACTAGTCAATGTTCCTGTTTGTTTGAATGAAGAGTTCTTATGTGTGAAGATTGGTCTTCCACACAAAAATATTTATCTTGTCACTATGTACATTATTCCTGGGATCCCAGTTAAAACTTTTAATGGAGCCTTCTTTTTCTTTGAACTCTATTTTTGACTTAATGGGCTATAATGATGAAGTTATCTGCCTTGGAGATTTCAATCTAACGAATGTATCTTGGAATCGTTGTCCAGATACAAACACAATGGTACCAACTGGAAATCTTTCGATGGATGACTCTCGAACTCTTGACAATTTAATGTCACTTGTTCTAGCATTTTATGACAAGATATTTGAGTGTATTTTAGAATTTGTTCCTTTAATATCTATTCAATCAAAATAACTTTCTCCAAGTTGGAGTGATAGTGAAGTGCGTAGATTGAAAAACCGCAGAAATAAATTATGGTTTATATATACACAAACGGGATTAGCCGCCGATTTCAACACTTATTGTGAAGCCAGAAACATTCTAAACAGAGAATCAAGTATTAAATACCTAAGTTACATAAAGAAGGTTCAAAGAAGTTTGAAAATGGATCCTAAATCATTCTGGAATTTCATTAATAATAAAAGAAAATCTAGTCCATATCCGTCCGTTCTTAAGCATAACAATGTCTCTAACCATGACAGAAGTATCACAACACAACTATTTTCAGACTTTTTTCAAAGTGCATACATCTGTGATGCTTCTAACTGTGATAACTATTCGAACTGTGATACTATAATCAGTGATAATCTTGACGAAAATAATCAATTATTTGGTCATTGGAAATCATATTCTTACTTGAGTGATATAAATTTTCATATTACTATTGATGATATTACAAAGTTTATATCTAACTTAGAAGATAATGACGCGCATGGCCCTGCTGGGGTACCAGCTTCAGTTCTTAAAAATGTTATAATCATTTGTCGATGCCACTTGCTGTTTGTTTTAATCGTTCACTGAATATTTGTAAATTTCCTAATTTATGGAAACAATCATTCATTATTACTACCCATAAAAAAGGAAAAAGGGATGAAATTGATAACTATTGTCGAATAGCTAAATTGTTAGCTATTCCCAAACTTTTTGATGGCTACCATTCAACATTTTGTTGTAAATTCGGGGGTTCCTCAGGGCAGCCATTTGGGTCCAGTTCTTTTTATATTATTTATAAATGATCTTCCGTCAGTCTTAAAACACTCAAACTGTCTTATCCATGCTGACGATGTAAATATTTTTAAAACCATTTCTAGTAATCTTGATTGTGAGAATCTTCAAACTGATCTCAACGCTTTCTACAATTGGTGTTTACGTAATGATTTGTTGTTAAATATTGATAAGTGTAAAATTATAAATTTTACAAAGAAATTGTCTATTTTATCTTTTGACTATAGTTTCAGGCATAAATCTGTTAAATGTTAGTGAAGTATCTATCCTTGGTGTATCGTTTGATAAAAAACTCGAATTCACACAGCATATAAATGTGACTTGCAATAAGGCCAATTCAATATCAGGTTGGATTAAAAGAGAATCACGTCAGTTTTCTGACCCTTACGTTATCAAATAGCTATTTACTTCATTTGTCAGACCCATTATAGAGTATGCTTGCCAGAAATGGACCCCCTATAACCGTTGCTACAAAATAAGAATTGAACAAATTCTAAAAAGATTGTTAAGATTTGCCCTTAGAAGTTTAGGCAGGCCGGACCCATTTAATCTTCCTTCATATATTAGTTGTCTAAAACTCATAGATTTACCCAGTCTGGAGAGCAGACGCTCCTATTTATGTTTTGTTTTTATTGTTAACCTTATTAATGGAAATATCTATGCTTTGAACCTTTTGCCTCACGTTAATTTTAATGTTCCAAATCGAAATTTAAGAGGTCTACCTGACCCAATTTACATAGCACACTATCTTACCAACTATGAACGGAATTCACCGTTGAATAACATGGTTAATTTGTTTAAGGTAAATCATAACTTATAAATAAATTTGTCTGATGTATCAAATACTGGTTTTAAAAAAATATTTTATAATATTTAATAACATATTAATTACAAGTAACATATTGTACGCTAGATATTATTAGCATGATTCAAATAAATAAATAATGTTATTTTTCGAAATACAAAATTTTAAATCAACTTTTGCATTCTTAAAAATCGAAAAACAAATCCTCAATTTAAAAATATTTTTTTTTTAGTTTAATTTAACTATATGCCTAAAACCTAAGGTCCTTACAATGAAAAATGGATTTGAGAACCAGGTATTGACTGTCTCATATTAACCCATGGGCACTATCCAATTAAAATTGGAGGTATAGAAAAGAATGCGCCTAGCGTGGAGATCGAACACACACGTTTAAATTAGCAATCAAGCACTTTATCCACAGCGCCATTGCCACCCCACTCAATAATTCTTATATGTAATCTGAAATTTCTTCAACAATTAAAGAAAACTTTTAAGATCATAAGAGGAAACTAAATTTCATTCAGATCGTTTGAGCCATTTCCAATAAAAGTGGGCGGGGATGTGGGCGGATTTTACTAAATTAAAGTTATTAATTCTTTTTTGTATATGAAAATGAATTCTGAACATATTTCTCTAATTTAAGTTTTCGTTCATTTAAATAAAGTATGAACATTTCGTTAAAATTATTTCAGTCTATTAAAAAAAACTAAGCAATGAGAAATGTGGGCGTGGCAGTGAGTGGATCTTACTTAAAATATTTTCTCTTGCTCATAAAGCAAACTCTGAAATTATCATCCAAATATTTATAGTCGTTTCAGAGAAAACAAAAAATTATAAGAGAAGACATTTTTAGGAGCCGATTTTCCTACAATATTTTTTTCAACTTTTCTCTTGCACAATAGAACAAACTCTGAAAATATCATCGGAATCATTTTTGAGTCATCTCTAAGAAATAGAGCAATTTCTGAGAAAACATAAAATAAAATATTGGGCGTGCTAGTGGATGTGTTTTAATCTATTTAAAAAATATTTTTTCTGCTCCTTGTAACGAACTGTGAAATCATTTTGATAATAAAAAATTACAGAAAACTTTGAAGACATTTTTGAAGAAGCGAACCTTAATATTTTGTTGTCACAGTGAATCATTTTTTTTAATTTTTTGTGCCGGTGAATTCACACTTAAGATGGATTTCATACCCTTTATTAACAACCGGTATAACCATAGCCCTTACGAGTAGCACCTATTCGGCTATTATTAACTGGTATAATACCTTGTAAGTCCCAAAATGTTACCAAGGACATTATTCAGTTTATCCAGATCCTTTGAAGTGTTTACAAATTCTAATACAGCAGACAAACTCTTCTAGAATATTATTTTAATATTTTTCACCCCTAAAGCCTTTTGAAAAGGTATCCATATTGATTAAGTAAAGCCGCCAGCAAACCAACAAAAAAAAAACTAACCCAATCTATGGAATGGGGACTATTAAAAGACTAGCACATATTGTTTGAAGATTTGACCTTTTTTTATCAAATATTTTTTATTTTGGTCTTTTTTTCTATTTCGATATTAATAGTATATGGTCACCGCATGAGTCATATTCAGTATTATGGATACTAAATGGCTGTTGAATGCCTGAATGGCAAAGTGAACATGCACAAGGACTTTTTTGGACAATAACTGAACCATTAATAATTTCCATACACTATACACTACACACATACTCGTATAGCTATACCTGAGGATTGTAAAAGGTTAAAGCTGCATGACTGATGGTTACCGCAAATCCATATCTGTATTCAGTATCTACATATATCCAGGTTTTGAATCCTTTTGCTTAAATAAACCCATGACATTCTTGCCCTATATATATATAGGTATATCCACATACACATATAAATAAACAACAAAAAAAACGTGATCATGGTTATGGAGAATATGCGGTTAACCTTTATTTAAAGCAAATAGCAATGATGATATTATGACTAAAAGGCAGAAGAATACCATGATTCTATTTTTACCCATCCCTGTGTGTGGGAGTCTTTAATGAATACAGAATACACTTTGGCATAATAGTATTTAGATCCTTTGCCTTTTTCTATGGATTTAAAATAGCTTTGCAAAGACCGACCACATACAATTATTATCATCAAGCACACTTTGTGTTAATATGCCGGAAAGGAGCATGAATTTTATAATCAAATAAATTTAATAAAAGGATAAAACAAATCATATAGCTGGTTAGCAGAGATTCTCGAGAAAAGGATGAATTTTTGGAATTTCGGAAAAAATTGTTTAATTAAAATCTCCATAAGATTGTTTATTTTTTAGAATATTTTTCTGCCAACTTTGAGTACAAAGTGTGTTGTGTGGTTTCTTGTGTTGGATAGTATCATGTTGGTTATACGATTTTCTTCGAAAATATAGATGAGATTTTAATCAATCCTTTGTTTGTCAATATTTACATTATTTTTTGAAGGCATATCTTTTAAATTTTGCACAAAACAGCCCAAATATATTTTATGGTATTTTAACATAATTGTATGACTCCCATGATTTTCGTTTTTTTGCCTACAGCCGCAACCAACTTTCTTAAAAATAAATTCCTTACAGTAATAAAGCCATTATTGACATCTTCCTTATTAAACCAATTTAGAGACTCTTGAATCATAAGAGGCAAATACGTGCCACACAACCGTGGTTTTTATGTCATACGGCAACCACTTAGTTATCTAATCAAAAAATGTAAATTTCCACCAGCAGCATTATGCTCTGTTCACACTTTTTCTTCCAATTGACGGAGGACGTATATTGACAAGACAGAATTGCTCCTCACACCTTAGCAAAATGAAAATATGAAAAGGTAATATACATGTGTATTGTGTTTGTGTATGAATGTAGATAGATTTTTTTTTGTTATTTTTAAATAAGTGGAAAGAACGTGACTTAAAAGTAGGAATCTACACAAGAGTCGGGTTTCCCTCTGTATTTCATTCTTCTCCTACCCCCACATGATCTCCTTCGTTATAATTACTATTTTGTGTCTATTTTGTTTATTTTTTTATAATTATTGTGGCTCTTGATACTAATCTTATTAAAGAAGATCAACACACCTGATTTTTGTACCCGCTGTCAGGATAAAGAAACATGGAAGGCCAACATTACGTGGATATAAAGTAGCATAAAGAATTGCCAGAAGACTGGCAAAAAGGTGTCATATGCCCCATACATAAGAAGCGAGAAGTCCCAACTTGCACCAATTGACGTTGTAAATATGAAATTTGGTTAAATGGGAAGTGCCATTAATAAAAAAACAAAATAAAATATTTTTCTATGAAAAATCTTGGAGCAGTTTTTGGGAACAAAATTTTTGCTAGCGGTGTTTAAACATTTCAATGGAAAAAACGCTGTTTTTTGTTTAAGGAAAATAGTTTTTTTTTTTAAGTATAGTATACAATATCAAAAAACTGCTTAATAAAAAGTTTCGAAGAAATCCATTAAGTGGTTTGCTATGTTATTTTTTGGTAATAAATATAACCAAAAAGCGCATTGCCATATGGAAAAAAATCGAACTAGAGATTTTCATCAAACTCGACATAACGGTAACAGAAAACACAAACAAAGTGGGTCGCTCAATTCCATCTGTCTGTTTGTCTGCCTGTCTGTACAACTAGCTATAGCCTACACGGCCGAAGCGATTTTATTCAAACTTGGTATTTAAGCGTTTTAGATGAATATCTCAAACAGATGTTTGAATCGTTTTTTTTAGATCCAAAACTAAAGGTACCTGTCATACATTTTTTTCTGCCAACTTTATTATATCGATCACGGCTGTAACGATTTTGATACCAAAAAAAATCTCTGTGCACTACTATATAGGTGTATTCTACATTCTGGTCAAACATTTTGTGTACATATGTATTTTGTTATTAACGGTACCTGCCATACAACCATTTTTTGATTTTTCGACTTTCCCATTAGTGGCTCCAAGGATTTCGATAACTAAATTTATAGATTAGGTCCTTTGAGTTCTAAATAATATTGCATACAAAAATGTTCATAAAATAATTTTTTTTTTGATTTTTAAAAATTCAATATTTCGAAAATGGGTGGACGTTTTTTTTAAAGTCCTGGTTTAAATTAACATTGTTAAATACTTTGAAATTATCGTATCAACATTTTTTAGAAAAAAATTTAACAAATTTTGTATATTAAAAATTAAGCAAGCAACGACATTTAAAAATAGATTTTGCAATTTCTACTAATAATATTGGGCTTACGACGTAATCGATTATGAGAGCAAGTACCTGCTATCCAGTCGTGCATTTTATTTTATTTTATTTTATTTTATTTTATTTTATTTTATTTTATTTTATTTTATTTTATTTTATTTTATTTTATTTTATTTTATTTTATTTTATTTTATTTTATTTTTATTTTATTTTATTTTATTTTTTTTTAATTTTATTTTATTATATTTTATTTTATTTTATTTTGTATTCGGACATTAAGTACGAAATTTAATCATAAATTTTTCGACTTTTTATTGCCAGGTTTCTCTTCTTCTTTCTTAAAGGCCGGTTTATGTGTTAGTAATAATTAGGATTGTTGAATTTCGATAACAATGTGGTGTACTTAAAAAAATAATTCGGTATACTCGTACAACGCTCCGTGATCATCGCTGTTTTCTTTTAATTTCACATACGTCAATGACCAGAAATTATACAAATGTCGTATTTGCATCGTTTGTGCATATGGTATGTTCTTGCTTCCGTAATAAATTTTTAATGTCGTTTCCGATTAAATGTTCTGAGTTACTCTTTTGTCTCTGTTGTTACTCCAAAAATGTTCGATTGGCTGTTCGGAGTAAGGTTATCAGAGTATTTTTCTGTTATCAATTTAAATAGAACACACATACAATGGGTTATCCATTTTGCGGTTTCAAAAGTAAACGTAAATTAAACACATATAAAACACATTTTTTTCATGATATTTCTTTTTAATTTTAAAGTTTGAACGTTGCCATTATGTGTGAAACACAACAGCATTTAAATGACCACCACGCGAATTGTTGCAAGCATCGATTCTTTTGATGTAATTTTCGACCACTTTTTGACACATATTGGGCGGTATCTCAGCCATAACTTGAGAATTTTGGTTTTCAATTGCTTGTTTTGCATTTTATTTTAAATTATTATTGTTTTAAATAGAAAGTTTAAACACTTATGTAAAACAAAATTAAATTAAATTAAAAAAAACTCTTTTTTTTTAAAACTCAAAATTTCGAAAACGGCTCAATGGATTTTTTCGAAACTTCGTATTTGTGAGTTTTTTGACATTATCTTAAAGAGTTAAAAAAAACTATATTCCTAAAATAGAACACAACCGTACATTCCATACAAATGTTAAACAATCCGTTAAACAAAAAATTGTGTCTCTGTAATGGATCCAAAAATTTTTATAAAAAAAAAATATGTGAATTCTTAAATTATGACATTCCAGTTTTAAGTATACAAATATTTTATTGCTATTACTTATTAATGGTACCTTCCATAAAGCCCCTTTTAATATTTTCGACTTTCTCACTATCGAATGAACCGATTAAAATTAATGTTTTATGCAAATTCAAATGCATAATCAAATTTTCAAAATATAAAAAATAAATAAAATTTTTCGATTTTTCAAAAACCAGTCACCGAATTTTTTTGTTTTGAAATTTAAATTTTGAATGTAATAATAGCTTCAAAAATCGGCATTTTTCTTTTCTCTCCAAACATAACAACATAGCAATAAAAAAATATTTTATTATGTGTATTATAAATTTATTTCTACTTTATTTCATTTCCTTTTTACGTATTTTTCTGTACGTCACTGGATACTACACACAATGTAGGCCCTCATACATTTATTAATACATATACATATTTTTTATGCATATTGCACATAAATTATTATATAACTACATCCTAAATTTTCATTTATATATGCACATACATAAATACATACTTAGGTTCCATCTACATATGTATATAGGTAGGTACATATTTCTCTCCTAACTGAACTAAAATCCATAACCTAGATTTAAATATAAATACATTTTGAAGGTACGTAACCATTCCTTGAATCATCCATTAGAAAATTCATTATACTAAGAATCAAGGTAATCTTACCTACATCGGCTTTAATCATGCATATTAAAACTAGACTACCTAAATACTAAACAGAGTCAATGTTTAGCTACATAAAAGTTGTTAGGTACAAGAGCAAGTTCGTACGATCAAGTCGTGCATTTTTTTTTTTGTTAAGGTTGATCCGCATATTTACTAATACTTCTCCACCAGTCGGATAATTTACAAAACTTTGAGCAATTTGATAAAGTCATTATTTGTCAAAAATGTTAAGCTATTAAACTTTTTTTTTAATTTCAAGCTGAGAAATAATAATTTAGCATACATTTAAAAATTATGAAAGTTATTTTAATTGCTTTTTTATTTCATTCGTTGCCGTCTTTGTATTTATACAAATTTATAAAAGTTAAAAACAATAAGTCTCAAAACAACGAAACAAAGTTAGCACGAGTTCGCTAGTACTTTATAACTTCAAATCTTCAAGTCATAGCTCTTCTTTACCTTCCCTATAGCTTTCTAGATAGACAAAGTTCTCCATTAATTTATTCAAAACTGTGAAGCAAAATTATATTACATGACAATAATTAATCCTTCCGACATCATATTTAAGCTCGAAAGGACTTATCAAGAAAAACGATAAAGCAATATTTTCTTCGAAACCTTTCCGGCATTAACTAAGTTTGACAGTTGTGCCATAACTCATATCTGACCTCAACTGAACCATCTATATAAATAATGTAGGTACTCGTAGTATTTAGAATTTAAATAAGTTCTTTTGTTTGCTCAGAAATCCAACAAAAATAAATTATGCAATCAAGAAACTGAATGTTGATTGACCCAAGTTCACTGATTTTTTGCCTCTTACACAATATTTTTTTTAAGGAAATATGGTTTTTGATTATATTTTCTTTGAAATAAGTTAAGAATCAGAACAAACGAGAATCCTGTTTTCAAGACACACATATTTACTTTTAAGAATATCTTCATACACTGGAAATAAAAGATAACAATCATAAGAAGAAAAAAAAATAGAAAAGTCCTTTTTGTCTCCTTCAGCTTCGGAAACAAAAGATAACTCAAAATATTCCTGATAATAATTTATTCGACCCGATGATGTTGTCATGTAGGTATGTATTTATTTCGCCAATAGCATTATTTTAATTTTAAGTCACCAAATTTTAAGGACCAAGTCTTTGTAAGCAAAAAATAATTCCCAAAAAGGTAAAGTTCCCATAAAAAAGTTGATCATGTCCTGTTCCTTATTAAACTAGCAGGGATTAAGGAAAATAAATGAAAAAATCATGTCCTTTAGAGTGCTTTTGATTCATGCATACATATACTCGTATTTCCTATCAAAACTAGATCCTTTCAATAAATCAATAAAAAATGAATATGGCTTGGGGAAGCGAGTTGGGTGGGAAATCTGCGTTTAAAAAAGTTTTCTTGGCCTTTAAGTAGAAGAGTAGGTAGACACATCGACCCATCCCTCGTACAGGATATAAGGATTTTTCACATTTTTAGTAACATTTGAAATAAATATAATTTTCAGTGATGATCCTCTTATGAACAATGCGGAAGCGGATCCCAACATTTGCTCAATTAAATCAAATCCGATTACTGTAGGGATTTTTTTTTTGTTATAAAAATGTTTTCCTTTCGCCAGCAGAACATAAAAGGGAAAATGCAAATTACTGGTTTGATAACATGACAAAGGTGGTCGGCGAACGAAGTAGGTACACATCGATGTCCTGATGCATGTTAGTAGCTCCTCCAGGATGGTGTTGACATTGTCAGGGCATTCTCACTTTTCTACAAAGGAAAACATATGCTCACGGAAATGTGGTGTGTTGACACAAAATTATTATAAAATATATCTGCATATATATGCAATGGAGTAAAATATGCAATCCCTTTTACATGCAATTGAGAAGAGTGCAGATAACACGTGAGGCAAAGCTCAATTTTACATGGTTTAAGCCTTTAAGGGAAAGGATAATATGTATCATCAGCCATGTATACAGATAGTTATAAATGTTCATATATGGCTAATGGAAGTTGTCCGGCTTTATCCGTTTAGGGATTTTATACAATTTTGTTTTGTTAGTTGTTAAATTGCTCTAGGTTGGCTCATTTTATATTTTATTATTCATATATATTTTGTGGATATGGGAGAAAAGCTTTTTTAGGTTTGATAAATATATGTAGGAAGTAGCAAATAATTAATTTCTTGATATGAAATTACGCCACAATTTTTTTGGAAAAAACCCCAGAAAAATTTTTAATCAAAATTCTGGGCTTTTTTCCGAGGACAAAATGCTAAAGTTTTCTAGGGTTTTTTCCCCATGTCCCCCTAAGACCCAGTTGCAACAACCTGTTTTTTTTTTGTTTTATAATAAACAGGCACTAAAGGGGTTTGGGCTACCCTTAATATGACAAGCACAGTGCGAGCTTTAGGAAAATAGGGAAGGATTAAGAAGCTCAAAAGATTTAAAGAACATTTTGGGCTTCTAAAATACAATGAACCAGAAAAATCAAGTGTATCACAACACATGCTAACCATAATAACCATAATTTTAGTTTACAAAATTTTAAATTAATACGTAATATAAATAATCATTAAGAGCTAGATGCTTTTGAATCTCTTTACATATTTAAAAATAAAAATAATTTAATGAATAGTGACGAGGGACCAATAAGAAATCTAATTTTCAAAAAAGTTTATATTAGACCTTAATTTCACTGTAAATTTGTTTGTGTAATTTTTTGTTTGTATTCAATTTGTTGTTTGTATTGAATTTTAATATTAATATCAAAATGTCATTATTATTTTAATAGAGCTTACTGACGATGGAAGCATAGGTTCCGAATTATACATATAAGAAAAAATAAATAATTTGTGTTTTAAGTTGTTAAAATAAAATCTTTACTTTAACACCGATGTGTCAAATTGTATCTACATTAGGTACACTAGAAAAATTTAACATTTCTCTAACGTCAAATCCTAATTTTCATTTTATTTTTATGAAACTCGAATCTGAAATAATAAATAATTAGCTGCGTTTTAATTTAACATGATCTAATTCGGATTAATTTTTAACACATCTTACATGCAAATAAAAAAAAACAAAATTTCGCTTTTTTATAGCGCACGAAATTTCGAAGTCTTGCTGACAACGTATAAAACGAGCACAAACGAAACACGAGAATGAAAAATTCAGCGGTGAGTTCAGTTTAAACTTCGATTATACAACAATTTATAGTAGTTAAACCGAGTTCAAATATTGAGCCAAGGCTGAACCACGATTGATCGAATCTCAATCGAACATCAATTAAGGTTTCAAAATAGCTTTTAACGGCCTTTAGTCCAACAAAAATTGGCGTTTCGTCCCGGCGATCTCACATGGACTCATCAGTTGACTAGTGAGTACCTTTGTCAATACGCAATTTTTGCCAAGTTCAGTTCATTTTACATAGATTTCGTGAAGAACATCTAGTGTGAACTATATCCAACAAGACTAGAATTCCTAATCATTAAATTGGAATTTTTTGTTTTTTGCTCATGGCCTGGCATTATTTATATAAGAAGTTTTTTTTATAATACAAATTCTATATACTACTAATTAATGTCAATAAAATTAGAAAATTTCGGATTGATTTTTTTTTTAAATCAGCAAAATTTCCTATTTTGAGATAAAGTCGATTTTTTGATCCCGGATTTGTTTTCACGTTCTTTTCGGGATCAAAATAACAGATCCATATTTTTACATAAAATACGTACTTGTGCAAAACACCAAAGTGAAGCTAAATTTGCTTAAAAGTCAAAATGTTTCGATTACTCTACAAAATAAATACACACTCTTCCATAGGAACCCTTAATTTGTTTCGGGATAAAAATGACCTATGTGAGAATCCAGTACCCCATGCATTTGGATGTTTGTTGCTCAAGAACTCCGGAACCGCTAAACGGATCTGGATGAAATTTGGTACAGAGGTAGATTATTGTCTGGAACAGGACACATGTTACTTTTTATCTTGGAAAATATATGGTTCCCATGGGATAGGTATGTTTCAATTTTTCATAGAGCCCATTCTACAAAGGCGCATAAAAGCACACGGATTTTCATGACATTTGATTGGTAGATGCATGGGGTACTGGATTCTCACATAGGTCATTTTTATCCCGAAAAAAATAAGCGGTTCCTATGGAAGAGGCTTAAATATGAAGAAATATATACATATACTTGCGTGTTTGTTCCACTTTTACGCCTCAACGACTGAACGGCTTTTAATTGTAGGTGTATAGATGTCATTAGATTCCCGTGGGATAGAAAGTCCGTATACCATCGCACGGGCATCTGCTATTAAAAATGGTGTGAAAAAATGTATTTTAATTCATCAATTTTTAGTTGTTCGTTAAATCCAGGAAAAGGTTTTTGCGAAAGAAAATGTTGGGTAAACCCTCCAGAAAAGTCGGGAAATTTTAAAAATCTAAAATTGACTTTTTATATTTAATTGTGTATGCAAATGTTCGGGAATGGCTTTTCGAATGAAAAAATAGAAAACTCGAAAAATTCTAGAAAAACTCGAACATTTTTCTCTCGATGATACAGAGATAAATTTAAAGTATGATTTGATGATCTTGGACAATGTAAAGGTGGAAAATTCGTTGTGAAGCTTGGAAAATTTCGGATAATTCTACTGATATCATATATGTAAAATTTTGAATGGATGGGTGGAATGGATGGTTGTTTTTTGCTCAATAACGCCAGAACGGCTGAACGGATCTGGATAAAATTTGGCACATGGACACACACATACTCTATTATCACATAGGTCATTTTTATATCGAAAAATGGAACCGAACAGTTCCTATGCCTATATGGGAGAGTCTTATATATGAACAAAATATATACTTGGTTGTTTGTTCCGCATTCATGCCTCAACCATTGAATGGATTTTAATGAAATTTGGTAAGCAGCTGGAAGATTAGCCATGATTTATTTTTCCCAACTTTATTTTTGTAGTACTTACTTTTTGAATCCAATATTAAATCTTCGCTTTGATCGCGAACATGACCATATACGACGAATATCGAAGCCAACGAACACGACAAAATCTAAATTTCTGGCCAGCAGCAAGCGGCTCGCGAACCAGCCGCCCACATACAAGAAGAGCACAGCGAGCGCGAGCACGCTAGGCGAGCATGTTCGTCGTTTGTGTCTACATTCAACGACTGAAGGCTTTTGAATGAAATTTTGTAGGTGGATAGATGATTTCATTAGATTCCCGTGGGTCCTTAGCATTGCACGGATATCTGCTAGAAATACATAAATAATTGTGTGTATTTAATGAGAAATTCTTTGTTTTTGTTGTTTACTTTGTTTTCTTTAGATTCAACTTTTTTTGTAGATTCGTTGTATTAATGTACTTAGTTCGCACAGGTTAATGTAGTAGATATACGCTTTGTGTGTATTCGACGATGAATTTTTTGTTGGTTCGTTTTGTTGATAAGGTTAGAGAAGTGCGTATTGTGTGTATTTGACGACGATTTTTGTTTTGTTTATTTTTTTGATGCTCATACACATTAGTGTATATTGTGTTGTATTAATGTGTATAATGTTTAAGTTGATGGCCTTGTTGCCAGTGCTTCAGTGTATCTATCGAAACATGAATCAAAGTTCGAATGGCACGACGATGACATTAATACAATTTGAAGATAATGTTGTTATGGGCGATGTATTTATACAAGTACGGGACTGGTCTCAAAAAATATCAACTTCATTGTTCTTTGAGCGGTTTCCATAAGATTGAAATACCTACATTTATGTTGTAGCTGACTTAGAATTACGAAAGCAAAATTAGGGAAGTTTTACTTCTGCCGCGAGTACATAAGCCCACACACTCTGTTATTTATTATTATTTTATAGATTTGAACAATTAGTATTTCTATTAGTATTTCTCATTCGAGGTTTCGCGTCTATTATTTTCCACGCATTGCTGTCATCCAGTATCATATTAGTTGTTTACAGTTGCTAATATCCCAGGGAAATTCTAGGTAAGTTTTTTGGTGGTGAAATTGGTTGGGTATTTCTTGTTTGAGTACATTAGTTCTGACATTTAGTACTAGTTAAAAAAAAAAACGGGGTATGATGAAGTACGCATGGAAAGTACAAAGTTGACAGTGGATGCACATGGGGAAAATTCTGTAGCATCCAACAAGATCGTCATGATAAGAAATCGGTGATAGGGTAAGGGACGAAAACTAGAATCATGTGTAGAAAGAAAAGGGCAAACGCAAGACCCTATCTATATAATTTCAAGTCCAGACATACCATGTGTACGTTGACTTCAAAGATGTTTATGATAGCATTCATCGTCAAGAGCTCCGTATTGTTATGGTCTCTTAAGCTGTTTCCCTATTTCCTGGCACTACACTTATGTTGTGTTTAATTACTTTAAAAGTGATCATAGCAAAATTGTTCAACCTACGACTCTTTCACAAAATACGTATTTCGTCATAATAACTAGGTAAGAATCTAAACTATTTACCCTTATATTATGAAACCTTTGTCAGTTTCCTATATTTGACAGCCAGTAGCTTAATGGTAAGTATATTAAACTGTCACTCCATTAGTCTAGGTATCCAAGCCTATGCCAACAAAAAAACAAAAATATATTTTTTGTTCATGGATACTTCATCTTTCGAGAGAAGAAAATCCTCCAAAAGTATCCCTTGGCATGTTCGTGGAGGCACCACCATCTTAGCTGCTTAAATTTGGCAGACAATTTTTGGTCTGAATAAACACTCCCTCATAGGGATGTGGTTGAGTGTTGTTATAGTCAATAGGCAAGAGCCATGAGCTGTCACTCCATTCTAAATTAATTTTTTTTTATTTAATTTTTGTCTGTGTTAGTTTTTTTTTGCTTGTGTCATTAATCACAGTGTATGTATAAGGACAAAAAACAGAGACAGTTCTAAATATTTAATTTTTAGCTTTTACTTGTTTATGAGTGGGTGTAAGTTATTTTATATCAATAAATTGCTAGACGAGCCATTTTTCCAATTAAATTTATGAAATCGCTGAATATAATAATTTATTTAATGACTTTGAATGCCCAACAACAACTTGAGTGTGCTACCACCAAGTTTTTTCTCAATTATTTTTGGCTGGAATTATAGGTATTTCACGACTTGCCAAGGTCAATCATCATATTCCTTTGCTCTAGTGGTGCTGGTCTACTTTATCATTTTAATTGAAAAACTTCTTGTGTCTCCATCGTATATTGAACCATGTGACCAGCCGCTTAGTAGTCAACGCACTTCGCATCACGCTACCGAGCCCACATGATCAGATCTAATCTAATGCTGTTTTTTTTATTTTTATCAATTGCATTTGGGCATTCAAAGTCATTAAATGATACGAAAAAGTGCTTTAAAAGCAAATGTAATCATACAAAAACTGAATATAATATTAATAATATCTTCAAAATGGCGTTTCAATTTTTTGTCTAAAAATGTTTTCAAAATTTTATACATACAAAATTTGTTTATCAATAAACGGCTCCAACGATTTTTGAATTTTTTTAAATATATTCTTATTTATCCATGAATTCAAATTGCATCTCTGTTTTCCCTCAAACTATAACCACTAAGCAATATAAAAACATTTAACTATGTGTATTATCCATTTATTCCTACCTTATTATCATTCCCTTTTTAAGAATTTTCGCGTACGTCACTGAATACTAAATACAATGCAAGCCCTCATATATTTATATAAACATATTTATCTTGAAAGTCCACATGAATCTTATGTATGCATATTGCACCTCAAATATAAAGTTAAATGCATATAACTACCTACCAACCTACATCTTTCATTTTCATTATCATGAATACATATTTATATACATATATATATAATGTTCCATCTATGTATGTAGGTACCTATTTCGCTCGTAACTTACATAATTAAAATCCATAATCTTTATTTAAATATAATTTGCATTAATTGGAAATTGGGACTTATGTCCCTGTGTTAAATGTGGAATGCTTTACAAAGCAGTATTTTACCCTCCCATTTTGATATTCTGAAGTTCAAAACTAATGCACATCGGTATCTCGTTTTTAATCATTCTCTATTTTTGTTTTGTTTTATTAATTAATACATCGTGATTTCTTAAAACTGTAAGATACAATATCTTATAAACTTAAGCTAATTTTTACAAAATAGAGCAGCATAAAATGAAGGATAAAAAAAAAGAAATAGAGTCAAAAAAAAAGAAAGAAATTGACAGAGAGAAAATTAACAAAATTGAATTCATCAAGTAAAATTTAAGAAAAAAAGGAATTAATTTATGTTAGAAAATGAAGTTTAATTGATTTTTTAAAACTTGTAGAGTTCTGTATATCTGTAATGTTTCGAGGCAGGGAGTTCCACAGATGAGCGGCATAGGCGAAAAATTGGCGTTCGGAAGTTAGACATGCACATCGCGGATGAATTAAGTGACGAGTCCTGTGCGAGGTTACAATTCTTATTCTATCAAAGCAGTATTGAGGTTGCTGTGTTAGGAAAATATCAGAGAGCAGGATCAAGCAGCGAAGCTGAAGGTAAACATCTAAAGGCATCCCGAGCAAACGAGACGAGAATCCAAACAATCTGTCATATCTTCGAAGTCCAAACACATAACCAACAATACTGTTAAAGGCAGTATTTAATTTTCTTATATTTACATAATTCGAGTTACAAAAAATTTCACATCAATAGATCAATAAAGGTATAGCCAAAGTTCTGGCAAGTAATAAACGAGTTTTCACGGGCGTAAAAGCTTGAGTTACCCACAAGGAACGTAGCACACCATAAACCTTTCCGACGAGTGCATATATATGGTTATCCCAAGTTAGGTAGCGATTAAAAATTACCCCAAGATTTTTTGCAGAATCAACATATTGAATTGGTGCATAGTTCAAAAGAATCGAGGGAAAATTAGACAGATCTAAATGTCTTCTTGCAATGACCAGACATTTAGACTTTTTACGGTTTAAAATAAGGCCATTATGATCAGACCATTGTAAAATCTTCTCCTGATCTTCGGTAACACTTAAAGCACCATGCTCGATTAGCTCAAGAGGGCAGCGGAAGTGCAATTGTACGTCTTCCGCATACATATGCGAAGAGCAGTTCTGAAGTATAGATGGAAGCTCATTAACGTACATGGTAAACGATATAGGGGCAATTATTGACCCTTGAGGAATACCGGCTGTAAAAGGTAAACAGTCAGATAACTTGTCCCCATCTTGAACTGCTTGTTTCCTTTTAGTAAGATAGGAAAAAAGTAACTTTTCGGCATCTGACGAGAAATTGAATTGTTGCATAAGCACTTCACAAAGTTTGACATGGTTTAGAAGTCGAGCAGTACTAGAAAAGTTACTTCATTCCTATCCAACGCCTGTTTTATATCGTCTGTAACAGTCAACAATGCTGTTACACAACTATGTTTTTCACGAAATCCCGATTGCTTTGGATTAAGCATATTTTTAGATGAAAAAATTGGGCAAAATTGAAATAGGTCTGAATTAATCCCCTTTTGCATTTTTAGGAATATAAATAATTTTAGCCAATTTCCAAAGATTGGTGAACTCTCCCGACATCAAAATTGTATTAAACGCGAAAGTAATGTAAGGAATAATGGTCGGTAAAATAATTTTTAAGAAGGTGGGGTGAATTTCATCCAGACCTACAGCATTCGATCTTATACTAAGCACGCTTTCAACAATGTCAGCACTATCCACCGCTCGAAAACCAAACACATCAGGACAAACCAGCTGATTCGAAAACGATGGGAAAGCTTCTGTGTTGGACGAAGGCAGCAATGGCGAGGCACAAATTGTTTGTTGAGAATATTGCCATCAAAATTCTCAGTTTGTACAGTTCTTGACTTTCAAATACCCATACTTCGTAAGTTTTTCCATAGTTGACGCCCACTTAAAGCTAAAGAAAATTGGTGAGAGTACATGTTACATTTGACCTTGCGAATTTCCGCTACCACTTGATTGCGAAGTGAGCAGTACCTCCTTCGAAGTGCAACTAACCGATAGTGTTTCCAAAGGTTATATGCTTCGTCACGTAAGTGCATTAGATACCCTATATGGCGAGTGAACCAAGGCTTTTCGCTCGTCTTAATCAGCTTTGTTTTTAGAGGCAAATGCGTGTTAAACAAGGTATTAATATTATCAGTTAAAAACTTCAAATGTGCATTAGACGACGGCAAATAAGAAATATTATTCCAGTTTATACCTCTTGTGTGCTCTGCTAAACTCACATGATCAATACAGTGGAAATCACGAAAAGTAATCGTTTTGATTGAGTGCTCAACATTGAAGTTAATTGTTAAGAAAATCAAGTCATGTTTCGATTGTATTAATAGGTCGCAAATTAAATGTGAGCAGATTTTGACTGAGCAGATTTGATGACAGGAGGTTGCAATTAAAATCTCCGGCTAATATAATGTTTGGCGAAGACAACGACATTTCCTCTAACACAGTATACAAGGGTGATAGGTCAATATTTCTATCAGGTCTATATATTGCACCTACAAGGAGAGTGTCCACACTTCCTACTACTTCAACGAACAGAAACTCAATACTTCTTCCAGCATCGGGTGAAAGTTTTTGCTTACACTTAATAGTTGCCTTGACATAGATTGCTAGTCCACCCCCAACACGACAAGGTACCCCTCTAAGCCATAGGTCACGTCATTTAATTCATCTTTGAACCAGGTTTCAGAAACACAAATTACATCTACATCTGAACCTACAAATAGATCGCAAAACTCGTAAATTTTAGGAGACAAGCTTTGTGCGTTAAGATGACAAACTCGAAGACCAAGCTTTTGTTTGAACGTAATGTACATACCATATTGTAATAGGAGAAGAAGAAAGAAGATAAGAAATACAATTTATATAGTAGAAGTAGAAAAATATAATGTATGTATTAAAATTAAGAAAAAAGATATAATAATTATAAAAAATCAAATGATAATAATAGCAAATCAAAAGAAAAAAAGAGAAAAAAATTATTATAAGAAACAATAAAGTTAATTTTCATCGGAGACTGCACTACTGGCGAAGTCTTCTAGTCACTCGATGCATTCGACCAACACAGCTGGGCCGTCA
This sequence comes from Philhelius pedissequus, assembly GCA_910595825.1. NCBI lineage: Eukaryota > Metazoa > Arthropoda > Insecta > Diptera > Syrphidae > Philhelius > Philhelius pedissequus. Next base: position 17,542,756 of record OU343161.1, on the reverse strand, counting down.
GTTTGACATTTAACATACTCCGCCCCTCGTGTTGTAAAGACAGTAGAAATCTGTTGTGTTTTTTAAGCTGGGGGGCACGTTGAAATAAGAACCGGTTGTGCTGCAATAAGCTTTTTCGTATTTGGATGGAAGAGGAAGAGGCGGAGGTAGATGCACCATCGAGAGCAAGATGTGTGTCATTAAGACAGACTTGTTTATTGTTTTTCTTTCTATAACTCGTGAGGGAGGCTAGGCCAAATTTTTATCGTACGGCGAGTTAAATTTAATCTTAATCTAGGAGTTATTAGAGTTGTGTTTCTGTCAAGTACGATAGATATTACTAAGCGTGGGTGGTTTAATATCAATTGTTGTGCAAATTAAATTAAAAATGGACTTAAGGTTTTCATTAGGCATGAGCGGAATGCCAAACATAAAAGCATCGCAAGCTATAATACGGTTTTCCTACACATTTTTAATTTATTGAGATCGGCGGTAGTTTTATCTAGATGTTTATTTACATTTATGAGTTCGGTGGTTTTATCGACAAGTGAAGCATTGGTTTGATTACAATCAGTGGTGACATTACTGAGTTTCTCATTTATATTATTTACCTTAGTATTAAGAAAGAAGAATTCGGATCTTAAATCAGAGTGTGATGATTCAAGTTGTGTTACTCGATCATTAATACCACAAATGCTGTCTTTGATCAATTTAATTTCGCGTCCAAGGTCTTCGGTAATTTTTTTTTTCATAGTTTTCCATTTTTTGAATAAAAGAGAAACAATGAGTTCACTTTGGATGCGAAATTGTTCATCCATCCATTTTTTATCTGCATCGTCCATGTCCAGATGTGTTTTAACAACTTTGTCATCCAATCCCTGTGTTTTTTTTTATTTTTGTCGCCCGCTCCTTGTGTAAGCTTAGGAAGAGGAGATTGAGCGGAGTTATGGGGTGAGCTCAATGCGGCGATAGTACCTCTCGTGCGAGAAGCGGGTCGGTTTTGATCGGTAGATGAAGACGACATAATTAGAGCATTAGTGTTTTAGACAAAGAATTTAAGTTGTGTATTTTCCTAACGCTCACTTGATTATTTTCAATGTAAATATATCGAAAGACCATTAAGCTTGAAATAAATAAAAATCCCTTTTCACGCGGAGCTTGGAAGCTCTTTAACTAATTTCGTCTTTTGTATGGATAAGACCTAGGATACCGACAAGCCTAATACTAACGTAAGCACGAAACCATCAAAAAATTGTTTTCGTTTAAATATATGTACATCATTTTTTTTTTTTTTGTTCATCAGAACTTAATTTTGGTTTAAATGGCAGGGTTTATGTGTTATCTTTCTCTCTAACTTCAAGAAATTAAACAAAAATAAAAAAAATTGTATTATTCGAAGAAAAACCAGCATTTAAGTCGAATCTAATGTGTGTTTGTTATTCAAGGATATATCATAATGTCTTAGGTGATTTGATTTAAAATTCCTGTAGGAAGTAAAATAACGTTATGTCTTTTGAAATAAAATGAAGCATCCTGCATTTTTTTCAAAGGTGATGATATTTCCTTCTGCAGAGTAATTGGATGCCATTATGTCATACCCGTATCTGTTGATATTGTACGCATCTTTAATTCAGTGGTTATACATTCCCAAAGGCAACACGCAAAAAACACCTCCAAGAAAATACTGGGAAAGACACGTTGACTTTTAAGTAAATATATAATGGTAGATAAATGGAAGGAAATATGAATTATGAAACACGTGATCCAGTTTTTTTTTTTTTTTTGAGAAAGCGAATCCATGATGTGACTGCTCTGCACGATGGCGTTTCAAAAATATTTTCTTAGGAATGATAAATACTCGTATTATTTTTTTCTTCCGTCATCCAGGATCAGCAAATGTGATTTTAATTGATATGACTCTATTATAAGTATAAAGACATATACTGGTACATATGAATATCCTTTTGCATAACTCTGGTGGAATGGTATCAGGCGTGCTCGAAAGGGGAGTCACTGGCATACACCCTCATTGAATAAACTGAAATTTTTGGCTTTGCAATCATATGTTATCAAATTAAATAAACATCACCATTCCAGTGACGTCTACGATATGCTGCCTACAACGACGTGCGGCATTAAAGGGACATTTAAACGCCCTCCAAAAATATTCTACAAATTTATAACTCAATAGGTAGTCAAATATTTAGGCATCTCGTTATTTATTTAAAAAGCCAAACACAATTCTGTTAGCATATGAAAGGAATTTAAGGATATTACGTTTTTCGATTCAGAAATTGAAAAAAAAAAATAGATTTTATTTGAGTTTTTGTTTGCATTTAAAGCATTAAATTTAAAGCTCATATATTTCATTCACGTCAAATATTAGTCTGAAGAATGAAATCCGGAGGAACGGGTTGGGGGAATCACATACGTATATAATTTTTATGTAATTGTGTCGGCCTAAAGGAAGGATTCCCAAACTATTTTGGACGACATACCCCTTTTCCAAAATGAACTAATACATAAGACCCCCAGAGCCAAATTACTTACAAAAATCTTATCTCTAGTTTTTTCCCATTGCAACAAAATACTTCCTAATTTAAAAACTTTGCGGTTGGTTAAGAGAGCTTGACATAATAGATAGATAGATAGATATTTTTATTTCATTCTTAAAATAGTATTTGGTTGCTACCGCTCAGTTTACACAGAGAATTGATATTTAAAATATATCTTTCTACTGAATACGTTATTTTTACAACATTACAATTACAATTTAAAAAGAAAATAATTTTATTTTGAAGGAAAATATATGACAAAAACCTTTATTTAAGTACAACAATTACTTCGATTAAGAAATAGATTAAATTAAAACAAATAAAACAGGTAAAGTAATATAAAAAGGTACATTTAGATGAATAAATAAACAAATAAGTAGAAAATAAATTTATAACAAGAAGTAAATAATTAATAATTAACAAGTAAATTAATAAACAATTAAATGAATAAATTACAAAATTAATAAACAAATAAACAAATAAATCATAAATAATAAATAATAAATATAAACAAATAAATGAATACAAACATGAAAATAAATAATAAATAAATAAATATAAGTACAATCCACAAAAATAAATAAATAAATGAATAAATTATGGGTTAAACATATATATAAATGAATATAAACAAAAAATTAAATAAATAAATAAATCCTTATATTTGTAATTGAACTGCCAAAGGGTTATCAGAAATATCACATTTAATTAAGAAGCTATCAGTTAATTTTCGAATTCTTCTGCAAATCAATTCAACACCTGCTTGACTATGAAGATCATAAGTTGAATGATGCCGGGGTAGATTAAACATCATTTTTAAAATTTTATTTTGGAATACTTGGAGTTTTTTAATATGACAAATTGCACAACTCCCCAACACCTGACATCCATATAACAAAATTGCTTGAAAAACAACCTTGTATATAATAATCTTGTTTTCAATACTCAAATGCGATTTTCTATTTATTAGCGGAAATGGCATTTTAATTCCAATATGGACTTTTTTAACTGTTTTATTAATACGCTCATTAAAGATAAGCCGCTTATCAAGGTTTATTCCTAGATATTGCACATTAGACTCCCATTTTATAGAAGTTCCATTGACTTGCAGCTCGTTACCGGGTAGAAACAATCGCTTTCTTTTTCTGGTGAAAAAGATTGATTTTATCTTACCAGCATTTAGCTTGACATAATTTTTTCATCATTTGTAGGAAAAACAAAACAATATAACACCACAAGGAAGGATTTTTTTTTTAAATTAGTGCGATGGATGAACCTGGGGAATTTCTACCAATCTAACTAAATCTGATTCTGTATTAGTGGGTTGCAGTCCCCGTTCATTGATTTTCAAACGGTTTTTCTGTTTTGTTAAAATGTTTTTAACCACATTGAAGCTTTTTTCGACCAACTAATATGATGAAAAAGCGATATGGAATATTTCAGCAATATTCCACAATGCAGGATACTTTGGTTTTATGTTGTGCTACAACCAGAACTTCTACTAGCCTTGATTTAACTTCGGCTTAAGCTCCTCGTCTTTGCTGATGGTGATCAAGTCTTCTTGTAATATCACATTGGCTTCTTCCATGGTGATATTGTACGGATTTTTTATCCATTGAGAAATTTTTAAGTTTAAGAGACACTAAAACCGCTTTATAAAATCCTTTTGTAATGCGTCCAATGAGTAACATGATAAAATATCATCGTCTTGAAATATTTCTGGTAATTTTGACAAATGCGGAAACTTCGATCTTTGACTGCTTACATTTTGTTTTTAAAGGATAAGTTTACCCACAAAGGCCGTTATTATTGATTTGGTTTTAATCAAGTTGAGGTCGTGACCCTGCAGCTGCAAATTAACTTGTTTGAACATACCAAAGATATCAGTCAAGCAATAAATATCTGTTACACAATTTTTCGGATTTTCTTTTAAATTAGGATATTTGCCTTGTAAAATTCCAACATAGATTCAAAAATATTCGAAAATCTTGCTAAGCAGGACCCCCTCTTAATAGTAAGCGAACTTTAGTTTGAAGAAGTAACCGAGTAAAAACGTCGTCATTTTCTTCAAAAAGCAGAGCAAATAACGGAGAGTTCAGGGAATTGCTTCGACTCTTTTTGACAGCACTTATTACATATTGCCAGGACGTGCAGTCTAGGATGACGACCATTGATGGTGCACCATCATTCGCAACAGAAACAATGTTCTTCCATGAAATACATACACATGTGTGTCATTCAAATTTTGGAGTTTGTTGGCGCTTTCCGTTTTCCTTATGCAGTGTTGTTCTTTTTTTTCTGGCACCGAACATATATTATTCTCACATATGAAATAAAAAATATGTAATATCTTAAAAGTTTCAAATGAGAACTTGTGATAAAAATAGGGTCGATTTTTAGAATTCTTCGACACCCAAAATCCGTTTTCATTTATGTCGACCACTAGGAAACCGATTTCGGCCCCAAGGGGTCGATATGGACCACTTTGTGAATCACTGGTCTAAAGGCTTTAAGTCTATTTTTCATCTCAAAAAAAAAACCTAATGCATTTCCCATTCGAAATATTTTTGCAGAAACAAATATTTTACATTTCACCGGAATTATCCGAGCTGTAAGCAAAGAAGTGCTTCAGGTTAACCTCACTACCACGCAATTTATCGTCACCCGGTGTATGATAAGGTTCAGATAAAAACAAACCTCGGAAATTAAAAGGATAATCATTTGACTTTGTACACACACCAGGCTTTATGTCCTAACGCGGCAAAATTTACTGCGTTCCAGGAGATACTATAGGATCATGTATGGTGAAGAGTAAAAATTGTGATTTACAATTATATACATGATAGGATGCAGATATGTAGTTGATTTCGAAAAACTGTTGCTGTTAACCCTGGTTTTCACAAGATAATTTTGTGGTGTTTACGTCAATAAGCAAAACTGCCGCATTTGGAGTGTAAATAATCCTGAAGCCATTGCTGGCCTACTTTCAATGGAGAGTGTTATAGAGACATGGCCAATGACTTTTTGTCCTTAATTAAATCACCCTGATGTGGTGGCCTGTATATAGTTTTAACAAAACCCCTATCACCCAGCGCATGCCACAACTGATTTGTTGAAAAAAAAACGTTTGACCAGCGCATAATGTCGCGTTGGTCTCAAAGATCGTGCGATTTAACACCGCTAGATTACTTTCTATGGGAGCATGTGAAGTCGCTAGTATACATCGATAATCAAGATTCGATTGATAACTTGAAAATTAAGCAGCCAATGCACGATTCCAAATGATACAAGGAGTGATCAAAAATTAGACCTAAGGATTGATCTCTATCCGAGCCAGACGCCGCCGCCGCGCAGGTGGCAATATGCCAGCAATCATATTCAAATAAAAATGGCAGAGAATTATCTTTCAAATAACGTTAATTTTTTGCGGCAAATAAATTAATAACCAGATCAGGGAGCAGGCGACTAGGGTGGATTATATCTACTCTGTTTTGCCGAGCTTAACGCAACTTAGAGGTTAAGGGCGCGCTGCCGGAGAGGCCCTTTAAGATCCTAGCTGTGAATGTAAATTCACTGATTAGGACCGAACGTAGAGCGAATTTATTCCAATTGCTTAAAGACATAAGTCCAGATGTGTTTATGGCTAGCGAAACTAAGCTTAACCAGAAACATAAATTGACTAACAACAATTACAATATCGTAAGGAGAGACCGACCCAACTCCACTCAAGGAGGGGGCGTCGCAATCTTTATACGTAAAGGCATTAGTCATAAGGTAATATATAATAGTGATGTGCGTAAATTTCGGACGTTAGAGGCATGCATCATATGCATTCATCTCCAACAGGGGAAGCGAATGTATGTGATCGCTGCCTATGCACCGGAAACACCTCAGCCCACACAGTTTATAACAGAGCTTGAAAAGCTTTTCGAATGCTTAAGATTGAGCTCGGAAGAAAACTACTACATATTGGCTGGTGATTTGAATGCCAAACATATAGATTGGGGAAATCAAATACAAAATCCTCGTGGTAACCATCTGTACAATTGGATGGGTCGATACAACCTGGAGTATCGCATTGAACTTCTCGCTACAGACAGGCCATCGTTTCCAAGAAGCGGTGCCTATCTGGATCTATTGTTGAAAGACGCAAGACTAACAATTACTGATACTGTGGGCCATCGGCCTAAAAATTGTTTAAGAACGATCGAGTACGACAGTGACCACTGCGGACTCGTCACCGTAATACAACTTCCGAACTCGCTTATGGAGTTGGGGGAGTATGTACCGGTGCATACTTACAATTACAGTAAGGTGCGCTGGCCACGCTTCTCGAACGTCTTATTGAGCGAATTACGATCAAATGGTATATCCCCACCAAATGACAGGAACATGACAAACACTGAAATTGACAGATACTTAGAACAAATGGACGAAACAATTCAACGAACAATGAACAGGACAATACCGAAATACAAAGAACGTAACGCAACTGACATGTACCGTAACGCGACAATTGATGCATTACACAGACAAAAAAGTGGCTTACTGACAAGACTAAAACGCTTGTACAGACGGTTTACTGACACACGAGATCTGGAGATAAGGACACTGAAGTCGTCCATCAAAAACATCAACCAATTGATCAAAGAAAATTATAGGTTGTCCATTAATTTGCTTTGGGACAACAAAATTCGGGCAGTGAACGCTACCGACCCGAGTATGTTCCCACAAATTAATAAGATATTCAGAAGAAAAGATCAAAACGACCTTCCGTGTCTCAAGCTCCAGAGGACGACACAAAACAGAGAAGTACTTATGACAGCAGGCATAGAGCCAGATGACGCCGTCTTGGACGATGACCTCTTCATAATCGAAGATCCGCAGGAGAAGGTGGAGGCTGTGGGGGCTGCTTTCCAGCAAGTGTACAAGGTGAATGCTAGCATTCGCCCGAATCATGACCTGGAGAACAGAGCTCTGCTTCACCACTTATGGCTCCGAAACGATATAAGCGAATGGAGATCTGAGAACCTTGGTTTTACCGGGTTTAATGATGAAGATTTGGCAAATGCCATAATCGCCGACCGAAATGGGCCCAGTCCCCTGTTAAATTCGAAGAATGAGCTCCAGCTCATCTTCGATTCATTAAAGAAAAAGAAGTCTGCAGGAGTCGATGGTATATCCAACGTTGTACTACGACATTTGCCTCAAGAAGCAGTTGACATTTATACCACACTGTTTAACAACGCGCTGAATAATGCATATTATCCAGTGCGGTGGAAGACAGCTGTGGTGCACCCTCTCCCAAAAAAGGGAACGGACAACTCCAATCCGGCGAATCTCCGATCGATAAGTCTTCTTCCGAGTATCAGCAAAGTATTTGAAAAGGTTATTAATAGAGCCCTGTTCAAGTGGGCGGAGGACAAAAATATCATCCCGGATAATCAGTTCGGTTTTAAGGCAGGACATGATACAATTCATGCCGCGTCTAAACTAGTTTCTGATATCCAATGGAACAAAACTAAAAAGCAGTGTACGGGTGCCTGTCTGGTTGATTTGGAGAAGGCCTTCGACACCGTATGGTTAGAAGGTCTCTATCTAAAGCTAACCAGACTAGGTATAAGTAAACCTCTATTGTATATGCTTTATGACATGCTAAATGGTAGAAAGTTTGTTGTCAAGAGTGGCAATGTAACTTCTACCACAATTTTTAATATTAATAATGGTCTTCAGCAGGGAGCGGTTAACTCGCCGATTCTATTCAGCTTTTACACCAGCGATCTGATAGGTAGTCTAACTCAGGCAATTGCGTACGCCGACGATCTAATTGCGTACAGAACAGCTAATACAGTTGAGTTCATCAAAAGTCTCTTGCAGAGTGACTTCGACAAGATTCAGCGATATTGTGATGACTGGAAGGACTCCGTTGTCTAGCGCCTCAAGGGATACGAGAAAGAACTGGCGCAAGCTGGTGATCGTAGGGCCACATGGACATCCACTGGCGAGTAAAAGTGTAGTAAAGTACCTTGGCATCTGGTTGGATCAGTACCTGCATTTCGACAGACATATAGGTGCTGCTTTGGCCAGGGCTAGGGGAGCCTTTGCCTTGACAAAACGACTGTTTTATAGCAGCCGTCTTGACAGCAGGGTGAAGGTGATTGGCTACATGGCCCTCATCAGGCCGATGATTGCCTACGGATGCCCGGTTTGGTTCAACGTTGCCCCATCCCAATTGGAAAAGATTCGGGTGTTTGAGAGGCAATGTCTTAGACGTTGCCTTGGATTACACAGAACACCAGAGTCGGAGTACACAAGATATTATTCCAATCAGGTTCTATACAACGGAGCCAACATAAACAGAATAGATAATTTTTTGTTCAAGCTGATTCGGGGTCACGTTGCAAGAGCGATGTCCTCAACTAACAGCTTAATTTTTGGGGCTTATTACCCCAATAACGAATATTTTGAGAGTGCGCGGTTAAGTGGTTACATCCCTCCCGAGGCATTCCTCTATTTAGACAGTCGAGGGCTGATACAGGATGGAGGGGCGGTTCCGCTCATCTACCACGTCAGCCGGAAAACTGTGGATAGGCGACTCCTGTATGGTCGAGACGTCATCGCTCAATGTGGAGAAGAGCGCCTTCGGTTCAGTAGGACTGTGTCCGATCGGGACCGGAGGGATAGGGCGAAACAGGAGAACCAGTTCTGGTGGCTCTCTGAACAGCATCGTGATATATAAAGTCGATGAAGATGATATATCTTGGCCGACTTACATAGATTTAGGGCATAAGGTATAGGGAACAGTCAGCGTGGCACCAAAAAAAAAAAAAAAAAAAAAAAAAAAAAAAAAAAAAGTTGAATATGTATGTATGCGGGAGCATACGTGCATGCATCTGTGTGTCTTCACATGTATGTGCGTACGTATATGTATGTGTGTATGTACATGTATGGGTGGGTTGCATGTTGGTGTGTGTCTGCATGCATATAAAAAATAAACAAACAAAAAATTAAAAAACGAAAAAAATGCTGCTGTGGCTGTTCTAGTTTTTAAGTAGTTTTAAGTATTATTAGGTATTTTAAGTAGTTTTAATTATTTTTAATATATATTAAGGTTTAGTTTATAAGTAAAAAAAAAATTAAAAAAAAAAAAAAAAAAAAATTGATAAGATACCAAGTTTTTGTAAAGTTTCCTTGAAATATAAAATAAAATAAAAACAAAAAGTTTAGATTTAATTAAAATAGTTTTTAGGTCGAAAGACATTAGTTTTAAGAGTTATTGTTTAATTTCGAGCGCCCGTAAAGGGCCAGTAAATTAGTTGTAAGTTATTGATATTTAGGCTAGTTTTAAACATTTTTGTCTAGCTTTAAGATAGTTATAAGTTAAAATGAAATAAAAATTAATTAAAAAAAAAAAAAATAAATAAATAAATTAATACAACTCATATATGCCTTAAATAATTTTTTTTTTCTATAACTCTAAAAAAACACCATTAGAAGTGATGATGGTGCATTTTTATTTTAAAATTAATATTTATCGATGATAAGTGCTTATTTTTTACTTGCGATTATAGGTACTATAAGGCAAGTTATGCATTGGAGGAAAATTTTTTTTTTCTAACAATCAGACATGACATTACGATAGTAGCGAAGACGAAAAAAGATGGTCTAAAAATTCTGTCCGTCTGTATGTCCGTCTTTTAGTATGTCTGTCAGTCTGTCTGTATGTATGTATAGATACCTACAGCCCAAACGGGTAGGCCGAATTGCTTCAAACTTGGTATATAAAGTTTTTTTTAGGGATTGTACAGAGGGGAATTTGAAATTTTTTTTAGCTAAACAAATTACGGTACCTGCCAGATAACCGTTACGTTAAAACCTATTATTCTCAGAAACAGCTCTAACGATTTTGATTTAAAAAAATCAGTGCAGATTTTTTGGTACGACTGATCATATGATTGAAAAAAAATTTAATTAAATGTCTAAAAACGGTACTTTCCATAGGACAGTTTTTTTATTTCGACTATCTCATAAATAGCTTAACCTATTCTATCGAAATTTCACACATATATATAGGTTTAGGTTGCGCAATTTATACTGCGTACCAATATTTTTAATAAATTTTTTTTTTGTATTTTTAAAAGCATTTAAAAAAAAAATTTTAATTTAAATTTTGAAAACTGCTCAATCAACGCCTATGAATTGGGGTTTTTTTAATTTTTTAAAAATTTGTTTCAAAAAGTTTTTAAAAAATAACTTTTTTTTTCAAAACCGCTCACCGGATTCTTAAATTTTTTTTCTCATAAATTCAAATTTGTACAAGAAATAAAATGGCGTACTTTTTTAAGCTCAAATTAGCTTAAGTATTTATTTTTTAATTTTTAATTATTGTTTCTTTGATTAAGCGATTTAATCTTTTGTCTTTAAGTTTATATTATTAAATATTTTAGTTTATATTTTATATTATTTTTATTATTAAATATTTAAGATTGTCTTACCAATTTTTCTTAGAAAGAAATTAAAGAAACTTTGTATATATAAAAAATAAAGTAAAAAACGACTTTAAAAATATATTTAGATTTTTAATAGAAATCTTTTGCGATGTGATGGAACATAAGAGCAAGTTAGTGCGATCCAGTCGTGCATTTTATTTTTTAAGATGACAAATAACAGTAGCTCCCATACATTTATTTTGGCCAAAAACAAAAATCTTATTTTGCTCAAAAACGGTTCCAACTATTTTTATAAAAAAAAATCAGTTCATTAATGAAAGGAAAGGGTACCTTTTGAAAAAATTTTTTTTGGAAAAAAATTGTTATTTTTAGTACCTCTACTAGAACCCTTTTTATGGTTTTCGAATTTCTCGGACATGGTTAATTTGATTTTTTGAAAATTCTTACGCAGAAGCTCCTAGAAAGCTTAAACACTTTGTATACCAAAATTTTTCAAAACAAGTTTTTTTGGAAATTAATTTTTTTTTTCTTGATATTATCTGGAATAGATAAAACAATTATTCTTCTTAAATAAAAAAACAACGGTACCTCCCATACAAATGTTAAGGAACGGTTAAGAAAAAAGTTTATTTCTCGAAAACGGCTCAAAGAATTTTTATAAAAAAATGTTTGTGTTCTTAAATTAGTACAGTTCTCATTTATCTACGAATTCAAATGCATCTTTGTTTTCCCTCAAACTATACTACTTTTCGCACTGCTCTTTTATATGTACTCAAACGTTTTACTTTTGACCATGAATTAATATTTGTTGATTTGTTTGATTATCTTGAACAAAATATTACTTTAAACGCAAATTCACAATTCATATACAAACTTCGCTAAGACAAATCAAAACAAATGATTTTGCTCATGCGCCTGGCAGCACAGAAGAATAAGCTTGTAAGAGCCTTATAATCAGATGATTTAAGCAAACAAAATAAGTCAGTATCACTTCGCTAAGGCAAAGTAGTCGAAAACAAAGCTTCTCGCGCTTTAGCCTGAAAGAGATCACAATAGAGATTAAGCTTGTACAAGGCTTCTGTTCACAGAATTTATATAAACAAAATTATGTAAGATTACCTTTCTCAGATAAATTTATGGAAAAAGTTTGTATGTGCATGTACTTTTCGACAAAGCTAAAAACTTATGATTCTTTAAATATATATGTACAAGCATCGTGAATCAAAAATATTTAAAATGTTTTCGCGTGGACAAAGTTTTCAAAAAAAAAAATATACCCGACATATATTGTGTTTTCATATAAAGCTTAAGTTTGCAAAACATATCGAAAGTGTTGATTCTCGCACTGATTTCTTCACAAATAATGGCTTGTTTGATGCCTTTGTAAGGCATCATTCAGTGGAGTTTCTTAAAAGAAGCTTCTTCTTGGCTTTTATTCCCCGTGCTTCCACAAACGAATTTGTGGAAGCATTTCCGAAAAATTTACCAAATTGTGTATTTTAAGCTTCAAATTCTACTTATAATAGATTTTAAAGAAGTTCTATCAGAAAACATTACCTCGAAAACTTGCAATTTCGATACGCAACTTCAAAACAAGCCCTAAAGAAGTATTAACTTCAACAAATTGAAAAATTGAACCATATAGAAAAAAAGTTGTTAGTGGGGTATGACCACTAAGCAATATAAAAACAATTAATTATGTGTATTATCTATATTTCAACCTTATTATTATTCCATTTTTACCTATTTTTGCGTACGTCACTGAATACTAAATACAATGCATATGTGTCTCTAAAAATCACATTGCACCTAAATTATGTTGTATGTATATAACTACCTAACCACCTACATCTTTCAATATTATATGTACAAGTTTACATACGTAGGTTCCATTAATATGTATTGTAGATAAATTTTACTCTCCTAACTTATATAATTCAAATCCATAACTCAGATTTAAATATACATTTGTAGGAAGCTACCTATGTAACTATTCATTGAATCATCCATTCGACAACTCATTACACTAAGAATCAAGGTAATCTTACTTGCACAAGCTTTAAACCTGCATAGGATAAACCAACTAAACCTCAATGGCAAGCTACATTAAAGTTATTAGCTACAAGAGCAAGTTCGTACGATCCAGTCGTGTATTTTATTTTTATTTATTTGGCACTCTTTGCCGGGCTACGTCCGTTTTGAATCGTTTTTTTTTTTATCAAAATCAGCACATCTGTCCTATAATTTTTTTTTTTAAATCTTCACTAAATAAATTTTCTTCGTTTTCCATTTGGGTTTGGACACGTGCAGAACAAGGAAACAATATAGTTTAGTTGCAAGCGATAAAATTAGGACACCCCCCTACAAGATTAATGTTTGATTATGAAATGCTTGAGTGATCTCCAAATAATAAGGATACATAATAATTAGAATTATTTCAGTTTAATATTTTTATTGTCCGAAGCAGCAACCATCTTTCGTTGCTCAGCCCTGCAAAAGATTCAAATTAGGAGTAGAACGTAGGTTAAAACCAAGTTGTTATGATTATGACCCCCAGCGCTATCCAGATGGGCTCAACTTATCTCAATCACCATCAAGTATAAATAAGGTTTACTCAGTATAAAAAAAGTCGAAGGCAACAAAACTGCCGTGGATGGAAGAAAGCATGACCGAAGACCGGACCATCAGATTCAGATGTCTCATTTAAAAACAAGACGATTCTTATTTCTTGAATTCCGAGATATGTCTATGCTATCTCTGATAAATATTGCATGCAGCATACCGAGAACTATTCGGCAACACTCTGAAGAAACCTGTGTGGAGTCCAGACTGGCTGGTGGCTGTTATTGAAATATTCACACTAAGATAAGTCCTGGGATGGACTAACGAATTTGATTCTCTGGAAAGCTGATCCTGTATTGAGTTAAACTAAAAAAGAGCAGACATTAACACCAAACATATTATATCCTCCATAAATTCATAAAGGAGGTCAAGGATTGCTCTCAATAAACAAATAAGCATCTGCCCACCACATAGTGCAAACCATCACTACTTAACTTCGAAGTAATCTAGGAGCTAATTTCCCTTAGAGAGAACAATCACTCCACGAATGAGTGTTAATAGAGCAACATCGCAAACATTTGAGAGCTATCAAAAAATGTTGCACGAATATCTTTATTTCATCGCTAATACTTATAAGCAGTGTTCTAAAGACACTGCCAGTTGCATTCCGTTCTTAAGAAAATCAGCCGGAATAATCGTACTTCTGGGAATGCTCATCAGTTAACCCTTCAGCACTGATTTGGAAGAACTCTTAAGTAACTCTTAGCTGTACGCCACGAATGTAGAATGTTCTACCCCAACTCGATTTTCCCTCCTCCTTTTAAATCTAGTCATCCAATTTAAATAGGTTGAACTGCGCTTAAGCATCTACTCAAAACCTTTCGACAAAGAAATGTTTGTAAACTGCCTTTTAGGTGTAAGGTGTAAACTGCTTTTTGGGTGTATATAAAAAATACTAAACGATTTTTCTAACGCAAATACTCAACTTCTTAATGTCTCCTGTCGATGGAATTTTAATTTAACAAGAAGTCCAAAGGGAGCTTTTGTCTATATCTTCCCAATTTTTAGAGCCTCTTCCGCTAACGTAGTCATGTATTTTCCACTACTGTGAACTCTTACAAAATAAATAGAAACGGGTGATGCTATGTTGCCTTGTTTATCTTTCAGCGCAAACAACGCCAAAGACGATATGTCTCTTCACCTAAATCGAAAATCTTGCTAACTTTCACACATGAATAGAGAATGGATGAATATCACTCCATTACCTGGATAAATATAATCTTAAGTAAATTAAATACAACATATCACAACCATCTTATTTTCAAAATGAATCTATAGTCTCGTCACGTCACGTTCGTCGTCCCCAGTCCCAAAGGAAGTACTTTATAGAACGTGCGATTTCTGTTCAAGGAAGATTTTTGTTAAGAAGGAATCATCTCATAGGCGAGCACACATACATATTATGCTCACTTTATCCTCTATACTCGTAACTTCTTGATGAGTTTGAATTTATTAGGAAAATCTAAAATTGCTCATTATAGATACTTGGGTAACTCAATTAAGCTCTTGAAAAATTCAGTTCACTTCACAAGTTCTGTCTTCATTGAACTAATTAAATTATTATTAAGTCTTAAGTTTTATAGAAAATGAATTTTCTGCTTTTCCTCTTTTTGGAAATGGGATATATGCCTCTTATGAAGATGATTTCAATATATGAGCTTACATTATTGGTAATGCAAGGAAGTCCTTAGTGTGTTTATGTGTGCAAATGGTTAATCGAATTATTTCAAATTAAGAACAAGATAAATGTGACTTTGTTGTAAGCCAAAACGCAGATTAGAAGCCAATGAAACCTACTCACCCGTTTTTTTTTTCGTTTGACTAAATTTACGTACTTAGAGATTTAAGGACAGTACATTAACATGTATACATAAGCTATGTACTAAAGTAAATGGTTGTCCATTTTGCGGTTTCAAAAGTAAACGTAAATAAAACACATATAAATATTTTTGTTCATGATATTTCTATTTTATTATAAAGTTTGAACGTTGACATTATGTTTGAAGCACTATATCATTTAAATGACCACCATGCGAATTGTTGTACTTTTTGACCACTTTTTGACACATATTGGGCCGTATCTCAGCCATAACTTGACGAATGTTGGTTTTCAAGTGCTCAAGAGTTAAAGGTTTATCTGCATAGGCACGGTCTTTCGCGTAGCGTAAAAAAGTCCAGCGGTGTCAATTCGCATGATTTTGATGGCCAGTTGATATCGCCACGACGAGAAATTACGCGGCCAGGAAAGGTCTCTTGCAATAAAGCCATATTCGCTCGAGTTGTGTGGCATCATCTTGTTGAAAATGCATATTCTCACAGTCGAATTCTTGAATAGCAGGCAAAAAACAGTCGGTTCTCCTATGACCACAACGCTCCGAATTGACGGTGACAGTCGTTCCATCGTCGTTTTCGAACAAGTAAAGTCCAATCACACCTCCAGACCAAAGAGCGCTCCAAACAGTGACTTTTTGTGGATGTAATGGCCTCTCTTCAATTACTTGAGGAATCTCAGAACCCCAAATATGACAATTTTTTTTATTAACATACTCACCGATGGAGATATGTGCTTCGTCACTGAAGAAAATTTTGTTCGAAAAATCGCCGTCTACCGCCTGTTGTTCAAGCACCCTTTCGACGTATCTACGACGTTGTGAATGGTGAGCTGGACTTTATATGGATGTAGGTGTATGTCCAAATGCAAAATACGCCAGTATACGTAGTTCTTAACAATTTATATGCGTTGTGCGATAGTTAAGCGATCTATTTTCGTAAATTTCAGACTTTCAACTGAAAAAAAAAATTGTATAACAACTTAGTTTGACAAATGTCGAATTCCACCCCAAATACTTTTGAAACTGCAAAATGGGTAACCCTTTACTTACAAGGACATCTCCAGTTGATTGAGGTTGGGCTAAAAAGTTCATTAGAAAAATCTACATTAACAAACATATTGAACACGCAGTACTGGCATAAAAAAGATGCGAGGAAACTTAATAGGAAGTCATTCCTAATTCGTGTAGTTCGGCTGAAGAAGTGATCTCCACAATTTAATGTGCGTCCAAAATTTTATTTTAGGCTAAATTGATGAGCATTCATTGAAATGCTTGTATTACGGATAACGGTTTATTTGCTTATGGTGAAGAATTACTACACCCGCAGAAGTAACACTAACGTAGAGATATACAAGAAACATTACCGACAATAGTTTTATCTCCAATAATTCTAAATGTTTTTTTTCTTTCGATAACTCGTACAAATGTATTAGAAGGCATATTTTCCATTTGGAAAAAAATCGTACTGGAGTTTTTTATCAAACTTGACATTACAATGATAGGGGACACGAAAAAAGTAGGTCCCGCAATTCCGTCTGTCTGTCTGTAGGTCGATCTATAGGCTAACGGCTGAAACGATTTTTTTCATTCTTCATTCTTGTGTTCTATGTTTTTTTTAAAGCCCAAGCACAATGATACATTCTTTATTTTTTGGAAATTTGAGTACTCTTTTAGCTTGAAATTTCATCAAATATTGGCCAGAATAGCGTTTGGATTTTCTTGCAAAATCGCTAGATTTTCAACAAAATCAAAAATTAAGAAAACAGCAAGAGATTTGCAAAAGAAAGAAAGCTTGGGCTGGTAAGAAAGTCTTGCATATATTCTGTAACATTCAGACACAGAAAGGGATAGGATAAATCTTAAGCAGCACCCACCATAGTCCTGTGATGGTCATACCGGGAATTTTACATTACGTTTTGGGTATTTTTAGGAAAAACACTAAACTAATAAAATTGTATAGTTCGGAAAAAATGAATGCAAAATAATTTGAAATTTTATATAAGTGAAATAATTGGTTAGAGCTGGAAGGGAATCACCTCCTTTGAAGCCTGGCTACGGCCCTGCATAAAACAAAATAATATCGAGCCGTTTCCGTAACTATGCATTTCACATAATTAATTAGTGAATGAACTTATCATGATATTAAATTAAAATTCAGTTTAGAAAACCGAATATCAAATATTGTCTATCCCTATTTTAGCAGCCCCATCGCGCCCTATAATATATTGAACACTGTACCGACAAGTCTCTCATAGTAATAGAAACACCACTGTCAAAATATGTGGACATAATATAATTAAATGCAATGCGACAAGAAATAATGTAATGCCGAAAATAATGCTTTTACCATAACTAACAACCATTTCCGTCTAAATCACTCCCGACTCCCAGAGCTTATATTATAATATCCTTTCTGTCAAAGACAATTACCAACCAAACAAGGACCACTGCATGTTGACTCTGAAAATGTTGCTTTAATGATCAATTTATGCCTGATGTTATAAACAACATAAAACGTCAAATTGGTTGCCCACCCTTTTGTGGTTTTTGGTAGCAAAATCCTTTTAGATGATAAATGATAAAAATGTCCTCTCACCCGCTGGCTTTAGGAACATACACATATGTAGAGTGTAGAGAGCACCAGATTTAGGAATGTTGCAAATAATTGTCCCTCATGTGCTTCTATGTGTACGTCTCAATGAAAATGTCCAGTCAATGAATTTTACCCGGACAATTGCAGCAATTGTTCGCGTCGTCATCGTCATCATCGTCGTCCTTCGTTGTCTTCTCCAACTATGATGACCAGGCCCTAGGGATGATGATGCTTGATTTCAAGTTTAATGAGATTACAAGCACATTGGAAATATGTCTGGGCATTGTATGAAGCACCAACATGATTTTGTCGAAAGGATACTTCATTTTAAAAGGATATAATACATATGTATGTATTCACTCGTATGTTGGACAATCGTATATACGTATGTATATCTTTTAGTATTATACATGAAAATATAGGAGATCGAATATCCTGAGTTAATTTTTTGATTGGGATTTTCCAGTAGGTATACTGGCTAGATACTGCCTGTCGCTGCCACGGTCTGAATAGTTGGTGTGATTCAGATCACGTTAGCTGATTTAAAATGGGCGAGCGAAATACCGGCGATAATTCTGATTTCTGGGGAATGAGGGAATGTGAAATGGAGCATTGCAACACAACTCCCCGAAGCCATTAAATTAAATGAAAATTAATAGCATTCGAATGGAATGGACAGCAATATGTGCACGCTTACTCTGATTTTTTAGTCCAATTTGAAAGTTGATTTTATGGTAGATGGTTGGGTTTGGTATGAGCACATACGAAAACTTTGTACCTCCCAACTAATTAACGTGTTTGGTAATTAAAGTGTTTAATTAAAGTTTGCTTTCGATGCATGATTTATGGGCGCGAATGCCTGCCAATATAGATTAAGTGATTTATTTATAAAACAAAAATCCGAAATAATTTGGTTTTAAATGAGATAGTTTTTGTATTATGTTTGTTCGGCTTAAAATTATGCATTTGGTGGCGCAAGGCGTTGTGAACCAAAACCCACTACAACTCAAAGGTGAGTGTTATTATTCGTCAGGAAGAAAGATGAGCTGCAGTTTTTTCATAACTTGAACGCCTAAGGTAATGGGATATTTTCGAGGCAAGAGATTCTCTTGCAGGTTTTGCCACATCATCGCAAGTGACAGTATCCGTGAAAAAAAAAATGTGTAGTATTGAACTATTTTGAGATAACCTGCGAAACGATAAATTAGAATTTTGATAGTCGGAATTTCATAAGAAGAAAAACTGATAAATGCTACCAATTTATCTTAAAGAAGTAAAAACTGAAATTTAGATTTTCCATCTACATATTCTAAGAACCGAACATTCGTCTAAGAAGACGAACAAAGTGGGTCCTAGAATTATGTCAGTCTGTCTGCAGTCTACAGCCCAAATGGTTGGAAGGATTTTCTTCAAAGTTGGTACATAATATTTTTTCGGTAATACGATCACAGATTTTTTTCACTTCTCTTAAGGCCACAATTAACGGTACATGTCACACATTTCTTTTGGGCAAATCTTATTATTATCAGAAACGGCTCCAACGATTTTAACAAAAAAAAATCAATAAATTATTGAAGGGTTAAAGCGCTTTTTGTAATTTTTTTTTGTTCTCGATTTTCTAGAAAATTTATACATATATCCAAAAATTTAAATAGCATTGTTTTTTCTCAAACTAAAACATTTAAGTCCAAACAGTCCAAACTATTTTTGTTTGTGTTTCTTTCATATATTTCTACCTAATTATGTTTAGTTCTTACTCATTTTTGCCTTACCTCAACTTCATACACATATTTTGTTATCTACTATGTAAGCTCTCATACATTTATATATGTAATGTCTTTAGAAATTACATGTATATTATGTATTACTAGCAGATACCCGTGCGATGCTACGGACCTACGGGAATCTAATGAAGTCATCTATCCACCTACACAATTTCATTCAAAACCCTTCAGTCGTTGAATGTAGGCACAAACGACGAACATGCTCGCCTAGCATGCTCGCGCTCGCTGTGCTCTTCTTGTATGTGGGCTGGTTCGCGTGCCGTTTGCTGTTGGCCAAAAATTTAGATTTTGTCGTGTTCGTTGGCTTCGATGTTCGTCGTGTATGGTCATGTTCGTGAAAAAAGCGAAGATTTAATATTGGATTCCAAAAGTAAGAACTACAAAAATAAAGTTGGGAAAAATAAATCATGGCTAATCTTCCAGCTGCTAACCAAATTTCATTAAAATCCATTCAATAGTTGAGGAATGAATGCGGAACAAATAACCAAATATATATTTTGTTCATGTATAGGCATCACCCATATAGGCATAGAAGTGTTCGGTTCCATTTTTCGTGATAAAAATGACCTATGTGATAATCGAATATGTGTGTCCATGTGCCAAATTTTATCCAGATCCGTTCAGTCGTTCTATCGTTATTGAGCAAAAAACATCCATCAATCCCACCCATCCATCCCAGCTTTTACATTTATAATATCAGTAGAATTATCCGAAATTTTTCAAGCTTCACAACGAATTTTCCACCTTTACATTGCCCAAAATCATCAAATCGAGTAAAAATTTTTCGCGTTTTTCTAGAATTTTTCGAGATTTGGACTAAGAATTTTCTATTTTTTCATTTGGAAAGCCATTCCGAAACAATTGCATACACAATTAAAAAATCAATTTTCGATTTCTAAAATTTGCCGACTTTTCTGGGGGCTTGCCCAAAATTTTCTTTCGCAAAAACGTTCGAGCCAAATCGGCCCATCCGTTCTCAATTGATGAATTACAATACATTTTTTCACACCATTTTTAATAACAGATGCACGTGCGATGGTATAAGGACTTTCTATCCAACGGGAATATAATGACATCTATTCGCCTACAATTAAAAACCGTTCAGTCGTTGAGGCGTGAATGCGGAACAAACACCCGAGTATATGTGTTTTCGTATTTAAGCATCTCCCATGAATGAATGCATATTTTGGGGTTTTAGTTGCACTGCGACCTTGAAATCTATTGTGCCCCCATTTAGAGACAAAATGGCATTGGTCATCTATAGTCCTGCAATTTTATTGCCTTGATGAACTTTAGTATTTGGAGTATTTTCAGAGAGGATAATTCGCCCTCTACTATCTGGTGACGTCCCAGATGGTGCATAAGTGTTATGCAACTACCTAAAATGTGTTCCGGTGTTTCCCCTTCTATATTGCAGTATCTACAAGTAGGGCTGCTTACTAATCCAAGAGTACTAAGGTGTTTTCTTAGTTTTCAGTGGCCTGTGAGGATACCCGTTATTTTCCTTAGGTTATTCCTACTTAAGCTAATGCAGGCTAAAAACAGTTCGAGGTTGTAGTCATTGAGTATTGGTTTGCCTGTCTCAGCTTTGGGAGTTCTTTCCATGTTTTTTGTCTTTTGGCCTCCTCTGCTGTTTTGATTTTAATTTTAATCACATTCTATCCTAGTCTGCAATAGGGTTCTGGTCCTGGTCCTACTAGGGGTGTTGTTGCCCCAATTTTTGCTAAGGAGTGTACCTCTTCATTGCCTTGGACACCAACTTGACCTGGTACCCAATAAAGTGTTACATTGTTGTTCTTGCCCAGTGCGTTCAGTCTCTCCACACTTTCCCATACCAATTTCGAGCTAACGGTATAAGAGCTTAGTGCTTTGAGTGCGCCTTGGCTGTCCGACATAATGGCAATGTTTTGTTTGCAGTAGTTTCTTTCGAGATTTCTTTCTGCGCATTTTCCAATTACATTGACTTCTGCTTGGAAAATGCTAGTAGACTGTCCCATCGGTAAGGAAAGTTTGGTTCGTGGCCCAAAAATTCCTGCCCTAGTCCCTTCAATTGTTCTCGATCCATCAGTGTACCACTTTATGCATTTGGTTTAAGGGTTTAGTTAACTGCTTCGCCTACCCAATCTTTCTTGTTACTTAACTCCTTTTGAAAGTTTTTCTCGAAGTTAAACTTTTTAATCATGCCATCTCTTGGGATATCAAGAAAGACTGTTACCGTGGACTTGCAGATAGCATTTCTTTCCCTAAGACCAATGCACTTTCCCGTCCCAATACCTTCCTTCCCAAATCTCATGATGGCTCCCAGAGCTGCACTTTCTATGGCTACATGCATTGGTGACAAGTGAAGAATTACCTCCATTGCTGCTCTAGGGAATGTTTTCATTGCTCCGGTAATGCATAAGCATGCAGCCTTTGTACTTTTCCTATGGATTTCCTAGTTGTGATTAGATCGGTTTTTGTATGCCATGCAACCGCCCCATAAGTGATTATGGGTCTTACCATCATAGTGTACATCCATCTCAGGATGCTTGGTTTATAGCCCCATGTTTTACCTGCATGTCTTTTGTATATCATGAGGGCTTTTGTGGCTTTCTCGACTGTTATATCAAGGTGTTTATTCCAGAGGAGTTTACTATCTAGTGTAATTCCTAGATATTTAACTTCGTTCTGGTACCCGATTACTTCCCTTGTCAATCTGATAGGTTTCATGCGTGGCAGAAGCCTCTTCTTGGTGAATGGCACTATTGTTGTCTTAGTGGGGTTAATATTTAGTCCCACTGACAGACACCATTTCCATGTCATTGATAGTCCTCTTTAGATTATATCACAAAGGGTCTCCTCAAATTTCCCAAAGGCTCTTATTATAATATCACCGGCAAATCCGATACATCGTATGCCTTGGGAAGTAAGATGTTCTAGTAATTCATCCACTACAAGACTCCATAGCAAGGGTGATAGCACTCCCCCCTGCGGACAGCCTCTTGTTGTGATGACCTTCTGGATACTGTGTCCTGCGTATGCTTCCGCCATTCTTGTTCTTAGCATTTCCCTTATCCATCTAATTATTGTGATGGGTACGCACTTCCTTACGAGAGATTTGTCTACGGCTTCATGGGAAGTATTGTCGAAGGCTCCCTCGATATCTAAGAATGCACACAAGGCTGTTTCTTTCGATTCTAAGGCAGTCTGTAAGGTGTTTGTGAGTTCATACAAGGGGGTTTCTGTAGATTTTCCCGCTCAGTAAGCATGCTGTTGTTTACTTAAAGGTATATTTATTAGTACTTCCGATCTGATGAAATTATCAGTTACAATTTCCAAAGTTTTCAGTAGAAAAGCCTCTCCCATATGAACCGTTAATTTTTTCGGGATAAAAATGATCTATGTGAGAATCCAGTACCCCAAATTTCATGCAAATCCGTGTGCTTCTATGCGCCTTGTGAATAAAAGCTATGTTGGCTATTTGTAGAATGAGCTGTATGAAAAATTAAAACAAACCTATGCCACGGGAACCATACATTTTTCCGGGATAAAAAGTAGCATGTGGCCTATTCCAGACAATAGTCTATTTCTGTAGCAAATTTCATCCAGATCCATTTAGGCGTTCCGGGGTTATTGAGCAACAAACATCCATCAATCCATTCATCCATCCAAACTTTCACATTTATAATATTAGTAAGATTAATGTGGTTTTCGGCCCGGCACATGGACCATACACCAAATCTTCACACCAACAGCAATTCTGGAAAAGACCAACGAATTTCAGGTATTAAACCACCAACACTTCATCGGCTACAAATCCGCCTATATTATAACAGCAGTGTAATTATCACGAACGATTTGCACTACAAAACACACAAGGAATGTACCTACAAGTGGGAAATATTTTTTGAAAACTATTCCCAACATGTACGTTGATCCAGCAAGAATATGCATACAAAAAATCTATCCTTGCAAGCAGTACGATATAAGAAACGCTTAATCTAAGCTATAAACGGTAGTTTTAAACAGTTACCCCTAATCGCAATCGATTCATTGATTGTTATCATTTCTTTATCATTTTACTTGAATTTCAGAAAAATATCGTCAAAAATTTGTGCTTTATAACCATAACATATTCCTATGTTGATTAGAGAACAGTTTAATATCCAATAACTACATTTCCTAATATAGCAATGCTTAATATCAAGACAAAATTACCGAGAAAAATGATTGATATAAATGATAAAAATACTTATATTCGCAGAGAAAATCAATTAGAGGAATAATCCTTTGAAATTTAATGAAAACCTATAAAAGCGTTTACTGTACAGTACAGAACAGTGGCGAAAATTTTTAAACAGCCTGATGTTAAGCGCTCAGAATGATACTACTTAACAGTTTGCTAATACTTAAGCACTTTACTAATATTTTCCCAATCTTAAACACTTTTTAACTAGCAATATACTAAATCTATTTTCTTAAGAAACTACAACTAAACACGTCTAAAGTAGTGCAAAAAAGTAAGCGAACATAACTTTTTGACGTTTGTAAATGTCAAAGTGGCATATGGATTTAGTACGATAATAAAAAAGTAAAGTAGCCATTTTGTAAAATTTTAAGAAAATAATACGATACTAAACTATTTTAAAATTAGCCTAGTATCATACTAAAAATGATTTAACATGTTACTAAATCGTTAAAAATTTTGCGCCATTAGTTTAAAGAGTTATAGTTTAGTTTAGAGCGCCCGTAAAGGACCAGTCAATTAGTTGTAACTTGTTGATAATTATGCTAGTCTTAAACATTTTTGTCTAGCTTTAACAAAGCTTATAAGTTAATATTAAATAAAAATGAATTGCAAAAAAAATGGATGTAGTGCAAAAACCCCAAACCGTTCGACTGCATTGGCTATAGACTACACCAAGCTAATGGACAATAATGCGAGTAGTAGTAGAGAGTATTCAAATCTTGTCACCATGTTCGAAGCATAAGGAAGGCGGAATCTCCGGATTACAAACTAACATACCGTGGATGATGGAGTGCTTTGCTTGGATCACTGGAAATAGCGTTGTCGGGATGGAGGAGAATGGAGAAATGCCACGTCTTAGGTAAGTAGCCCGTTGAAATAATGAATGATAATTAGGGGATATCAATGCAACATATTTGATCTATTGTGATCCCGCAGAGAGCTGCTGCTGGAGGTTTCTGGTGCAGCTATGGGCCAATGTCGAATGATTGTAAAATTTTTAGATCACTCACTTTTTCCTTGGTGCTTACTTTCAGCTAAAGAAGCTGATTGACTTTCCTTTCGAAAAGGAAGTACGATGAGTTCAAAAATTCCTGCTCCAGGCCCTTCAGATAATTTTTATACACCAGTGAAACACTTGATTTCATGAGAACAGACGTTTTTTCATCAGATGTACTTTTGAATGTATTAAAACAACAGAAAGTTATTCTAGATGAGACTAGCTGAGGGAATGTCCCCATTTACAATTCTATCGTAAATACACGCATCAAAAATATTTGCAAGCTTTGAAATTTAATACCGAAAAAATGTATCTTTTCGAAAAAATTATAATGGGTGTTTTTTGGTTTTCGAGAAGAAATAAAAGGCATATAATTAATTGTTATGGCCAAGAATCAAGTACTATTATGATGATAAGGGTTTGCCATTAATTTTTAAAAATGATTTCGGGCAAGCGGCCGCCAAAAGGCTCAATTTTCGACCAGTTTTTGCAGTAATTAGGGCCGTATGTCAGCAATAACGCACCGAATATTTTCTTCTAAGGCGTCAATCGTCTCGGGCTTATATGCGTATCACTTTTAACCAAAAGTGAGTTTCACCGCTAAACAAAATTTTCGGCAAACCAAGATCGGCAAACCAAGATCCTAACGCAAAATCTTCCATAAAATGGATTGGCACAGGTACAATTATTGCGCGCGATAGCGGGTGGACTCATAAGGGTCTTCCTCGGTGCACTGTTCCACAGCAACAATAGCGTCTTCGATGATCACTGTCTCTGCGTCTCTCAGGTAAACGTGGTGCGAAACTGATTCATGGTTGCTCGAATTATCGATTCTGCTGGGCGATTATGTCGACCGATTATTGGACGCAGCGCGCAATGCGTGGCGCTGACCGAACCATTATGTTGGTAATAAATTTGCACGATTTGCAAACGTTGTGAAATATGAAATGTCAAACCAAACTGTGCATAAGTTGCTTAAAACATAAATTTAAATTAAAAACTTAAAATGTAAAACTTCTTAGCTAGTACTAAAATTCTTGACTTTTAAAATTTAACGCTACTAAAAATCATCATACTAAAAAAACTAAAAATGAAGAAACAAAAAATAAAGAAATGGCCGGCATTTAGGCTACAGACACTTGTAAATAGTTATGCATTCTTCTTTTTCCGCTCGACTTTTAAGTCGAATTTTAAGTAAAGTTAGTAGAAATAACTATTTAAATAATTTCATGTAAAGAATTGATAATCAGATAATTGCTTATTACGAATAAATTCAGAGAAGAGCTGGTGAAAAAACATTAGCCCTCACAGATGTCTTTTTTCGCCCATTTTATAAACAATGTATGTGTATTCGTTAAGATTTAACTTAATGGGCCCAAAATTAACTGGTATTGGACCACAGTTTGTTTTTCTGGCCTAAGAGCTTGTGATCCACAGGGACATATTTTTTTTGCTTTTACAAAAATGAGGCTAACCAGCGTGTTACGTTCAACGGTATTCGTTATACAAGCATGATTATTGACTTTTTCATTATTCGATTAAATGGCGTGAATGTAGCATTTTTCTCGATTTATCGAAAGCATTTGACACCGTCGATCACTTAAGTCTCTGTCACAAGCTCTTTGCAGATTATGGTTTCTCTTCGTCGGCAGTGCGCTTGATGTCATCCTATCTTCGGGATAGACAACAAGCAGTTTCACATGACAATAAAATGTCGAATTTCCTTCCGTCTACTGGAGGAGTCCCTCAAGGTTCGATACTAGTCCCATTTCTATTTTCCCTGTATATTAATGAACTCCCCAATAAGATCAGAGGATGTTCTATCCAAATGTATGCTGACGATGTACAGCTTTACAAAAGCTGCCGCTTGGGCTTATCGAAGACTGTGTTTACACAATCAATAAAGACCTTGAAGACATATCGCGTTGGTCAACTTATAATGGTTTGTTCTTAAGTCCTGCAAAATCAAAATGCATCATTATTAGTAGGAAAGCGCTGAAAATCCATTACTTTCCCAGTCTGTACATCAATAATTCAAAAATTGCCTATGTTTCTTCGGCCCGAAATCTCGGAATTATATTTAATAGTACATTATGTTGAGATATGCATATTAACGCCGCCGTTGGTAAAGTTTATGGAGTACTCCGTATGCCTTGGTGCTCCCAGCATACCCCTTTCAAAACTCGATTTCTCTAGGCCAAAACATTAGTAACACCTATACTCACATATGGTTGTGAAGTTTTTTGTCATTGCGACTCAGTAAGCAAGAGAAAGATTAATGTCGCCTTTAGTAACACTGCACGATATGTCTTTGGCTTACGAAGATCTGACCACATATCAAGGTTTTCAATATAAATCTTTAATATCTCTCTCGATAACCTCATGCGCAATCTCTCGATAACCTCACGCAAAATCTTTTTTTTTCTTTTCCTCCCTAACTGTTCTTTTAATTTTTTTTTGTCAACAGAGACATATTGTATTTATAACTATTTTTTCTTGTTATTATATTTTTATTGCTTAAACTTAAATTTAACTAATACTTAAAGATTGTTATTTATTGTTATAGTTTATCTTTGGATACTTTAAGCTTAACACTATCTTAAAAGAAGTGAATTCTTACTGTGTAAGCATACAATGAACTAATAAATAAAAATACAAATACAAATGAAATGAACAAATAATTTTACAGACGGTAGATACATCTAAGTTTCCTCCTAACTCCTTTGATTTAACGCCTCTTAATCATGTTATTTGGTTATAAGTAACGGGTCCGCCAAATAACTTTTTTTTTGAAAATGCTATAAAAAAAACTACTAAATATTTTCTCAAATTTCTTTTATTATTTGAAAGTACAATCCTTCCGGTTAATTAAGGAGAATAATTTCATTCAAATGGCTGCCTCCGCTGGCCATGCAGTAGCCTACACGATGGGTCAAATGTTTAAGCACATTATCGATTGTGTGCAGCTGTATTTCACCAATGGCTTCACGAATATTGTCCTTTAAGGCATCAATTGTCTGTGGCTTGTCGGCGTAACACTTATCTTTTACGGCACCTGACAAAAAATAGTCCAACGGTATCAAATCGCATCTCCGAGGTGGCCAAACGACATCAGCTCTGCTGCTGATAATGCGATTTTCAAAAACAGGGCGCAAAACATCGAGTGTAGCTTCGGCCTGTGTGGCACGTAAAGCCGTCCTGTTGAAACCAAATATTGCCAATATCCTCCTCTTCAATTTTTGTGAACAAAAATTCGTTCAACATGGCCCGATACCGATCGCCATTGACTGTAACGGCCACTCCTTGCTCATTTTCGAAGAAAAATGGTCCAATTATGCCTCTGGACCAAAATCCGCAACAAACAGCGACTCGTTTTGGGTGTATCGGCTTTTCAATGTATGCGTGCGGGTTTTCTGTGCCCCAAAGGCGACAATTTTGCTTGTTTACAAGATCAAAATGAGCTTCATCTGAAAAGATGATTTTTTTGGCAAAATCGGCATCTTCTCTAAGTCGATCGCAGGCCCACTTAGCGAAGCGAAAACGCATTGGATGGTCAGTTGGCTTCAACTCCTGAACCAATTGGACTTTGTATGGCGTTATACCAAGGTCTTTATGCAAAATTCGGCTCAATGATGTCTCCGAAATGTTCAATTGTTGAGAACAACGGTGAATTGATGTTGATGGCGCTTCACGCACACTTTCTGCCACAGCAGCAATATTCTCAGGTGAACGAACTGTTTTTGGCTTTTCACGCTTTGGTTTATCGATGAGGATGCCAGTTTCTTTCAATTTTTTCACAAGATAACGAACATATGGAGCTGACGGTGTTTCTCTTCCAAAATCCGTACGCAATTTTCGCACACATTCTGCAACATTACCATGATTTTCAAAGTAATGTCGCAATATTTCCCAGCGTTGTTCAAGCATATACAACACCGAATTAGTTCAGCGGAAGGATAAAACTAATTATCTGTCAAATCAGATATGAGCTAAGTGTTACCATTCACGAAATAAGCACTAGTTGAAAAAAAAAATAAGGTTGCTTAGTTACGCTGCCAAGCCAACAACAACTTGACACCTTAGTTACCTTCCTGTGTTTAAAACCTATAAATTGACATTTATAGAAATTTGACGCGTTTCCTAAGATCGGTTAAGGGAATGGTGTATCACTTTTCACTTGGGACAAAAAAAGCTTTTACTTATATCTTAGCTTTCTAAGTTTCTGCAAATTATTATGAATTCTTACTATTCTGAAGAGTAAATGTTTTTTGCCAAGAATTTTGTTCCATAGAAAAAAAAACATTAAAATCCTTAGTTACCCTTCTTGCACCTGTCTCTTCTACTAATTACTTATTTTCCAAATTTCGTTTTACCAATAAATTGCTTCCATTAACTCAAATAATTTACCAATTATGTTCTATAATATGTTAATAGATTTGATATGAAAACATTAAAATATCATCCTTCATCAAGGGAACATTGGAAAATAAGCAAAATGTAATAAGAAAAATTTCAGATATAATGAAAAAGATCTCATTATGCAAATAGGAAATGTCAGTAAAAATAAAAAGAAAAAGAAAAAGAAAAAGAAAAAAAAATAGATAGGAAAATTCTTCCAACGCCCAAATCCAATGGTTAAAAAAAATATCTCAAACCATCCATCCCAGCCTATATAATCATCTTATTCGCTCCCTCCCTTAGGGGCTGTCTAGTATAATTGAAATTTATTCATAGCAAGAAATTTGCAATGAATTTTCTGCGCGGATATTTTGAGCTTTTCTTGGTTGTTTCAGTTTAAAAAATAAAGGACATTTCCGCGGTAATTGATTTATGGAGAAATTACTTTGCGTTTTGTAATAAAATTGTTTCGCACAATAACGCAGTTAATATCTAATTTTAAATTTCCTCAGAATCGAATCGTGCTAAAGTCTCAAAGGCGGAGGATGGCATCTTTGCCGCATCTTCATCTGGAACCCTGGTAAAACTGTTTTGCTGACTTAATTATTGCTAAAATGGCAGTTTGTCCCTATATCAAAAATATTAATTCGCATCAGGTGATTATGGTTTCGTTGGGTGGGGTGGTTTTTTTTATTTCCCTCACGTTCTTTTGGGAATTTCCTTTTTCAACTTTTTACAATTTTAAAAATGATGTGAATAATTTTACCGCAAATGTATATCAAACATAAATAGTTTTTATGTGTTTGACGGTTTGGAATTGTTGCCTGAAAAAAATGTCGTCTCACTACCTATACTTTCTCGTAAAATATGCAATTTAAATTGAAAAAAGGATTTTTTGTTCTGTTTAACTTTGGAATGTTTGAGTCTGTGTGCTGTGTGGGCAAAATGCCAAATGTCTTTTGAGCTTATTTCAACTCGTTTAAAGGTCATGTAAGCATTTCTGTTGAAAGCAAAACCATTGCGAAAGAAGCACCTACATAGATAAACTGCGTCAAGCTTTCCGAAAAATTTGTCACAAAACTCTCCCCTTGGACGTGGGACATCATGCAAAAATCCAATTGAAGGCGGGACGAATCACGTATACATTTTTGTCCATGGCTCACTTCGGAAGTGGTATGTGTTAAGTCAACGAAGCACGAAATTGGAATTCAATTACTTTTACTTGGCTCTATGGCCGTAGCATTTCTACCGCATAATGACAATGATAGTGTTGCCGTTAAAAAAAAGGTCTTTTGTGTGTTGTGCATATTGGAATGCGAAGGAGGTAAGAAAACAATGGGTTTGGCACAATGATAAAGTGTATAGATTTTCTGATAATGTGCGCGTCTAAAATAATATTCAGTTTAGTTTTTATTTAAGAATTCCATTCAGTATGATGTGTCAAGTAAATTCCCAGACTGGTTCGCCCTACTTAAAATGAAACGCTATATCTGACCTCTTTTATTAGAAAGAATTTATAAAAAACAAATGAAATCATTACAGTTATTTATTTAGCGAGTCTGTAATAGGTGGTAGACATTTTGTGTATGTTTGTACTCTAAACTCCTAAGACTAACCTTGTAACCTAACGGTTTTGTGAATTTCTTTGAAGGGAAAACTCGTATTTAAAACTAGCAGATCTACCCTCAAGTTATCCCGTACAAGGGTGCTGAAAATGTCGCTACCCCTCCCCCTGTGCCGCTTTGACTTGTGGTTGACCGATTTGACCGTTTTTTTTAATTTTTGCAATCACTTATCAATAGCACATATAATTAGAAGAGAAATTAAATGAACATGCATTGTAAATAGAAACACACACTTTCGGTAATACACACATCTAAATGGAGAAGACCAAAAAGCTCTGTAGTATAAATTTACGACTGTTGTTTCCGGTACCAATTTATCAATTTATTTTTGTTTCAATTTATTCAAAGCAGTATATCTAGACTACGAATGTTGGAAAAAAAAGTGATGGTGTCCTCCAAGTAAGAATTCTGGGTTCAATTCATCTTGTTCTGACTGTAACGCTGTCCTCAGAGATGCAAAGAAGATACCATTGCATGATAAAGGGTTATCCATTTTGCGGTTTCAAAAGTATAGGGCTGGAATTCGACATCTGTCAAACTAAGTTGTTAAACCAATTTTTTTTTTTTCAGTTGAAAGTCTGACATTTACGAAAATGGATCACTTAACTATCGCACAGCGCATAAAAATTGTTAAAACCTACTACAAAAACTGTGATTCTGCCACAGCCACATATCGTGCTTTAAGACCAGATTATGGTTTAAATAATCGTTCAACTACGCAAGCAATTGGCAAAATTGTGAAGAAATTTGAAGAGACTGGATTGGTAACAGATATTGTAAGACCTGTGCATCATCGTTTCGCTCGTACCACTAAAATGTTGCCGAAGACCCGAATGTGTCGATTCCTCGTCTTTCACAGGAATAAGGACTGTCTTACGGCACATTATGGCATATTTTGCATTTGGATCTACACCTGCACCCATATAAAGTCCAGCTCACACAACAACTGAAGCCAGCTGACCATTCACAACGTTGTAGATACGTCGAATGGGTGCTTGACCAACAGGCGGTGGACGGCGATTTTTCGAACAAAAGTTTCTTCAGCGACGAAGCACATTTCTCACTCAAAATTGTCGTATTTGGGGTTCTGAGAATCCTCAAGTAATTGAAGAGAGGCCATTGCTTATACAAAAAGTCACTGTTTCGGGCGCTCTTTGGTCCGGAGGTGTGATTGGACCTTACTTCTTCGAAAACGACGATGGAACGACTGTCACCGTCAATTCGGAGCATTATGGTCATATGATAACCTACTTTTTTTTGCCTGATATTGAAGAATAAAACTTGGAGAATATTTGGTTTCAACAAGACGTGCCACACAACTCGAGCGAATATGGCTTTATTGCAAAAGACATTTCCTGGACGCGTAATTTCTCCTCGTGGCGATATCAACTGGCCAACAAGATCATGCGATTTGACACCGCTGGACTTTTTTTGTGGGGCTACGCGAAAGACCGTGTTTATGCAGATAAACCTTTAACTCTTGAGCTTTCGAAAACCAACATTCGCCAAGTTATGGCTGATATACCGCACAATATGTGTCAAAAAGTGGTCGAAAATTACCTCAAAAGAATCGATGCTTGCAACAATTCGCGTGTTGGTCATATAAATGATGTAGTGTCAACGTTCAAACTTAATAATAAAAAAAAATATCGTGAACAAAAATATTTATATGTGTTTTATTTACTTTTTTTTTTTGAAACCGCAAAATGGATAAACCATTACATTTGTGACGAACGTTATAAGCCTCTGTGGTTGTACTAAATCAAGCAATAGGCAAACAGTCTTCCCAAAGTAGAGTTATCAGCGCAATTCAATATATATTCCTCTGACTGGACAGAGATTCGTGAGTTATACTTGCTAAGCAAACTTGGTCACAGTAGAACGAAAATAAAGCAAATATTTATTAGTGGCTAAAAATCTCACCGTATTATGTAATTTTATTTATGCATACCAACAACGCAACACAAAATTAGTAATCCTCTAATTAAAATTAAAGCTTTAATTTTAATAAATGTTCACCCAAAAATTGCAGACAATTTTTTTTATCCCAATTCTTTTCACCAAATTTTCTTGTACCTAAATTTTGAATCTTACGATTATTAAAAATATAATTGTAATTATATTATATTTAACTATAAAAATATCTAATTTTCAGAACATAGCGAATTATTATGTTGAGTATTCCATAAGCTTAAATTTAGTCAGTCTGATTTATTAGATTCTTAAAAAATTTGATTAATCCTTTGAAATTAACAGTTGTTACTTTTGTGCGTAAAAACAAAAATTAACATCAATTCAAAACCTCCCTGATATCTACCTGATTTAACCAAAGGCTTTGTAATTTAATTTAATCAACAAGAAAAAATAAAAATTACGAACTTCTTCGTAAATTATTCAATAATTCTTAATTAAATAAATAAATTAAATAAAAGAACAGTAGAATTCCTAAGAATATGCAATATAAAGGTTTAACTTATTCTGATACGTAAACAATTTGTTATTTATTTGCTGAATACTTTGAATCAAACTTTTCAAGTTCCTGACAACAACATTCTGCTGATAGAGATAAGTAGAGACAATACTGGCAATATCATTAATATTGTGCATTTAGTTTTTAGTAATCCTGAAGTGCAGAAAGCTTTTAAGAATTAGAACAGCAATAAGCAACCTGTTATAGATTGAGTGCCTCCAATAGTTCTATAAATTGTGGGGCGGCACTTTCGGAAACTCTTGGTTTCATTTTTAGTTGCTCTCTTTCGAGGAAGGGTAGTAAGAGTTGATGTGATCTATACCGCCTTCGCAAAGGCTTTTTATAGAGTCAGCCACACAGTTCTATTGAACACACTTTTAGGAACTTGATTTCACTCTACTATTTTGAAGTGGTTAATATTTTACCTTATAGGGTGCATTTGGTTTGTATCAATTGTTAAATTTCTTTCTACTCTGTGTGGCATCATCAGGTGTACTTGTCACCTTTGATCGCTGCTTTTTCTTATTTTAAACAACGATATGCCAGATGTTTTTTTAATTTCCTTCAACTTTTGTTTAAGAATGATCTAAAGTTTTTTTTGCTTAGATACATTACAAAAAAAAAGATGATTGCGTTCGTTTGGAAGGCAAGGTTAACAGACATACGGAATGGTAGTAGGGTAAATTAATTATTTTTGAAAGTCAGCAAATGTCAATGTTTTTTCTTTCTATCGATCTTACTTCCCAACTTTCTTCAAACACAAAATTGTCAATTATGTTCTCTGAATGAATGTAAAGAAAAATATCGGTGTTGTTTTCGACAATACATTCAATTTCAGCAAAAATGTTGAATATTAGCTGCCAAAGCTAATTCCATGCTTGGTTATAATAGGTATTTTTTTTCGACGTGTTGTTTTCAAGAAGAAATAAAACACATACAATTTAATGTTATGGCCAAGAATTTGGCTTAATTATAAAGATAAGGGTTTGCCTTTATGTTTAAAAATAATTTCGGCTGACCCGATTAAATTCCAGCTAAGAGGCCCAGTTTTCGACCACTTTTTGGAGCAATTGGGGCCGTATGACAGCAATAACGCGACGAATATTCTCTTCTGCGTAGACAAGCGACTTTTCGTCACCCCACAAAAAATAATCGCACGATTTTGGAGGCCACGCTACAAGCCCACGACGCGAGATAATGCGCTCACCAAAAGTTTCCTTGAATAAATTAATTGTTTCTTTGGCTGTATGACATGTAGCGCCGTCTTGTTGGAACCATTGGTCGTCCACATCAACCTTTTTTTAATTCAGACACGAAAAAGACATTAATCATAGCTTTTTACCGTTCCCCATGGCCGTCTTCATTTTTGAAGAAATATGGACCAATGATTCCCTCTGCCCAAAGAACACACCAAACAGTGACTTTTTGGAGATGTAACGGTGTCTCAACAATGGCTTGTGGATAATGGTCACGCCAAATACGACAATTTTGCTTATTAACGTACCCATTTAACCAAAAGTGAGCTTCATCGCAGATCAATTTTCTTGTAAAAATCGGGATCCGTGGCCAGCTCGTCTTGAGTCCATTCATGCACTATTTGCAAACGTTATTCAGAAGTAAGTCTATTCATTATGAAATGGCGAACCAAACTTAGCTTAAATCAAGTGACAGCTGTTAAAAAACAAGCTCCTAAAAACGTATTGCGTTGGGATCTAAACTTTGTCGGGGTCGAAATTATTGTAACAAAATTCTACTTTTTAAAATTCTGCTCGCCGAAATTCAAAACTCTTCAAATAATAAAGAAAACAAAAATTTGGAAAATGTTAAAAAGCGCCGCGAAAAACAAAAAGCAGAATTTTGAAAAGCAGAATTTCGGCGAGCAGAATTTAAAAAACAGAATTTTGGAAGCAGAATTTTGTTAAAAAACTTTTGACCCCGGCAGAAGTTTGACCTCAACCCACCTAAGACGCCTAAGTACCAAGTTACAGCCGTTTTAGACAGTATTTTGAAGCTAGAATTTTGACCCACTCCCAAAAGTATTGCCAGATTGAAAACCACACGTCCAAAAAAGACACCCGTTATTAAACGTAATTCAGCCGATTTTACAGATCCATATATTCATCTGTGTTTTGTGCATATGTTAGGCCTATCTTGATATAATGATGTTTGAACAACACTCATACCAAGAGATTAGAAGCTATCCAAGAAAAAATCACAAGCTTTGATTTAAAACTTTTTTTTGAAGCTTTGTTATAATATCGAAATGCTTTTGGATACTACAAGATGTCAACTAATCGGCCTTTTCTTAAGTCAGGCTTTGAAAGTACATAAAAAAATAGTTTTCTGAAAAGCTTTTCTATGACAAAAACATCGCTTAGTTGATATTTTGAGGGTGAATCTATTCTATTGACGGGAAGTGTATGTACCTAGAAAAAATTCAAAACTATTACTGTTATTTATGCTATGAAAATAAACCGACATATTTCGGTAGGCACCTACCCTAACCTACTATTCAACTGAAATAAAACATTCTGTCTTTGTCATCATCTAAGACCTTATGCTCGTCTGTCGTTTATTGATAGGGTCAACGAGAATCTTGGCCTTACCGCTCCAATCATAGTTTTCATTTCAAGAATTATTCTTCCCCATTCCCAGTATGATATTGAAAAACTAAAGAAGAAAAAGGAAAAAAACTAACTGTGGATTAAGTTGGCTTAACGGTATAAAAGCCATTGAAACCAAAATATAACGTCTAGAAATAAATATCCTTCGTATTGCTCATTTCTAAATGTATGAACTTAATCCATGAAGTGATGGCAGGAAGGCGTTATTCGTTGGTAGCAAAATTAAACCCATGGGTCTATTGTGGGCCCAAAGCTTCTATTTACTTTTTTTTTATTGTATCGTTCTTGGTTTGCTTGTATGTTTTCTTCTCCTTCATCTTAAGATTCTCATAATAATAACTTTTGCAAACAGAAACTGAAAGAATGGCACAAAATGGGATTTTGAAATTTGTTTTGGCTCCACAAGGATAATTGGATGGAGTCAAATATAAGGAATGGGAATGGAACTATTATAAGAAAAAACAGGCTTATATTATTAGGAAAGACAGTTTTCATGACTTTCGTTCATTTATTTCCTTTGTGAAGGAGTATTTTTGAATAACAGCCGTGATGTATTTAAAAGATGGGATTTATATTTTGTAGTTTTTTTCTGTGCTCTTGTTTTCTCAAAGAGGAAAATATTTACATCTCAAATCAAAATCTAAATTGTACCCTAAGTAAAAAAAAATTAATTAAACCCCCAATTTGTCAGTACGAATTTGAAAATGTTCGTCTGTGTTTGCGCGCCAATGTCAATACCCCAAACAAACAACTGATTACGTAGGTTTGCCATCGGTGTCGAAAAAATGTAAATACTTTTGTAGCAAATATTTGCTGAATAATTATTTCGACATCTCCATCGGATCTTTGTGATATCCATGGACGTATGCTGGATTTTTTAGAATTATATTTAACAAAAACTATATACACGCAAAAACCTAAAAAGAGTTTGCTTCTTTCAAAAAAAATTTAATCAGAAAGATATAATTTTGCTAAGGTTTATTCTCTTTTCTCTTCTCATTTTCTCTATTCTCTTTTAGCAACTCCCATTACAAGAGGCCTTTGTGCAATATTCTTTATCTGTCATCCCATAAGAAGAATACAACTCTGGTAGGGAGTATAGAGAAGCTCTCATAACTAGGCCCTTAAATTAGCCTCATTAGGTTATTGGAGAATGTTATGAGAGGAAAAATGTTACTTGGGAGATTGCATGGATGTACATTTTGAGACAAGCTCAAACTTGTATCATCGTAACACTCTGTTTGCTCGGTATAGTTTTAGTTACTCTTTCGTTGGTCTTGCAGACTTAAAGGTTTTGTTAGTTATGAGTCCTAAAAATTATAAATGCAAAACGAATTCTGAATAGAAGGAGTTAATCGATAAAATGGAAGTAGGTGGGAAGAAAAAGTGATACGGCAAAATAATTAAAAATTATTCTGAAATCCTCAGCCAAAATAAAGCACAAGGAGACAATTTATGCTACTCAATCTGCTGCAGTTAGGAAAAAAAAAATACCAATTAATCAGTCGAACATTCATATTTTTTCTCTAAAAAATTTCAAACGTTTAATATTTCCAACTCTCGATATTTCGTTATTATTTTATAAGTCTCTCTACTTTCGAATTAACGAGAGTCGACTGTAATACTAATTTGTGTTGAAAACAGGTCACTTTTACTTCAAATGTCCTTAGGTGGGTAAGCGCGTCCATTAGAATTATTTATTTCGGGCATTATTAAAGACAACATAACTCAAATTTATATTTTAACTTTAGGTAATAATTTAGAATAGTTTTAACTTGTTGTTTTAACGAAATGGTGGAATATTATATGAAAATGAGCAAACTATGATCAATATTCAATATCTTGTGATACATTTGTGCAAAATAAATTTGGGATGTCTCGAAACGTCAAATTTTAATTCTCCATTTACTTCTTCTGAGAAGACAAGAAATACAGAAATTTATGTCTGAAAATAAAAAAAAATACCAGGCATAAAGGACCTCCAGAAGAAATATTGACTACCTGACACATTTCTAGCAAACATTTATTTCAAGTGAAGGCTTAAGCCCCTTTTAGACGATCAGTTATCAGTTCAGTTGGCAGTTCAGTTAAAATAGGCACTGTGTTTAGACATCAGTCTGGTGTTAAGTTGAGCTTTCATTTTACTTGTGAGCAGTCGAAAGCCTGAAAATAAAATTAAATGATATCGACCATAATATCATTCCGTTTCGACATATTGGTGATCTGATGGTATATCTCGCCGAATAGTGGCACAAATCTTTGCATCGTTTATAGAAAGAAAGTTTATTGCGCTTGATATTTCGAAAGCATTTGATAGAGTGTTTGGCAATCGAAAATATGTGCATTTGGTATCGACGAACCTATTCTTCGTTGGATTAGAAATTCATAAAATAAATTCTGGTGTGCACCATGGCTCCGTTTTGTCTTCGACTCTTTTTCTCATTTTCATTAATGATATCTTATCTGGAACTTCTAATCCACTTAATTGATTTGCTGACGATAGTACTCTCAGCTTTTCATATCCGTTTGCATATTCACCTCCTTGTTCTTCGGATGTGGAACTGCAACGGCAGACTATGATAAACTCATTAAATTCTGATCTCGACAGCATTTTCCAATGGGGAATAAAAAACCGTGTCCAAAGCAGGAATATAACTCTCACATTTGGTGAGGAGCTCCTATAACTAAGTCGGAGCTCTTAGATAGAATTCAAAACAGAGTTCTAAGAATGATAAGCGATAAAACTATAATTGAAACATTTTCATATCTCGAACATCGTCAAAATGTTTAATGTGTTTCGTTATTTCATCGCTATTTTTATAAAACAGTGTTCTAGCGAAGTAGCCAGTTGCATTCCTCCCCTTAAACTGTTCATCCGTAATACTCGCGGCTCTAGGAATGCTCATCAGTTTACCCTTGAGCCCAACTTCGGACGTACTGTTAAGTACAGAGATTCTTTCTTTAGCCGTACAACACGAATGTGGAATGCGTTTCCATGCTCTATTTTTCCCACTCATTTTTATATTCTGAATTTTAAAACCAATGCACATCGGTATCTCCTTTTAAATTCTTCCCTATTTTCCTAATGATCGTACTGTGCTTGAACATATTAAGGGCAGTCAAAATCCCTTTAGTGCGCGCACAAATATAAAAAAAAAAACTGGAATTGAAATGACGGCTGAACTGAGAACTGAGCTGAAACGCATTCGCATATCAGTTTAACTGATGACTGAACGGCCAACTTATGGGAATTCCATCAGTTTCAGTTTCAGTTAAACGCTTCAGTTTTTGAGTTTATACATCAGCTTAACTGAAAACTTAACGATAGCTCAACTGAAACTGAAATGATAGTCTAAATGGGCCTTTAGGGTAATGTAGAGTTTCAGTCTTATTAAATTCTCAAAGAACATCAAGTTGTACATGTTAGCGTAAAGTATTTAATTATTTTATAGCAATATTAATGGAAAATCATGTACGTAAAATTGAACATATGTATGTAGGTTGCATGTATTTATAGCCTTATTTTTCGAATAAATCATTTCTAAAATTTACATAAAACACATCCAAATATACATTATGATATGTACATTCTATTTTGGAAATCTATAAAATTGGGAAACCGTCCTAATGGAGACATTTTTCTTTTTCTTAAACTTTGGCTGTCATTACCTTTTTTCGGAATAAAACAAAACAATCTCAAAGTATGTACATATTTATGTACCTGCGTTTAATTCTTTGGAAATATCGGATTATTTCCAACAATTTATTGGCCAGAAAATACAGGATTTAGCAAAGATAAAAACGAGGTCATAAAACAAACATATTATTCATTTATTTATAACTTTGTACGTATACGTACCTATGTATGTGTTTTATAAAAAAATATGTATGTACATACAGTGGATCACAGCATACAGTGTACCTTTTCCAATAAAAAGCGTTGTAACTTCACATTTTTAGGAAGGATATCAACAATATTTGAATGATGGTTTTAAGATCCTTGTTCAACGAACATAAACCATTAAACAGAGTTATTAATAATATACCACATCGTTCCGAAAGAAAAAAATTGCATTTTTAAGCAAAAAACAACACACAGCTTATTTGTTATAGTTACTTCAGTGCATCGTAACACCTAATTTTTGCAGTTGAATGTTGTTTGTTTCTTGATTCTGTCATTTCAATTGTGTTTGCAGTCTCGTTTGACCAATTTTAAGTTCCTTGGAAGTCGGTTAGCCAATTAAAAGTGAAATGGGTCCTCGTACTAGTATCAAACAGAGTGAACTGGTCATAAGCCATTATAAGAACGAGAAATCACTTCGGAAAATTGATGAATTTGTGAACCTAAGTGCGTTTACAGTGCAGCACATCATTGAGCGGCTTGTGTGTTAAAATCAGGTTCAAAATAAAGTAGGAAAAGCTCCAAACAAAATCTTCAACGGGTCTGATGAACGATATATTGTGCAATAAGTTAAAGTTAATCCGAAGTTATCGGCTACAAAACTCGCTATTGAAGTTCAGTAAGAACTGTAAGTCATGCAGTGCTGAAACTATCCGCCGCTGCCGTGTGATTCGCGAGCATGTTTTTAATGGGCGAGTGGCTCGTAAAAAACCGTTCGTCAGCCAAAAAAATCAACAAAGTCGAAATGCCTTTGCTAGAGTGTATATTTCTAGAGGTGCTAACATTTGGAACATGGTAATTTTTGCAGACGATTCGAAGTTTAACATATTTTTTTCCGATTGTATGTCGTCCTACGTCTGGCGGAAACCGAATACAGAGCTTAAGAAAAAGAATTTGAAAGTTACTGTAAAACATGGCGGAGGAAGTGTGATGGGATGGGCCTGGATGTCTGCAGCTGGCGTGGGGATTTTAGAATTCATTGAGGGGGTCATTGATAAAAATGGTTACTTCAATATTTAAAGAAAAAACTTCCGTGAAACTGGGTTTACGCCAACAATTCCGTTTTTATCAAGACAATGACACGAAGCAAAAGTCAGGAATTGTGCAGACCTGGCTCATATGGAACTGCCCCACTTGATGAAACCGACGCGACGGCACAGTCGCCTGATATGAATATAATTGAAACTCTGTTGTCTTAATTGGACAACAAGGTTTATCAGCATAGCATATCCAGCAAAGAGCAGTTGAAGAGGGTGTTACTAAAAGAATGGCAGGAAAATGCTCCTGCGTTAACACAAAAGCTTGTTGATTCAATGCCAAACAGGCTCAAGGCTTTTGAAATGGCTAAAGGCTATCACACCGAATATTAAAAAAACACATTATTACCAATTGTTCATAGCGTTTGCTGACTGTATCAAATAAGCCGTGGTAAACAATTTAGCAATATTTTAAGAATTTTTATTGTAAAAAAAACATTGGTAAATAAATGACTTTAGGGGGTGGCCGTGGCGCGATAGTTGTGTCTTGTGTGTTCGCCTGTCAACCTAATGGTCACAGGTTCGATCCCTGCCTAAGTCTATGTCCTCTTATTTTTCCATTAAAAACCAATTCTAAAAATATATGTCACACAATGAGTTGCTGGTTTACTCATTACATGATGTTTAGGCATAGAACTAACAACATGTGATTGAGTAAAACTAGTATACCCATAAAATATGACAAAAAAAAAATGCGAATTATAAGGGACATAGATAAATAAGACACGGAAATTTCTTCGCATTAGTTCAGTTGCCATCCCTGAAGATAAAATCTGAGACAACAACTACATACAGTCTCAGAAAATCGCGCCTAACATCTTTCCCATCATTCTTTCTCTTCGTTAACTTCACGCCCGCGCTATGTTGAGACAGTTAAAAGGGTAGAATAATCCCTTGAGCGCGTGTAGATTATAAAACTAACAAAAAAAAGTTATTTAGCAAACTAAGTTATTATTTTCATAAGTGTATTAAAATTTTGTGTATAATCTTCCTCGTTTTTGAATTTATGCAATTTAACATAAAAAACAAGCACTGTATCAAATAGACTGTGAGTCACTGTATGTCGCTTAGTTTATCTGAAAGATATATGCTTCATGTTCAATCAATTATTTGTATCGGAATTTTTTCTTTTCTTTTTTTTTACTTACCTACATATTGGATTACAAAATCTAGAAAATTTTGCAAATTCAACGTAAAGAAAAAGCTAAATGGAAGACATAAAATTGTAATCATTAACTTATAGATATGTACATACTTTTCCACATCAAAAATATTACTTACATACATATACATATATTATTGTTGACTGAGACTTTTTTGTACATACATATATATAGATAGATACATTTATAATTTACTTCAAGGATAAATAGTTTATTATTTATCTTATAACAAAGTATTCATTCAATTAAGAAGTTTTAAGAATAGTTAAAAGTTTTTTGCCAAAGTTCTTTCAGAAACCCTATAACCATTGGAATTTATTTCTTTATTTTTAATATTCTTCGCTTTTTTTTTTGTCTAATTCTGTATAGTTTGTAAATGAAGATTGAAGGTATGGATATAAAGTTTTCAACGAAAGAAGATGTTTTTTTTTTTAAATTGTAGTATAGGTTGTTCTGTCGTGATTACGATAAGAATAATGTAACACTACATTTGTGTGCTTGGTTGTAGTTAGAACAATTTTAATATTATTCATAAGTGTCAAAAGTGTATTGAAGTGTATTTTTTTGATAACTCGGCACATTATTATTTATTCCTAAGTTATCAATTACAGTACATACAAATATAGGTCAAATTGGTGAAAATATACGATGCAGGGACATAATTCCGCAGGCCATAAGTCCACAATTCTTTTCTTTGGGACTAACATAAGTCTCATTTTGATTCTTTCTTTGGACTTTTTTTTATAATTTTGAAATTGAACATGTGAAAATAGCTACATCATCACCTCAGAGTAATTGTCAAGTTGAGCATGTCAATCGACTTCTTAAGTCGATATTATCTAAAATTACGGAACCAATTCAACCTTCGAATTGGTCGAAACATTTTACAAGAGTTGAATACGCTCTTAACAACTCTGTTCATTCCACAACTGGTGCTACACCTTGTCAATTATTATTTGGTGTAGAACATCGTGGTCGTGATATTGATACTTTGTCAGAATGTTTGGACAATAAACGAAATTTGTCTTCTTTCCATTATAAATGGTGATTTTTTAAGAGCTTGGTTTTTGAAAATTCAAAAAAAAACACAGAAACTTGTAAAAAGTGAATAAAATTTTTAT
The DNA here is from genome assembly GCA_910595825.1 of Philhelius pedissequus. NCBI lineage: Eukaryota > Metazoa > Arthropoda > Insecta > Diptera > Syrphidae > Philhelius > Philhelius pedissequus. The sequence continues at coordinate 17,499,377 of OU343161.1, read as the reverse complement.
TTGGATCGATAAATCAATTTCTGCCATTTACTTTTTAAAAATAATTTCACTTAAATGTTGCCCGCGGCTACGCTTCAGGTGGTCCATTCTGAAGGTCCAATTTTGGCAAACTTTTTCACAAATTTCGGCCGGAATCTCACCAATGACGCGTTCAATGTTGGCTTCCAAGGCAGCAATCGTGTTTGGCTTGTCCCCATAGACAATAGACTTAACATAGCCCCACAAAAAATAGTCTAACGGGGTCAAATCACATGATCTTGGTGACCAATTGACTGCGCCAAAACGTGAGATCAACTGCTCACCAAATTCGCCTCTCAATTGATGCATGGTTTCGCGTGAAGTGTGGCATGTGGCACCGTCCAGTTGGAACCACATGTCGACCGAGTTCAATTCTTGCATTTTCGGCAAAAAAAAATCTGTTATCATCGAACGGTACCTTTCTCCATTGACCGTAACCCTGCGGCCTTCATCGTCCTTGAAGAAGTACGGCCCAATGATGCCGCCTGCCCATAAACCGCACCAAACAGTGCATTTTTCGGGATGCATTGGTAGCTGCTGAATTGCCTCTGGCTGCTCTTCACTCCAAATACGGCAATTCTGCTTATTCACGTATCCATTTAGCCAAAAATGAGCCTCGTCGCTGAAACGGACGTAGCTTGCGAAACACATTTTTCACAGAGCACGAATTTTGATAATAAATTTCAATAATTTGCAAACGTTGTTCAGGCGTAAGTCTATTCATGATGAAATGGCAAACAATACTGAATCGAAATGTCAAATGTTCGTGGAATTTGTCATGTGTGATCTGTCAAAAATATAAACGTCAAAAACCAAGTAGCAAAAAAATCACCGTTTATAAGAATTTTACGACAAAAAGCTTCTGATAACATTGGACACCATCAGTCTAAAACTTTAGAATATCATGCTAACACACACAAACCACATATCGTCGGCCTCATAAGCAGACCTCGTATCTCCACCTTTTAGTGAAAATGAGTTTTGAATGCTATTTTATAGAAAATTCGTCAGCGCAGCAACCTAGAAAATTTCGTATCCCTCTCTAAACTCTAAATATTTTCAAATTTAAATTTAGCATAGCACGTAACTGCACTTCTACTCTGTTGTCTGGCAGACTCGTGACTTCAACAAAAAAATTCTAAGAAAACCTCGTATCTTTTTTTGTAGATAGCAAAACTCGTAACTCCATTAAATTCAGTTGAATTGGCACCACCTAGAAAACCGCTAAAACACAATTAGGAAAATAGGTAAAAACTGGTACCAACTCGTCGGGGAATCCCAAACTTTTTCAATTTCTACTTATTCCTGATGTTTTTTCATATTATCTAAATTACATCACATTAGTTTTGGCCGCGGAGAAGGTTGTATCGAAGTGAGTTTTTTAAAAGTAAGAAACGTACAGAATAATGAATTCAAGGGGAAAGCAGCTTGTTCAACTGGCTCTAAATAAGTCATCTAAAACTTTAAGAGATATTAATATATTGTAAGTATTATGATGGCATAATGCTTTTTTCAGATTTTGATAGACAATTTAACTACCAGATTGGAAGAAAATTCATTAATTTCAACACTCACCGTTGGACTAACCGTCAATATTGATGATTGTGAAATAGTATTTATGGATATCCAACAAATTCAAAAAGAAGACTTAACATATGTTACAGAGGTAAGTTTAAGTACCGGGGCAGATAGCACCACGGCAGAACAAATTTTACCCTTTAGGGCTGAAAACGAAAACAGTGATGACCCTGATTCTACGGTTAATATCAATCCTGATGACCCTGATTTCATTCCTGATGATACAGATGCAGACACTGACCCTGACCCTGATTTCGTTCCTGATGATGCAGATGCAGAAGATCATTTACCAGCACCAAAAAACAAAAGGTCAAAAAGGCATGATGTAAAGGAAGATAATTGGCATAACAATAAACAAAAACGAAAAAGGGAGTTAGGCTTAAAATACAGCGGCAAGAAGAGACAAGAAGAAAAGTGGGTATATAGGAATGACAAGCCCAGTCGAGTGAATTCAACCCCGGTGCAAATGCGTTTTTAATAAGAAGAAAACAAACTGCTTTTTGTTCACGGAGATCCAGAAACTTGACATTTTTAAAGACTTTTGGGAAAGACAATGGCCTGAGAAACAGTTGCTTATTAAATTGCTTATTGATATAAAACCCACAAAAAGACACCGTGACAGAAAACAAGAAGAGGTGAGCAGAAGAAAATCGACGGCTTGTTATCATTTATGGCTTAACAATGAGAAGGTGATAGTATGGAAGCAAATGTTTTTGAACACATTATCAATAGGAGAATGGTCAGCATTGAACTGGGCAAAAGACGATGCTAAACATGATGCAACTTTAGATGTCACAGAAGACAACAATGCCTTAAAAGAAAATGTTCCCGAACAAACGTCCGCAGGGAAAAGAAGTTATGCTGCGGAAAGAAGACAATCTTTGCTTGACTTTTTTAACTCTCTTCCGAAGATGGAATCTCATTATTGTAGGTCAAGTTCTGCAAAAATTTACCTGGATTCAAATTGGCTTTCCAAGGCTGATTTGTTTAACTTTTATACCGAAGAATGGTGCAAAAACCGGAACCTCTAGCCCTTACCACGTTTCGGTTAGAGTTTGAAAACCAAAACCTTAGCTTGTTTTTACCAAAAAAAGATAAGTGTGAGACTTGTGGAGTCTTTGAAGCCAAAAACCTTTCGGAAAATATGTACAACCTTCACCGACAAAAGGTGGATGAGGCACGAAAAGAAAAAGAGGCAGATAAAGGTAACGTTGACTAATGTGTTATGGTTTTGACGATGGATCTGCAATCGGTTCTCTTAAGCCCTAAATCTAATATCTCCACTATGTACTACAAAACGAAGTTAGTCATCCACAATTTCACGATCTTCGACATTCAGTCCAAAAACGGTTATTGCTTCTTGTGGAATGAAACGGAAGGAAACGTAACAGCCCAGGAGTTTGCTACCATTTTAAGTAAGTTTTTATCGGCGCAGATAGAAAAGACTTCTGTAAGGCGAATCATTTTATACAGCGATGGATGCACTGCTCAAAATAGAAACTCTACATTGGCTAATGCGATGCTTAACATTTCAATCTCCCATAGCATAACCATTGAACAAAAATTCTTATGCAAAGTCGATACGCAAATGGAAGCTGACTCGATGCATTCCTGTATTGAACGGATCTATAGAAAAACCGATATAAACGTTCCAGCTGATTACATTGATATCTGCAAAAAAGCAAGAAAGAGCAACCCATACGAGGTACAATATTTGGATCACACCTATTTCCTCAGTTTCACTTCCGTTGGTTTCTTTAAGTCTATAAGGCCAGGTAAAAAGAAGGGGGATGCATGTGTTACTGACATAGTAGCACTTAAATATTCAGATTCCGCTATTTTATATAAACTAAAATTCAGTGACTCTTAGAATCTCTTACCATCAAGACCGGAAATTCCAATAAAATGCGTTCCTGTGAGGACTCTTCCTCAACTTTACCAAGAAAGATTAAAAATCACTAAAATAAAGTACAACGATTTGCAAGACTTGAAAACCTCGTTACCAATGGATTTTCATGATTTTTATGATAATATTCCTTATCATAATGAATAAAACTTTATGTATTTGTGCATTAAATCTCTGTTTTCTTTTTTGTTTATGTTTAAAACAATAAAAACCTATTAAAAAGATAACTTAGTGTTAATTTATTTACGAAGACTGACTATTAAATTTTTCAAAAAACCTCGTAAAATGAGATGAAACTAATGAGAAAACCTCGTAACTCCAGTAAAATCAAAAGTTTTGCTATTTTCGTTTTAACAATGGTCTTACATTAAACATACTATTTTTTTAAATATATTATTCAACAAAGAATTAATATTATACTACAAATAAGCTCCGTGAGACATTTCCGTCTCTCCTGAAAAATTTGAAGCTTGTGAGTTACGAGGTTTGCTTATGAGGCCGACGATATTCAATTTTCAGAAGGAGATTTTGTTATGACAAGAAATACAGATACAACAGCCGGTACTAACAAAAAGTTTATCCCCAAATTCCGTGGTCCATACAAAGTGCATAATGTTCTCCCGAATGATCGATACGTAATAAGAGACATTGAAAATTGTCAATTAACTCAAATTCCTTATGATGTCATAATTGAAGCCTCACGAATACGTTCCTGGGTTGATTGGCCTGATTCTCATACTTAAAAAAATAAAACACACGACTGGATCGCCCGTACTTGCTCCTATGTTCGAACACATTATACGCAAAGATTATTAATAAAAGCTAAATATATTTTTAAAGTTTTTCACTTAATTTTTTTATATTAAAAATTCTTAAACTTTTTCTAAAAAAAAATTGGTATGAACATTTTAAATATTTAATAATATAAATACAAAAACAAAATTTCAGAAAAAATTGTCCACCCGTTTTCGAAATATTGAATTTTCATTTTTTTTTTTAAATCCAAAAAATTATTTTTCGAAAATTTTGAAATAAATGCAATACTATTTAGAATTTGAAGGAGCTCCTGTATAATTTTTTTTATCGAAATCCATTAAGCCGCTTATGAGAAAGTCGAAAATCAATAAAATGGTAGGTACCGTTAATAACACAATATTTTAAGAACTTTTTTTACCGAAATGTAGACCATACCCAAAGTAGTAAACACACCAATTTTTATCAAAATCGTTAGAGCCGTTTTTGAGATAATTAGGATGGTAGAAAAATTTGTATGGCAAGTAGCGTTACTTTCGGGTCTTAAACAACGATTCAAAAATATATTTTGGACAATCACGTTTGAACCAAATCGTTCTACAGACAGACATACAGACAGACAAACGGAATTGCGGGACCCAATTTTTTGGTGTTCTCTATGATAGTAATGTCATGTTTGATTGTTAGAAAAAAAATGTTTATTTCGAATACGTTACTTGCCTTATAGTACCTATAATCGCAAGTAAAAATTAAGTGAAAAACGATTTTAAAATTACTTTTAGCAGTTTCTAGAATCGTTTGCATATAATGCAATCGAACATAGGAGCAAGTACGTGCGATACAGTCGTGCATTTTATTTTTAACGAGTTTCTTGATCGAGCCGATCGATATATAGTCAGGATGGCCGAGTAGTAAGAGTACTTGTTACAATTTTTTAAGTATTTATTATTTTTTTGTCATAAAATTAATAATAAAAAATCATTTAATATTAATAAATACAGAGAATAAGATTGTTTTAATAAATTAATATTTTATAATAAAAAAAACATCCTAACACATCGCATAAATTTAAGCGATTTAGTACGTTACTAGTCTATAAAGGGGATTTCATTAATTGTTAACGAGTTAATAATCGAACTATCTCTTATCATTTTGTTAATGAAAATCAGCAAAAGGCCTTTTTTTATATATTTATCATCATACTAAATCCACATGACACTTTGGCATTTACAAAGGCCAAAAAGTTGTGTTTATTTACTTTTATGACATGTTCAGCTGTTGTTTATTAATGTCGTTTTGGATTAGATTTTCGCAGTGTTCTTAACCTTGTTTATTCCAATCGAATATTGAAAAGTCGTATACAAACAATCCGACGAAAAACTTTGAAATAACGAAATCTCACTCTTTAATGATCATTTGTGATTGAGAGAAAAATATTTGACAGTTTATTAAAGACGAAAAAGTGAGTAAGAATTCGATTGGTTGATCGAATTCTTGCATTTAAAGATCAACCAATTTTTCAGTATATGGTTACAACTAAGCATTGAAATTTTTGTATGCATATTATAAGATAGCATTTTTATACGATATTCTTGAGGAGGAAGTATACCTAGAAGAGCCTGTAGGATTTCAAGATGGAACTAACCGGGTATGTCGATTGAAAAGGAAATTATATGGACTTAAACTAGCTCCACGTTGTTGGCATAAATGTTTTCTGGCCATAATGAAGAAAGATGGACTGAAGAATAGCAGAGTTGATCCATGTCTATTTTATCGAAATAATAATGGAAACGTGCTTTATGTAGCAATTTATGTAGACGATGGACTATTCCTTGGCAACAACGAAAGAAAAATTAAAAAATGTATACATGCACTCCAAATTAAATTCAAGATTACTATTGGATCTCTTAACAGTTTTCCCGGCATAAAAATACAAATTGAAAACGATGGCTCAATAATTAAGATAAGCCAAGAAAATTATGTCAACAAGATATTGGAACGTTTCAATATGGGAGAATGTAATCCAGTAATGACCCCAGCTACTAAGGAGGAAGGAAATTTAAAACGTGAGGAAATAAAAGAACAAGTTCCTTATCGTGAAGCTGTTGGGAGTTTGATGTACTTGGTAACAGCAACACGACCAGATATCGCATTTGCAGTCAACTATGCAGTGAGGAAAATGGAAAATCCTACCACGGATGACTAGAATAACGTTAAACGTATTTTTGGTTATCTTCGTGGTACTATCAAATAAGCCCTAAGATACTAAGAGTGATGCTGATTATGCGGGTGATCTTATAACCAGGCGGTCAACTACCGGAAAAATTTCCTTATTTGCTGGTGGGCCTATATCATGGACCAGTCAACTTCAATGCACCATAGCACTATCAACGACAGAAGCGGAAATTATGGCTGCAAGTGAAGGTGCTAAAAAAGATATGTGGCTTAAACGTCTCTTACAAGATCTTCCAGGACATGTAGATACAACACCTATATAATATGTCGACAATGCAAGTGCTGCAAAACTAGAAAAGAACCCGGAATTTCATAAAAGAACAAAACATATTGAAATTCGCCATTTTTATGAGAACAGTTTAAGACTTTGCGCCAATATTTTCGCAAAAAGCATTGACCTAAAAAAACAACTCCAAATTATAAGAGAAATTTGTTAGTTAACGATTTGATTACAGAACCAAATTTACAAGGTTTACTGGCATTTTCTAATTATATTACTAATTTCCTCCAATTATAAAAGTTTCTTAAAATTTGACCAGTACTAAAAATAGTGTAGTAATTCAGTGGACCTATCCTTATTTTAGTAAGTAGGTTTATCATAACAGATTTCTCCTATTTAAAGTTTTTCGATATCTCTAGCTCACAGTAGAACTTCGATAACTAGAATATTTAATAATGAATGAAAATGGCTGGCAATTGCTCCAAGACTGAAATTTACATGTAATATTTATTTGATATCTCGAACTTCTATTACTCGAATGTCTTGATAGCTCTAAGAATTTTTTTTGCGTCACCTTCGATAAGTCGAATTCTGCGTGTTTTTACAAGCTCGTTTTATAATGTATTGAGATAATAATTTGTAATACATTTTTAATGCATGAATTCTTTTTATTTACAGGAAATGCAAAAGAAAAAATTAAACGAAATTGGGGAAATACGGAGAAGGAGTTCTTGATAGAACTTTGGGCTCACCTTTGTCCACATGCTTCTATGCATTTCACAATTTTGAACTATTATTTTTGTTTTCTTTATAAGTTCAATTATTATTTTCCAATGAAAAAGACGATTCTTCCTTCCTGCTTGTAGATACTTTGGCTCAAAAATAAAGTTGGTTAAATCCTCATATTTAGTTCTACTCTCTTTTTATGCGGCATTATAAGATTTGATTCTTTAGCATTCATTTTGTATCTACGTTTTGACAGATTTTTCAAAAAGAAATGAAATGTCAAACAAAAACAAGAAAATGTTTGGTGCGAACGCTCTACTCGTTTTAGTAAACGAAAAGGGTAAACGAGCTTGGTGTGATTTGATTAAATGATTAAATGATTTTTTCATAACTATCTTGTCCTTACACAGATGTTTTTGCATTATAGAAGGATTTGGTTTTTTCTATCATTTATGTTTTGTGGTTAAATTTTAGTGGGCAAAAGGAACGCAAAGGAAGTTCCATACGTTGTTTTAGATGTATCAGAGAAGAATAGTTGCCAACCTTGTTTTCTTGTGTTTCAATGTATATTGTTTTGAATATTTCTTTATAAGTGGTGGCTTTAGGGAAATCGGTGAACATTGAACTGAGGGATTCGCAGGGCAGGTTCCAAGAAGTGTGATTGCTTTTGGACTTTTTATCAATGACGATTGGCGTGTTGAGCTTAACAGCGTCTTTGATGGCTATTTGGAGGGCTGAAGGGTATTCTGGCGTTCTTTTTCGTTCTAATATTTTTGCAGTATCGTCATAAATCGGTGCAGGGAATGGAGAGTTGCCCTTTTGAAGGATTCCTCAGGTGAGCAATTCAATACTGGTAGTTAGATAGGGACTCCCTACGAAACTTGTAATACTTTTGCAGATGCTTTAAATGAAGCAGAAAACTTCTGCAGTAAAAAATTAGACAAATGCATTTTACTTAATTAGATTAACATACACTAATACCTGATTTCTTGTTTGTTTCTTTTGTTGCGAAATTTATTAGTAACTATTTGTAAGGTTGTTTCCTATTTTTTTTTATAAACTTAATAAAATAAGCAACTTCTTTTTTGTTTTTAATTAGTTATTTAAAATTCATCATACTAAAGTAAAAAAAACTACAAAAAATTATACACGGTATTATAAATATCACCCTAAGACAAGTTCGATTGGTCCAGGCATTTGATTTACGTTTTTTGTGATCTAATTTCAGGATTCCCAGTGCTGGCAGGATTTTTCCTACAAAAAAAATAGAATTTTTTTAGCATTTTTGTAGTAAAAAACCCTGCTTTATCCACTATTTTAGCAGGATTTGAAATTTTTCATTTGTCACACTGCTGTAGCGATTTTTTTCGAAATATCGATTTCTAGAAAACTCGTAATAACTTTGAATTAGAGCGGTTGGAATTAACGAGAGTTGACTGTATCTACAAAAATATTGAAAAACGAAAAACATTTCCGAAACCGTTATTAAATTCTATGACAGTCCTTAACTGTCGTGCCAAATATTAATATGGTTGTATACTTGTATAATACTTCAAAGTTTCAGACTTAAAAATTATTATTTTCTAAAATTAGATTTTTTCGAAAAAGCCTAAATACAAAATCCAACATGAAGTTAATTTTTCCTTGTAAAGAACAACTTAAGAAGAAAAAAATATCTGCCATTTTTTCCCTTTATGTTAAAAATTTTGTATTGGAAAAAGTTTCAACTTCTTCAGCCAGATGTCATGATGTTGTCTTTGCAAAAACGGATTCTCCAAAAACTAAGCAGTAAATGATATAGAGGACTCAAAAAAATAGTTAAGATTCTTGAAATCGGTAAGGTGGTCTAGGAAAGTAATATAGTCGTATCCGAGAATCCATTATGCAATCTGACAAAAAGCAAGAAGAAAACTGTTCAAAGTGGTATAATTAAGAATGTGAGCATTTGGCTTTATGTCACTTCCGAAAACCCCTTCGTCTTGTCACTTGGTGGCTTGATACCAACAAAATATTTCCTTGTCTTATTTCAAATTTTACAAATTCAGTCAGTTTTTGAACTTGAAACATATTTCTGGCGCAATTTTCTGAATGTACGAATAATCGAACAATTGTTTTAGTAAACGTCTTAACAATTTTTTTTTTTTTTTTAGAAACCTTATATAGGAGTAAATGTATGCATATAAAAATGTAATCCTAGAGCATTACTTCAGATTTTTGATGTGTTCGTAATTATGAGGAAAATGATTTTGCACTAGAAAATTCACGGACAATTTACCAAAAAATTTGGAAGGTTTTTATTGTATGAATCTTTGGTCAAATTACAATACTTGACACCACCACCAGAGTCATTGTTGGTAACATACATATTGTTTTGGAAAAATAGATTCCGATGTTGCTTTCTTTATTTAATTTAAATATGTTACAATATATTTAATATTTAGACTACGGACTTTACAATCGTATACAATCTGCCGCGCAAAAAAATATCATTAATCACCAAGCGTTGCGATAAACACATACGAAACAATGAATTCCGACTTATTTGTTTTCAATAGTTTCATGATCGTACAGAAATTCCTTTGTTTCAATTCAAACAAAATATAGGGAAATATCAGTTAAATCAGACCCATCTCTGCCATAGCCACTGGATATAATTATATTCAATTCAACGCCGAGGATGCTAGTAAGAGAGGAAATTGACAATATGGAATCTAAAGCCTAGTACGCTGCTAATGCCACACCAAAACTTCAATACAAAAATGTCAGGACGAAATCATTAACGAAACTTTTCGTTCTGCTTTTCCCTCTACTGTAAGCTGTTTCATGACGAAATTTGAAAGTCCCTAATCACTTTTCGCAGACAATTTATTACCCAGACCAATTAATTGTGTGCGGAAGATTACATTTGAGTTTTAAGTCGTGTTTTTTTTGTTGTTTCTTTAATTAAAGATTGTTTATTTGTGATTTTTTTGTGATTGGGTTTTAGTTTTCTTCTTGAAAATTTGTTCATTCATGTTTTCGTTAGCATTTTTTTCTCAGAAAATTTTCGTTTCACATCAGCAGCGTACCGCACCTATTCGTAGCTCAAAGTTGACTGACTAAATTTCATCCTCCACTTCCTCGAACCCTGGGCTCTCTCACATCCATTTGAAAGGGGAAGTTGTTTGTGTTTCTCTATTTTAAAAAAAAACTGTATTGACTGAGAGAAAGGATCAGTTTCTTCAATCTTCTTGAATTTCTAGACAAAATCGCTTTTCTTTCCTAACCGACATGGCTTATCTAAGTTCGGTTTGATTACGACTTTTTCTCGCACTGATTTCTTAAAAAAAAATGTTTTGAAATGGATTGTGGTTCTTATGGATTTTATGAGGAATTTGGGGGATTCCTCAAACATTCACTTGAAGTTTTGCTAAACATAAAATGAGCTCCACCAAAAATGATTAACAGAAAAGCCTTCATTCTAAATAATACTATAAATATCATAATGATTTTTGAAAATTTAATTTTCGAAAACGCATGAATTTTTTTTTTTTGAAATCATGTTCTTACTCTATATTATTAAATACTTAGAGAGAGCATTTCAAAATTTTGTTTGGAAAGATTTTAAAGAAATTGTGTATTTAAGAAATTTTCGATGGAATTCATACAAAAAATTCAAATCTACAAACAGCCAAGCTATTTTCTTTAAACTTGCTACTTTTTAAGGTGATTGACTGGATTCTTTTTATTAATATTTTTTTCAGCCCCAAGACAAGTGGCAACGCAATCAAACAATTTTTTTGTAACAAAAAGGCTTAATCTGAATTTTCTCGAAAATGGTTATAACTATTTTGATTTAAAAAGTAATCAGTGCAGTATTATAGTCTACATTTTGGTTGAAGAAATATTTTGCATAAAATGTTATTAACGGAACCTGCCATATAACGTTTTTTTTAGACTTTTCTTAACGGATTTCGATGATTTTTTTTAAACAGGAGGGTCATTCCATACCAACATTTTCGAATAACATTTTTTTTTTCATTTTTGAAACAATTTTTTTTTTTAAATATAATATTTCGTAAACGGATTGATGATTTTTTTTATTTGTTTTTAAATACATAAAATTATCATACTAAAAATCGCAAAAAAATCGATATACTTTGTGAATGTTTGAGTGTTAGTTGATAGCTGCAATATTAATGAAATTAAAAATTATTAACTGCTGAGAAAATGAAAATCTTTAATTTGAGGTAAAAGAAATTTCAGATCTTCCTGCTATTGTGTATGTAAAATCAATTAAATCTTGATAAAAATGCAAGCTTTATTTTTTATTCCGTTTAGAATAAAATCGACTTTAAAATATATTTAGTTGAGTCGACTTCGATTCGTGTATACATGCAAACATGTTTTTCTGGTTTATCTATCCGCCCTCTACCACGCCCTACTACTAAGCTTATATTTGTCTTCAATATAGCTTTTTTGAAAGTTGAACTTTTGTAGTTTAAAAAATGTTCAATAGATGGCTCTACTAAATATGACGAAACTGAGCTATATTGATAGCATACAAAAAACATTATGATCAATATCTGAACTATATCTAGGATGCTATCTACTTTTTTAGTTTTGGCTTTTCAGTTTTTGCTTAATATTTAATATACTGGATATTATACGATACAGAATGTTTCACAGCTCTATAATTGTTTCTTCAAAAAAAAAATGACGATTTTTAATCATCAAGATCAAGCAATCTAAATCTAATCAAATAAATATCAGACCTTGAAACAAAAGAAGCCAACAAACCATTTTCAATTATAAGATATTATTATAGCGCAAGGTTGCTTATAGAATTCAAAATTTTGCTAGTCCTTTTTGGCACATGAATATCGCAGAGTACTTTCAATTATTATCCAAACAATTTTACAAGAAGAAAACTTTTGCAGACAAATAATGCAACATCTAAATCATAGAATTATAAAAAATAAAATAAAAAAAAAATATTCTCAAATTAAAACTTACATTTTATCAAGTTGTGGTGCCAAAACAATCAATTCCAAGTTCAAGGACGATGCGAAAGTATAAATCCACACAAAATAAACACAAAAAATAAACTTGCTAGTCACAGGATGAATAATATTTTTTTTTGCGCAATTCTTTTTCTGGGCGATGATGTCTGCTTTTTTGAAGGGTTATTAAAAGAAAACACTTTTCATGCACATAGATTTTTTTGAATGGAAGACCAGGTTGTGATACAATTTTAATTTTTTTTGGTAAAACTTTTACTATAAGGATTAGTAAGAAGTGAAAGCATTACATTTTTAGTACAACTCACTCTACATTCGCGATCTTCAACAAAACAAATAGAGACAATTTGTCAATTATTAAACAAAACACTTCCTTCATATTACGTGTTTTAATTTTTTATAATATTATTAAATGTATGATAAATTTATTTTGAAAATTATTCGCAAACAAATTTAATTTTTTTTAATTTAAAAAAAAAAACATTATTTTTTAGGACGAGTTAACATGTAAAATTTTATAACGTTGTTCACATTTTTTTTAGAAATTAATTTCAGCACTTAGTTTAAATAATGAAAATGTGTTTAATTTTTTTATAAATATTTTTTTTTATTATAATTTGTCAATTACAATAAAAATTATAAATATTATTTTTTTTTGTTAAATAAAATCACAAACAAACAGCGGGTCCGTTTCTTTATTATTCTTCTTCTTCTCACCACAGTTAGCACAAACTTTTGAACCTTTTATCTCTTTGGAATTTAACTATGACCAAAGAGTTTCGCGTCTGGATCTAAACTGATTCACTGGACTTTACACTGGCGTTCAAACGTTGTTAGCTTAAGTCTCGCTAAAAAACAAACAGCGAAGAATACGAAACAACGGTTCTTGTAAGACTGTAGGACAAGAGGTGCTGTGCAGAGTGAATCTGAGTGGCTATCAGTTGCCGCCGGAGAAGACTGCCGCCAAAAATTCTTCAATTAGACATACACAAGTTGAACAAGCTTGAGCTGAGCTGAACCCTTCCAAGTGATTGTGATAATACTTCCAGTTGCCATAGGTATAGTCCGTCGTGTTAATGAGATGTTGAGTGAGAGCGCATGACCATTACAAAACCAACGGTATATCCTTCCAAGGAGAATTATTGTTATATTGTGGGACTTTTGTAAACAAATATGGTGAAAGCTCTCCTTGGATGGATGAGAGTTTGAACGGAATTCAGCTATTTGAAAGTAATAGAAAAAACAAATGGGTATTGAAGAAATGGAGCAGAAGTGTGGTGAAATTAGTGTGTGTCATCTGTGAAGTTCAAGCTGGGTGACCTTTGTAAAAGGCATCCAGGCAGATGATAATGCGTAAGCATGATAATGCAACCGATACTGCCACAGTGCCAATGTCGCAATAATAGAAAGGGAAATAGGATGTGTTCTGTTCAGGGGGTTGGGGAGTCAAAATGAAAACGAGGAATTAATGAATGACGTTTTTTAATCTGTGTTAAATGCTTTTAGAAAACTTGGTTTGTGTCAGACTTTCACACAAAACAAATATTGATTACTGAATGAATGAAGACAAAAGAAGGCTGATTTTTTTTATTTTAGTACAAGACGCCACAGAACAACCTTCTCAACAAAGGGCCTTGGGGTGTAATCTGTACTTTTTTTTTGTTTGATGAATTGTATTTGGTGCGACAAAAAAAGGATATGTGACGAACTATCAAAAGGGAATACCTACATACATTGCAGGATTAAATGACCTTTAGAAGATGGAATATCGCGTTGAACATTTTCAAAGAAATGTCACCGGTTAAGCCTTGAGATAAACATAGTTATTCTTAATTTCGTACCAAGCTGCATTACTACATATACTTCATTACTTATTATTATTTAACAAAATTATTAAGATTTGGTACAAAACATTTGAATGTACCTGTGTACCCTGTAGAATAAAATTGAATGTTGGTTTCCGTTGTACCTACATTTCCCATAGAACGAGTTTCGTTTTTTCTTGCGATTATAAGTACTATAAGCCAAGTTATGGATTCGTGCAAAAAAAATATTCTAACAATCAAACATGACATTACGATCATAGAGAACACCAAAAAAGTGGGTGTTCCAATTCCGTCTGTCTATCTATCCCCGAGTCTACAGCCTAAACGGTTGGATAGATTTGCTTCAAATTTGGTAGATATTGTTTTTTTCGGTAATATGCCCATACTTTTTTTTTCATTTTTTGTAAGACCACAAATAACAGTAGCTCCCATACATTTTTTTGTAAAAAAAATCTCATTTTTCTCAAAAACGGCTTCAACGACTTATATAAGAAAAAATAAGTGCATTAATAAAGGAAAAACGAACATTTTGGTAATTTTTTTTTGGAAAAAAATTGTTAGTTTTGGTACCTGTAGTATTGCCATTTTTTTGGCTTTCGATTTTCTGGGAAACGGTTAATTGGATTTTTTTTAATTTTTTTGGAAATTAAAAAAAAACTTTTTTTTTTTGAAACCTCCAACTTTCGAAAACGACTTAATTGATTTTGTCGAAGCTTTATATTTAGTAGTTTTTTGACATAATCTTGAAAAGTTAATAAAATTTAATTCCTAAAATAAAAAACAACGGTACTTTCCATACAAATGTTAAACGTTATTTCTCGAAAACCACTCCAAGAATTTTTATAAAAAATGTGTGTGTTCTTAAATTAGTCCAGTCCACTTTGAAGAATAAAAATATTTTTTTTTTGTAATTATTAACGGTACTTCCAATAGAACCACTTTCCATATTTTCGACTTTCTCAACATTCTATGAACAGATTAAAATAATTTTTGCATACAAATTCTCCCTTGGGTTGTTAATAAAACTGCATACCAAAATGGTTAAAAAAAAAGTTTTTCGATTTTTAAAAAATAAATAAATTTTCATCAATCAATCAATTTTTCAAAAACCAGTCACAGAATTTTTTTGAAATTTGAATTTTATATTTAATATACATACAAATATCTTCAAAATGGCGTTTCAAATTTTTTTTTTCTAAAAATGTTTTCAAAATTTTATACATAAAAAATTAATTTATTAAAAAACCGCTACAACGATTTTTGAAATTTTTGTTGATATATTCTTATTTATCCATGAATTCAAATGGCATTTTTGTTTTCCCTCAAACTATGACCACTAAGCAATATAAAAATATGTAATTATGTGTATTATCCATTTATTTCTATACCTTATGATTATTCCCTTTTTACGAATTTTTGCGTACGTCACTGAATACTAAATACAATGTAGGCTCTCATACATTTATATATACATATGTGTCTCTAAAAATCACATGAATCTTATGTATGCATATTGCACTTTAATTACAAAGTTTTATGCATAAAGCTACCTACCCACCTACATTCTTACTTCATTTGCATTATTATATGTACAAGTTTACATACTTAGGTTCAATCTATATGTATATGCATTTACTCTCCCAACTTACATAATTTAAATCCATTAATAGATTTAAATATACATTTGTATTAATTCTTCCTTGAATCATCCATTCGTAAATTCATTATACTAAGAATCAATGTATTCTTACATACAGGCTATAAACCTGCATAGGATAACTACACCTAACTAACTAAATCTTAATGGTTAGCTACATTAAACTTGTTAGCTACAAGAGCAAGTTCGTACGATCACCGGTGCATTTTATTTTTTATTTTTTTTACTGGACGACATCAAAAATTTAAACTAATTTTTTTTATTTTTTTTTTACTAAAAATTCGTTATTTGAAAAATTGACAATTTGAATATTTGATTCAATACGAACTTGGTCTTGTAGCTAACAACTTAACAAAAAGTACATTTTCCCTTCATTAATGAATTGATTTTTTTTATTAATATCGTTGGTCGTCGTTATTTAGCAGACAAAAATTTTAGGTATTGTTATTTTTGGCCTTAACATAAATGAAAAATAAGTTTGGGCATATCATTCAAGACCAATATCTGCCAAGTTTGAAGAAAATGTATCCACACGCCTAGGCTGTTGGGTCGATGACAGAAAAGATTGCGAGACCCACTTTTTTCATGTTCTCTATCATCGACTGTCAAGTTTGATCTAAATTTTGAGTTCAAATTTTTTACGAATCCCAAACTTGGCATGTGTATTCTTAGATTAATGCAGCCCACTTTAAAAAATATTACATATTTTAGTTTTCTTGTTTATGACTTTCTCATTATTTATAAAATATAATTTTGTTTTTTTGCCGATGCCCCTTAAAAGTCTAAATATATGAGATATTAACATATTCAAATTTTCACCAAAAACTAGTTTCTTTTTGATTTTTAAAAGTTATTTTTTTTTTAAATTAAAATTTTATACATAACAAAATATTATTTATTTTTAAAAATACGCATCAGCGTTATTATTTTTTGAAGTAAAACTTCTTTTTAGATGATGGGGGTAAAATCTTTCTATAAAACTGTCAGTAAAATGTCAAGTCGGCATTGGAAAATAAGTCTTCACCCACCAATAATAGTCTTTTTGCCAAATAGCCAAAAAGATTAAAAGGCCCAACATTTAAATAATTTAATTCAATTTGTATTAAACACTACGCGCAAATTAAATAACAATAAGCGTCGACCAGCTTTACCATATACGAGGAATTCTAAGTTCGCTGACAAATCCTAAATAGCATTGCCATGCATATGAATACGGAGTGTGACTAGGTCTCGTGGTTCTTGCTAAATACACATAATTAAGCATTTTTTGTAGCCACGTTACGTTACGTTAAATTAATAGATTAAGTAATAATTATAATAATTAATAGATTAAGCAATAATCGAAAATAAGTAAGCTTCAATATAATTTTTAGTTGCGATTAAAAGTACTAAGCAAGTTATGTATTCGTTAAAAAAAGAATCTAACATGGCATTAAGATCTCAGAAAACACCAAAAAAAAGTGGGTCCCTCAATTCCGTCTGTATGGCTGTCCTCCAGTCTGCATTCTAAATGGCTGGATGGATGTGCTTCAAACATGGTACATTGTTTTTTTGGTAATATACCCACACTTTTTTAATTTTTTTTTTTTTTGAGACGACAAAAAAAGTATTTTTTTGGATAAAAACATAAAATTTTATTTTTCTCAAAAACCATTTTTACAACAAAATCAGTTCGTTAATGAAGGGAAAAGTTACCTTTCGGAAAATTTTTTTTTGGAAGAAAATGGTTATTTTTGGTAGCTCTAGTAGAACCATTTTTTTTGGTTTTCGATTTTGTGAGGAACGGCTAACTTTTTTTTTTAATTTTACGCAGAAAATTTAAGCACGTAAACCAAAACTTTTTATATTATAAACTTTCCCACTACTGGATGCATCAATTAAAATTACTTTTTTACGTCTTTATGCAAATGCTCCCTAATAGTGGTAATAATACTGCATACTCAAATTTTCAAAAAAAATTAATTTTCGATTTTTAAGAAATAAATATTTTTTTGTTTTTAAATAAATTTTTCAAAAACCAGTTACTGAATTTTTTTAAATTAAAATTTTATATGTACATTAATTATTACTCCAAAATTGCGTTTTATTTTTTTTTTTCTAAAAATGTTTTTAAAATTTAATAAATAAAAAACCGCTCCGATTTTTTTATATATTTACATTTGTAAATTATTTCAAATGGTATCTCTAGTTTCCATCAAACTATAACAACTAAGCAATATAAAGACATTTAATTATGTATATTATCCAATTTATTTCTACCGTATTATTATTCCCTTTTTAATAATTTTTGCATACGTCACTGAACTACATAAAACTGCATAAAAAACTGTTTATTATTCTATAAGGGTTGGGGTCAAAATACTGTGCCGGTCATAATACTGTATTTAAAATACTGCATCTCAAAACACTGTATTTCAAAATACTGTATGTACAGGGTGCGCCAGAGAAACTTACTTATTTGAAAAAATTCCCGCGCGGTGATTTGGGCGGTTAGAGGGGCGAGAGGGGGCGCATCTGGAGGGGGAAGTTCCCAAGTTTGTTTCTCCCTCCAGTCAGTTGCCATCATGCTCTGGTCTAGGGAGCCGCGGGCCTTCGCAGTCGAGAGCTTCTTTTCTAACTGTCGCTCACTTGTTGCTACGCAACGTGCCTTCCGCGCTCGCTTTGAAATTCCTCCTCACAGACTCGTTCCTGGCCGTAATTCGATTCTGTCGTGGGTTAACTCATTTCGGGAGTGTGGAAGTGTCGCTAAGCCCAGAAATGGACTTCAACGGACCATCAGAACTCCGGAAAATATCGAAAGAGTGAGGCAGTCAGTTGTGTGTTTTCCCCGGGGTTCGGCTCGCAAACACGCAGCTGATATGGGAATTTCTGACACCACTGTTCGTCGAATTCTCCACGAAGACCTTCAATTTCATCCCTATACATTGGCTGTTGTGCAAGAATTAACTGAACGCGATTTTGACCAACATTCGCGACGCCATTGCCAACCTACCGATTGATATGCTGCAAAGAGTGGAGACGAATTTCAAAAATCGACTTCATCAGTGTATGCGCAATGGGGGTCGCCATTTATCCGATGTCATTTTCAAGACTGCATGAAAAAAAAATTGGTATATTGTATTCTCAAATAAAAAAAAACAATTAAAACAATAATTGAAGTACTTTTGTTTTTATTGACCTTTCAAATAAGTAAGTTTCTCTGGCGCACCCTGTACAAGATACTGTATGATCGAAACACTGTAAGTCAAAATTCTGTGTTTCAAAATTCTGGTTTGTCAAAATTCTGTATTTCAAAACAGAATACAGAATACTTTTTTAAAAATACATTCTTATACCATAATAATTTTTCATTAGCATAATATTCTGATATACTTCCTCGTAATTAAAACAAAATTAATGGTATTTTGTTCTTATTTTCTCTTTCTCAATAATTAATGTATTCTGGTTTTACATTTGTTCGGATTTTCAATAAATAATAAATACATAAATCGACTCTGCTTTTTATTTTGCTTTGTAATGGTAATTTAAGAAGGGAGAATTTTGAGATATAGTGTTTTGCTCATACAGTATTTTCAGATGAAGAATTTCGAGATACAGTTTTATAGGATACAGTATTCTAGATTTACAGTACTTTGAAATACATAATATTAACCATACTGTATTATGACTATACAGTATCATACAGTACCCTACAGAATTTTCTCCATACAATATTTTAAAATACAGCATTTCGACCCGTTCACTTTTATAATGCTTTGTGATATACAACATTCTTAGTTTTTTTTTCTTGCGCGTATATAAATAGTTTTGTTGGTTTTCCAACAGGCGACATAATATCTCTGGCCATGTGAAAAACATGGATTTTCAAGATTGATGCCACACTTAGCGAATGAAAATTGCAATGATTACTGATCCGATTTTTAATTGCAGATTATGAGGTGGTAATCCAGGCAATTCCATCGAATTTAAAAACTCCAGCAGTCTGTATGAATAAAAAACTAAATAAACTAACTTTTTTGTTAGTTTCGGAACCTGTAACTGGATTTATTATCTTAATTGAAAAATGATATCCATTCTGCGCATGCTAAGATCCAATATTTCACACCTTTAAGAACGCGATTGATGTTGGCAAAAACTCTTGTTCTTCCTGTTCTTATCTACGGATGTTAACTATTCTGCAAAAGTGACGCAGCCAGTAGACGTAAAATTAACGTTGCCTACAATGACAGTATTCTTTATATTTATGGCTTAAAAAAGATTTGACCACATCTCAAATTTTTCAAAAAGAGTTAACAATTTCTCTTTTGATAACTTGTTGCGCTACAGGACCTTAATTTTATAGTATAATGTGATTAAATCGCACCAACCTCTCTATGTCTTTTTTTTTTTTTAAACGGATGCGCGCACTAAAGGGGTTTTGACTACCCTTAAAATGAACAAGCACAGTGCGAGCGTTAGGAAAGTAGGGAAGGATGCAAGAGGAGATACCGATGCACATTGGTTTTGAATTTCTGAATATCAAAATGGGAGGGGAAAATAGAGCCGGGTAAAGTATTCCACATTCGCGTTGTACGGCTAAAGAAAGAATCTCTGTACTTGACAGTACGTCCGAAGTTGGGCTCAAGGGTAAACTGATGAGCATTCCTAGAAGCGCGAGTATTACGGTTGAAAAATTTAAGGGGAGGAATGCAACTGGCTATTTCGCTGGAACAGTGTTTATAAAAATAGCGATAAAATATTGAGACATATAACATTTCGACGATGTTCTAGAGATGTAAATGTTTCCACTATAGTTCTATCGCCAATCATTCTTAGAGCTCTATTTTGAATTCTATCCAAAAGATTCAAATGAGTTTTGGGAGCTCCTGCCCAAATGTGCGAGTTATACTAACAGACTACGAATGACTTCTTCTGATAGATCGGAACAGCTCATTCATCCTCGTTTTTCTTGCTTGACTTCCTAGCGTCAGTTCTTCATCAACGCAATCCGCATATGGAACACCTTACCACGGCATGTTGTGAGGTTGCGGGGCATTGAAAACTTTCGTAAAAAGCTACACGTCTACTTTATTCTAGCTAATATATTATTTTTTAAAATTAAATTTTATACTTAGTAAATATTTAAATTAATTTATTTACATAAATGGGTTCATTTTAATTTATGAAGTAAATTATGAAATTGTGCATTAATAGTTTTCATTCAAATACTTAATTTTTTTCAACTTTTCAATTTTTCATTTTTCAAAACATTGGTTTATATTAAAGCGTATCACTAGGTAAAAAGATACCATGTCTTGAAGTGTAAGCATTCTTCAATAAAGAAAGAAATACAATACAATAATATTTTGTTATTAACGGTACCTGCCACACAACCATTTTTTTTGATTTTCGACTTTTTATACGGATTTCGATCAAAATTTTTATACAGGAGCTCTTTCAAATTCTAAATAATAGTGCATTTCAAAATTTTCGAAAAATAGTTTTTTTTTTTTGGACTTTTGACAAAAAAAACAATTTTTTTGAAAACTCAATATTCCGAAAACTGGTGGACTGAAAAACGACTTTAAAAATGCATTTAGCCGTTTCTGTTAAGAATATTTTGCATATAATGTAATCGAATATAGGAGCAAGTACGTGCGATCCAGTCGTGCATATTATTTTTTGATTGCTTAAATTGATCGAGAGAAAATAATGTTTACAGGGCCATCTTCATGTACTTCTCAAGGAATTGGTTGATCCAATAAAAGCATGATAGAGACTCATGGATATAATTATTTACAAATCAAAAAAAGGAAGATGCCGCAATATTTTTCAACGCAGAGTTTTTTTTTACAAGACCATTACATTGTCTATAATCGCGCCACGCGCGCCGTTCTTTGTTCAGAACTAAAATATTCATAATAAGAACAATAATTTTGTATATGTGATGTATGTCGTGCCAATTGAACAAATGCCATTCTCTATACAAATTGTATTACCCCCTCCACACGAGCCACAGCCAAACCCACATTCTCAATCAATTAACTTAACAGCCTACAAACACCATCTATAATACATATCCAATAAATAATTAATTTATTAATTTAAAGCCAGATAATTTACTGTATTTCATATATGTATGTATCTCAATCATACTAACCCTAATTCGAAATCAACTAACCGCACCATTCACTTAAACATTCATCAGTCGAAAGCCAAATCAAACTTGTTAATGCGCCCATATACCTACTACGTTAAGGGACACTATTAAGATAAATGTTTTCTAACCTTTCACTCGGTTCAGAGCTGGATCGGTTATAAGGCAAGTGGTCAGTGTGAATTATTCCCCGGGCGCCAGTGTATTAACAGGAATTCGGATATAGCTAAGGTACGTTAAACTTTGCCAAATGATTTATCGTACAATTGTCATAAAATCAGATTAGGGTAACTAAGTTCACAGGAAAGGGCATTAAGTCCAACCCCGGCAAACTTTTTTCCTATAAAAGCTACATACCTACCGACTTCAAGAAAAAAAAAATTCCCAGTCGTCTGTATACCACATACCTACTTCTTTCTAACCTCATTACTAAGTTATATTTCATGGCCCGAAGGGTATACAAAAAAAAGGAAAACTGAAGTGTGTGACTCTCTTTTCGGGGTCAGTCTATTTAATGATCAAAGTAATCATAAAGTGCTGTCTTCTCGACAGTGTCCTTTTGCTGGCCGGCCTAGCTTACTCACTCGCCTCTACGTTGACAGGTTCAATGTTGTGACAGCAGTTGTTTGTTATGCGAGTTCCTTCAACAATTAGCTTCAAGTAACCCAAAAAAACCCTAGAAATTATTCAAGCTGAAAGCCAAAAAACAACAAAAAAGAACATTTCCCCACAATAAAGCCACAGCAGGATTCCTAATGAAAACGGCATTAACCTTTCTCCCACACGCATGGATAGCACTGAAATTGTTTAAATGTGGTGGTAAGGGTTTCTTCCTT
Source organism: Philhelius pedissequus (assembly GCA_910595825.1). Lineage (NCBI taxonomy): Eukaryota > Metazoa > Arthropoda > Insecta > Diptera > Syrphidae > Philhelius > Philhelius pedissequus. The sequence continues at coordinate 17,476,486 of OU343161.1, read as the reverse complement.
CACATGAACTCAACCAACAAAAAAAAACGGTAACATTATAACAAAACGTTGCTGCAAAAAAAAACAGTATATTTATGAATATGGTCACGAAATGAAAATCCATTCAGCAAAGACAAAGACACACGACATCGACCCACAACTACACTCTATACCAGCAGGATGTTAGCAAAGGATGTTTAAATTCTAGCAAAAAAAAATGGAGGAATTTTCTATCGTGACGCCTCCTAATTATGTCTGCATAAAGTCGGCTCTATAATGGCAACTAACTCCTGTGATGTGAAATATTTTAGCTTGCTTCGTCCAAGGACGAAAAACCAAAGATATACATACGACGGATATGATGAATTTCGTAGGAAAATGTAAAAATATGAATTTTATTAAGTCTCGCCCTGTGGTGGAGTTTGGAGGACGAGGAAGGATCCTTGAATGGCGTGTTAACGAAGTTAACAATGTCGAATATCGGTTTGATTATTTTATTTTCGATTAAGCCAATAGAGAACCCTTTATTCTTCGTGCTGGAGACTTTGCATTTTCATTGATAAAAATACACTCTTACTAGACTTAGTGTGTTGTGTCCTTTTTTTTTTATTTTTAGGTCACTGTTTGCAAACAAATTGCATTTTTATACATTTAAATCTTATGGCGGATGACGGATGATGTGGCGTGGCTACATGGAAATCGTGGTCATTTATCATTCAGGTAGGCTGATGTTGGGAGGCGGCCTGTTCAAATAAGCCGCTTTTTCATGCAAGCATGGATGATTTCCAGATGTCAGATAAAGTGGAGAAAGTATATATTTTTGAATGGCATGTTAATAGTTTCTTAACAGGCAGGCGTGATTTTGCTACGAATATTTAATGTAATTTTAAGGCACGACCTTTAATTTGGAGCACTACATATAATTCAAACTAAAAATAGGCCGGCTGACCTACAAATGCTAAATAAGAACCTACCACCTACGCAAGTTGCGTAGTAGTTCTAATAAGAGAACTGGAAACATCAACATGTAATCTATGTAGAGAATTTCCCGGACTTTTGGTAGAGGCACATTTTCTAGTTAGGTGGAGGCGTCCTACTTCACTTATACCACTTCGACTTTGAGTGGAAAAAGAAGTTCAGTATAAATCTAAGTTTCATAGTAATTATATTCATCACCGTTAGTCAAAACTCACTCTGTATGGAAAAGAAAAACTTACAAAAATAAAAACAATTAGGAAATGTGGTATGCCAATCTTCAGTATAATTAAGTGTTGGTGTCTTTTGACCCTGCCGCCCGGGGTCAAAATTCTTTGAACAAAAGTCTGCTTTTCAAATTCTGCTTTTCAAAATTCTGCTCATCACAACTCTGCAAAAAATAAAAAAAACAAAGGTTTGCAAAATGCTAAAAAGCGCGAGCTTTTTCTCTTACTTTCTTAAGAGTTTAATAAAAAATAGTTTTTTTCTTGTTTTTTTATCTATATACAGTGAAATCTCCCTTGAACGGACAGCCATGGTGCAGAATTTTTTGTGGGCCTAAAGGAGTTGTCCGTTTAAGGGAAATCAAACAAAAACACTAATTTTCAAAATTAAGGGTATTTAATAATAATAATAATTTTAACTATATGCCTTTAAGACCTTAGGTCTTTTTGAATACAACCTGAATTGCACGGCACTAGTCAGAAAGAATAGAAAGATAGGAAAGAATTTTTTTTGGCACACTCATTCATTTATTAACAGAAAATAAAAAAAAATACAACAAAAATAAATTAACTTCACTTTCTTAAAATTAATTTCATTAATAATGGCTATATACATTTATTACCACAAAAAAAACTAAATAAGTAAGCTTATGTGCATTTTTCTATCACATGACGTGGAATGAAATGATTATTAACACATAAATACAAATAAAAAATCAGCCTCTAAAAACTGCGAAAATAGAAGATGTATTATGATATTTTTGTATATTTAAAAAAAAATGTTTCAATATATTCTTGTTTGTTTTAGAAAAGACCGATTTATTTTGGAATCTGGCATGTAGGTCAACTAAAAGTTGAACAGCTTCAACGTAATTTTCTTGACCGCAAACATTTTAAAATTTTCAATCGAAGTGTTTGCTTCTTGTTAGGAATTAATAGATGTTCACATCAGGTCCTGATACTTTTCCTCAGATTCGCTGCCAAACTCATGACATGACAGACATTGATTTCAACAGGAACTGCAATATTTTCTGGCATCACATCGAAATCATCTTTTACATTTACATTTTCATCTATCAAAACAAAACTTTCAGGTTCTCATTCAATCTGCATTCACGAAGGAGCTTGAACATTTCTCTTAAATTTCCTATAGGAAATTCATCTTCTGTATCGAATTTACCTCCTAATTCGAACTTTCTCCAAAACCAGCATGTTTGAAACACAGTGGCGTATCCACGGGGTGCAAAGTGGGCAAATGCAAATTTCATTATTTTAAGTACTACTTTCGTTTTTAGTATACCTATACTACTTATTAATTGAAATTTTAACACGAAAAACTAGATGTCCGAAGATGTTTTGGTTTTTTAAGAAAATTTAAAATTACCCAAACTGATTTTGCTGAAAAATGCATGTTTTCAACATTTGTAGTGTACTTTTAGGCTAATAAAATTTAAAAATCTCGAGAAAGCAATAAGTTAGCCATGACTTTTAAGTTAAAGGTTTATAGGACAAAAACGTGGGGAATTGTTATTTAATTTCTGATTAAGGTGTATTTTATTTCAGAACGTGGTTACGTAATTAAATTTAAATTGAACAACTATACTTAGTTAATTGTGAATTGTGATGGCAGATAAAAGAAAGAAAACAACTATTGATAACTTCTTTAAAAAAAAGATCAAACAATAATAATGAGGATATCGTTGTGGGTGAACATGAAATTGACCCTTCCAGTTCAAATAAAGATAGTAAGTCTGCTGAAGTTTTGCTTTTTGAACAATTTATTTTTAATTTACTAGTAAATTGCTTATAAAGAATTATAACAATACCTGTGATTTTTTTTTTATTTGTAAACGTTTAATGTATAGTAAATAAAAAGTTAACAAGCACCTTTGATTACCAATATGAGTAAATATAATAGGTAATCTTAAGTTAGATTAGCTTAAAATTATGTTGATTTTGAAATTCTAATTTTAAGCCAAGAACTGAAGGCTCAAAATAAAACGGCAAAAGAGATTTTAATCTATATTGAATAATTTTTTAAAATTTTATCAAATTGTAAAACAATATTTTGTAGAACAATCTTTTTCTTATTTCACCAGGCTTTGAAATTTCTGACCCTTCTACTCATGAATCGGCCTGTACAAATATATCTGACGTAAATATATATGGCATAGGCAATTTTGTAGGACGAAGTATTGAACGTTTAGAAATGGTTGAAAATTTTGAAAAACTGAACTGCAATCAAGATCATTCAGTTTCCCAGTTAACAAATGCCTGTCTGGAAGCAATCGAAAATTCCGATTAGCTTGGTTGAGCGAATTCAACTGGTTGTGCATTCCAAAAAAGAAGATGGGGTATTTTGCAGTATTTTTCGCCCCTAAGTAAGCAGGAATAAATAATCAGAGACTTGGAGTATTTTGCACTAAACCATTTAATTTGTGGAAGAAAGCTTTGGAATCAATCATCTACCACCGAAACGCATTTTTGAATGCGAATGATATAATACGATCAGTTGAAGGAAAACATATTTCAGTTAGTACTCATTTGGATCAAGAAAAGTGTAATAAAATTGCAAGGGATTGAAAATTGCTTATCCCGATTATTTAAGCCATTTTACTATGTGGTCGTCAAGACTTGGCTTTTCCGAGGGCACCGAAATCGTGGTCCTATACATCTTACCAATGACACCAAAGAACAGGGTAATTTTCATGCTATATTAGCCTATAGAGCCAAAGGTGATGAAGAGCTTCACGAATTTTTGGGGACAGAGTGCAATAAATATTTAAGTCCTCTGGTGCAAAATGAGATCATTGATGCGGCCTATAAAATTTTAATACAAGACTTGGTAAGCCGAGTGAATAGTGCTAAGTTATTCACAGTATTAGCTGATGAGACAATAGATATATGCGGTAAAAGGCAACTTACCATACCTTTGAGGTACTTTGACACTGAAAAAAAGAGTTACTCGAGGAGCTTGCTATGTTTGTACCTGTAACAGATGTGACTGGAAATGGCACTTTCTCGATTCTTGATTTGTTCGCAATTAATTTAAATGCAATTAAAGTAAATTTAATTCAACAATATTCAATTATTTATACAAATTGTATGTTTATATTATTCGCGCACATCGGACAAACAAAACAATTTGTAATGCTCAGATTTTTTTTAACAGATGACGTCAGCATAACAAAATGAAAAACGAAATGTCGTAATCTTGTTTTCTTTTATTCATGATAGTGGTGCACCTTTTCTTTAGATACTCCATAAAGTGTAGAACAGGAGCTCGAAACCGTCATTTAAAACATTTTTTTGTATGATACGGTTTGATAATAATTGATGTCGCAACATAAACGTCGTCAGCGGCTTAACAGTCTTGCTAAAACCGAACGTGTGCTTTCATGAATGATATATAGGAAGTCCTAAAGCATTTTTCTGTAGCAATTTCCATTGACCGTTCGCTTTTACCTGCATAATTTTTGAAGAACTATTATCAATATATATTAACTAAGCTTATGTCACACTAAAGAGTAACATGGAATTTTGCTTAAGCATTTACCTTACTCCCACGTTCTTTTACAGAGTGTCCCAAAAGTCAACGTCGAAACGAAAACGGGTGATAGCGTAGGTGGTGACAACTAACAGAAAAATAATTTAAAAAATCGTATCCATGTATTTTGTGAGTTATAGGCATTTGAAGAAAAATCGAAAAAATGGCCACCCTGTGAGGGTCTTTCAAGTGCCGTGAATATAAATCTTAATTTTTCTCATTTTTATTTGTTATGAAACCTTGAATAACCCTACTAACAATTGCATTCAAAAATTTAAGACACCTACATCAGTTTTTAAGAAAACATTACTTTTTTGCCCAACTAACTACTCAAAATTTTTACATGACCCTAAGTCAATGGAGTGTAGAAAAAATGTCCTTCGAAATTTTGTCAAGTTACTTTAAAAGTTGTCATGTTCAATTCTCATTTTAAAACTGTAAAATATTTTTGAGAATATTTCCTAAATAACGGAAACAAAAATGTTTTTCTCAAATAACCCGGTTTTAAGATATTTTTTTTAATTCATTAAAAAAAACTTTGAATGCACTCTAGGCTTTCTCGTGTCTAAGTTTGAGTTCGAGGGAAGTGAACGGTAATTTATAAGTAACTACTACCACGCCAAGAGTAACGCGGGCTATCAGATAGTGATTCATTTCTATTGAAGTTTAAAATAAAATTCAATTTTTCAACAATAATTACATCAAAAGTTTATTTAGATGAGCTATAACAAATGTTCAAATTGTTTGCCTCCAACGGCAATGCAAGACCTACAACTTCTTAATAAAGATCGGTTTATAAGACGGGCGAATCTCTTTAAGTTGATGTCTGCAACAGCCTCCGTGATTTCTTGGCGAAGCTCGGCTAAGTCTTGAAGCAGTTTTGAGTAGACTTTTTCTTTAACTGCCCCCCTCAGAAAGAAATATAGAGGGCTTAAGTCAGGTGAACGGGCTGGCCACGAGATTGTACAAGACTGCCCTATCCACCTGCCTGGATATTCTTCATCAAGAAATTGTCTCACTGGACGAGCATAATGTGCTTGGCAGACTTCTTGTTGAAACCACATATTTCCATAAATGCTAAATGGCACATCTTGCAATAAATTTTGTAAGTGGTTTTGTATAAAATCTAAATACACCCCGCCGTTCAAGTTCTCTGGTAGATCGAATGGGCCAATAATTTTACCCTTCAGAATTCCGGTCCTCATATTTACTTTGAAGCTATACTGCGATCTGTCTTCCCGCATCAAATGTGAATTTTCTACATGCCAGTCGTGCGAATTGTGAAGGTTCATGTATCCATCCTTTTTAAATGTTGATTCATCGGACCACAGAATTTTGTCCAAGATTCGCGGATTTTCCCTGTACAGTTGTAGTATCGTTCGACAGAATGCAATTCTTTCAGGGTAATCTCGGGGTAGTAGACTCTGCACTCGTTGAAGATGGTATGGATGGAGCTCCTTTTTCTTCAAAATTCGGTGTGCTGTACTTTTGGGTACTCCTGTTCTTATTTGAATTCCACGTACTGATGTACTTGGGTCTTGATCGACTTCTTGTAGCACTAAGTTCTCGTTGGGTATGATTGGCCTGCCTTCACTAATCCTTTGGCATGGAAATCGACCTTCTGAGAATGGCTGGTGCAAATTCACAAACACAGGAACTATAAATTCATATCTTAAACGGTACAAAAAAATAACATGGAAAAATAAACTAATTCAAAAAAATCGGATTTTTTAATAAAAATATTTTTTTTCCGTTATTTATGAAATATTCTCAAAAATTGTATACCATATTGAAATAACAATTGAACACCCCAACTTTTAAGGTAACTTGCCAAAATTTCGTAGTACATTTTTTTTTACACTACACTCCATTGAATTAGTGTCATGTAAAAATGTTTAATAGTTAGTTGGGCAAAAAAGTAATGTTTTCTTGAAAACTGATGCAGGTGTGTTTAAATTTTTGAATTCAAATGTCAGTAGGGTTATTCAAAGTTTCATAACAAAAAAGGTGAGAAAAATTAAGATTTGTAATTACGGCACTTAAAAGACCATCACGGTGTGGCCATTTTTTCGATTTTTTTTTCGAATTCATATAACTCACAAAATACATTTCTACAATTTTTTTTTATTATTTTTCTGATAACTGTCACCACCTACGCCATCACCCGTTTTCGTTTCGACGTTGACTTTTGGCACAACCTGTATAGGTAATTTCACAAACTTAATTATGAATCGGAAGAATAATGGGTTCCTTGAATTCCACAGTGTTATATACAACTGTCACAACCTGCTCAGCAGTCGTAATGTGCCATACTTGTAAAGAGTCCGCTAAATAACTTCTTTTTTTTGAAAATGCTATAAAAAAAACTACTGAATATTTTCTCAAATCTCTTTTTTTATTTGAAAGTACTATCCTTCCGGTTAATAATGGAAAATATTTTCATTCAAATGGCTGCCTCGGCTGGCCATGCAGTAGCCTACACGATCGGTCCAATTTTTAAGCATATTATCGATTGTGTGCAGCTGTATTTCATCAATGGCTTCACGAATATTGTCCTTTAAAGTCAATTGTCTCTGGCTTGTCGACGTAGTACTTATCTTTTACGGCACCCGACAAATAATAGTCCAATGGTGCCAAAACGCAGCTCCGAGGTGGCCAAACGACATCAGCTCTGCGGCTGATAATGCGATCTTCAAAAACAGGGCGCAAAACATTGAGTGTAGCTTCGGCTGTGTAGCGCCGTTCTGTTGAAACCAAATATTGCCAATATCCTCCTCTTCAATTTTTGTGAACAAAAATTCGTTCAACATGGCCCTATAACGATCGCCATTGACTGTAACGTCCACTCCTTGCTCATTTTCGAAGAAAAATGGCCCAATTATGCCTCTGGACCAAAATCCGCACTAAACAGTGACTCGTTTTGGGTGTATCGGCTTTTCAATGTATGCGTGCGGGTTTTCTGTGCGCCAAATGCGATAATTTTGCTTGTTTACATACCCGCCAAGATCAAAATGAGCTTCATCGGGAAAGATGATTTTTTGGCAAAATCGGCATCTTCTCTAAGTCGATCACAGGCCCACTTAGCGAAGCGAAAACGCATTGGATGGTCAGTTGGCTTCAACTCCTGAACCAATTGGACTTCGTGTGGCGTCATACCAAGGTCTTTATGCAAAATTCGTCTCAATGATGTCTCCGAAATGTTCAATTGTTGAGAACGACGCACGGTGAATTGATGTTGATGGCGCTTCACGCACATTTTCTGCCACGGCAGCAATATTCTCGGGTGAACGAACTGTTTTTGGCTTTTCACGCTTTGGTTAATCGATGAGGATGCCAGTTTCTTTCGCTTTTTTCAAAAGATTACGAACATACGGAGCTGACGGTGCTTCTCTTCTTCCAAAATCCGTATAATTTTCGCAAACTTTCTGCAACATTACCATGATTTTCAAAGTAATGTCACAATATTTCCCAGCGCTGTTCAAGCATATACACAACCATATTCGCTCAGCGGAAGGATAAAACTAATTATCTGTCAAATCAGACATGAGCTAAGTGTTACCATTCACGAAATAAGCACTAGTTGAAAAAAAAACGTTAGATGGCGGACCCTTTACAATAAAGATCCTTTTGATTCGCTTTACCTGAAAACACTTCTGGTTGATTTAATTCCGCATCATCCAGAGCTTCATTGTTAAAATTCGAAATCGCGTACTTGAAAATAAGTTTTTCTTAAACAAAAGCATTTAAAACTCTTTAAAGTGTTATTAAAATAATTCAAACAAACATTTTTTTTAAAATACCTACTGCCATTTATGGCGTATGTATTATGTAGGTACTTATTAAAAACCCTTTAGGTAACAAACAAAAATACATCTTCATCAAATTAAATTTTGTTTACTCTGTGTTTATGTACAAAAAATTGATCATTCAATTTAATAAGACAATTTTCTTCAAATTGCGTCGAAATCATGACTCATTTCTAGAACATTAATTTTCCAACAAAATTCGCACAAACTCAAGCCAGCCAACAACACATAAATCTTCAAAACAAATTTCAAATTATGTCCTTATACAATAAGTGTGAAAATTCCTTAAATGAATCATCATAAATCGAGATTCGCATCTACGAGTATATTTTTTTTTTTGAAAGACATCCGTTTACTTGTATACATATTGTAACACACTTATGTACTACATTAGCTGTTTGGTGTGATTAATTAAGGGTAAGTTACATATTCATAAAAATTTGGCATGAGGAACTTAAAAGGAGTAGGTACTCGTAGTTTTTAAATAAATACATAATAATTTAATATATTGTATTGATTATTGTTTATTTGAAGGTAAAATAACTGAAGTAAATTATACGAGTAAAAAATGTGCCGCCTCTCCTCTGTTTATTGGGAATTATCAAAAATTGGAAGGGCTGTAAATAGATTTTTATAAGCTATTGCACCGAGCATTGTTTCAGATTTCTTATGCCACATGAAGGCAAACTCTGGGTTTTGAAAGGGATTTTTGGTGCATAGCTACCGAATAGTCTGCTCTCCCCAGTCCTTTATTCGACTCGTCGCCACCCAAAGCAACCACTTAGGCCCTCTTCTCTTACTGTTGATTCTCAAGCTCTTGTATATTATAGTCCAGTCTGGTTAAACATTTGAAATGGAAAAAAATTAATTTGTACAATATTCTTTCACAGTTCGCTGTGAAATTGTCATTAACAAAGCTAGTCTAAATATCGGATTTCGAGAAAATCGGGCTGGAGCTTCAGCCGCCATTTTGGATTTAGTGACAATTTTATTTTGGCCAATAACTTCGCCATTTTTTATTTCTGACAAAAATAATGAAAGTGAAAATGAAGGTGAAACTTATAGGCAATTTTATTTTCTACAACTTTAGTCTTAATATTTTTTTACCGTTACCGTTCGCGAGATAATAATGAAAAACTTTGTTGGCGCTTTTAGGGCATGTGTCCCTATCTGGGATCATGAACATATTAATTCGTACAACTTTCTCTTATAGTTTGTTGGGGGTGGGGGCATTAGTAGTCTACATATTGATTTTCGGGAGGAGGTAGACTTGAAGTAGTTGCGTTTTTTTTTTGAAAACTCAAAATTTCTAAAACGACTCAATGGATTGTTTTGAAACTTGGTATTTGGTAGTTTTTTAACATTTTCTTGTAGAGTTAAAAACTATTTTTCTAAAATAAGAAACAACGGTACCTCCCATGCAAATGTTAAAAAAAATATTTCTCAAAAACAGCTCCAAAAATTTTGATTAAAAAATTTGAGTGTTCTTAAATTAGTGCAGTCCATTTTTAAGTAAAACAAATATTTTGACTTTTAACGGTATTTGCCATAAAACCACTTTTTAATTGGTTTTTCGATGTTTAAAACATAATTTTTTTTTATTTATTTATTTCGTATATATATACTAGCGGACCCACCGAACTTCGTCTCGCCCCAATTTAACGCCTTCATATAAACCCTAGACCTGTAATAAAGCACATATAGTTCAAATTGCATGTGATTTATTTGAATGGAATCAAGATCATTAGGGAGTTATATGATAACAAATGTTGTTCCACTTGTTTCCGGCGCAAAATAAACGCGTATTGGTTTTCCAATACGCGAACAGGCAACGTACAGCTGACCGTGGGAAAAATAGCGGAATTCGATATTTACTCCACATACTTACAACGATTGGCCTTGCGATTTATTGATTGTCATCGCAAAAGCCAATCAAACGTGGGATAAGGATTTTTTGTACTTTTAATTTGTCCTATATGATCATGGCTGGAATTATCGCAACATGATTATGATCGATGGCACTTTCAGCTGTAAAATATGCATTGGAGTTCCTGGCACATTAAGCGTGTTCAAAAATTTCGTCGGATAGTTGGTCGCTTCATCCTCATCGGTCACGCTATCAAGGGATTTGTAGGAATACAGTTCTCCATTGATTTAACTTTGAATAATGAAATTCAAGCTATCCACGACGGACGTCACTATTCTTCGCTGCTTGTATTGCCTAGAATTCAGACAAGTCGTTCTGCAATGCGACTCTCGTGTTCGTATGGTCAATTTCAAATTCTTGACGTGGATAGGCATGCAAATTATCGTAAGCGCTATATACGGCTATCCGGAATCAGTGTAATAATTCATCAGTGTAATGACATTGATCGCAGAACAAATTCATCTCTTATATATCTTGTAAATATCTCCAACCAAAAGGTCTTCTATCACAATGAATTTCAATTGACCGAAATTTTCCAAGCGAATTTTCCACCTTTAGATCGTCCACAAAAGCCATGGAACTTTCTAGACAGTTCGATAACCGTCAGAAAAATCAGAGGAAATCCATACTATATTCCAGAAAGTTCAACAAAATAAAATATCAAAATCCATTTAATGGGAATCAAATGCTGTGCTTTTAGCTCCCATATACGAACAAACAATAAAATAAAATAATGCATCGCCATTAAAAAAATAATGAATAATTAACTTAGAAAATAAATACTATCACAAATACATATCAAGCCCATCAGTTCTTAGACATGACATTTACACGCAAAAACTTTAAAAGAGATTGTTTCTTTCAAAAAAAAACTTAAATGAGAAAGATACGAGTATAATTTTGTTAAGATAAATACTTTCTCTCCGCATTTTCTCTATTCTCTTTTAGCAACTCCCATTGCAAGAAACGCTTTCTCTCAACAAGATTTAGCCGAGTTTTATAAGAGTCATATGAGAGGCCTATTTTCATTTTTCTATATCTGTCATCCTATAAGAAGAATACAACTCTGTTAGTGAGTATAGGGAGGCTCTCATAATTAGACCATTTAACGCTTTTAGCAGTATTATAATAATCTAGGAAAATTCTTCAAGATTATTTTGGCTCCCTTAAATTAATCTCATTAAGTTATTGAAGAATGTTATAAGAGGAAAAATGTTACTTGGGATCCAGCTCGATTTTCCCGAAAACCGAAATTTAGACCCAACTAATGACACCCCCCTCCACCACTGTAGCTGGCTGGGTATCCAGTTTGCTGGCAGTTAACACGAAGACCTTATTGTAATGAACACTGATCTTATGTTCCCTTGTAATACTTTCCGCAAATTGTGAATGTGAACTGTATAACGAGTGAATGCAAATAACCACTATGAGCTATATCCTCTCGTTGACATGATGGATTTGTGGTGCTTGTAAATTCTTTCTGGTCTCGCAAAATATATGTAATTTCAACCCTTACTGACAAAGCAATGGCAGCTCGCAACTGCGACTTATCTTTAAATTCAAAGCAAAAATGAAGAGGACCACTTTCTTAAAAAAGCTTATTTTTCCATTCATTATTCTGAAACATTTATCGTAGAGTCGCTAAGATGTCCTAAAACATCTATTTGAATTTTAAATTAACAATTGCTTTTTCCTCACTACAACAGCAAGTATGTTCGACCTATTCGTATGCCTCCTATTTGCTACAACCAACTACGTCTACTCTTTCCCACCCAAAGCAACTGCTTCTGATGAAATTCGTCCTGTTTTATATAAAGCAAACCGAAAATGCCAAATGATCCAAAAAAAAACAAAAAAAAAATATCTAATAAGACCTCATAAAAATTCACAAATTTGGCAAATGCATCGTTTTCAAGTTTTGCGGTATCGTTAAGTGGCCATAATCGAAAATTTAAATCTCCACAACCCCGCATCCCTAAAAACAATACAAAAACCTTTAAAAAAATTAAATATCGAAAGCGCTCCTTCGATTTATTTCGAATCAAAAAAAAAACCGTAAATATAGGTACCTAACTCATCCTGGAAATATAGGAAGGAAGATGTGTGAGTTTGTTTTTAGCAATCTACCACTCTCGTCCTTGTCATACTCTGTCCCTTGCTTTCGTGCGTCGGTCGGTCGCGTCGATCTGAACCTGATGATGAGAGGTTGTTCTCTTGAATAAACTTATTACCAACCTTCCTACAGCCAAGCCATATACCTACCTATACAACACCATGACAGGCTTTCTGCGCCACACAGATTGAGTTACTGAAGCTGGTTGTAGAGGGCAAGGGAGTCAGGACTGATGCCAAATATAAATTCGTTAGAAACCGAAGTTGAGGCAATTTTCCACGAGGGTGCCAAATATAAATTGCTTTCCCCGAGGGATGGCTTTTAAACGAGTAGGTATGTGGGTAACCTCCTCTGTATGCTTAGATGCTTACCCAGGCTTTCTAAAATATCAAGACCTATAATAATATCTTTGGTTTCCATCCTGGATGTGCGGTATAGCACAGTCAGTCAGTCGGCTTTCAAGCAGGTAGGTATGTACTGAGTATATACTTATATACGAACATTGTGTCAGAAGTAAAAAAAAAAAACAATCAACGAAATCTTATCCGGCAAACGAACAAGGTCCTTGCCCAACAAAATTTCAATATGGCTATACGATTAGAACTGATTTTAAGGATTCTCGTTTCATGGAGCGATTATATAAATTACAAGTACGAGTACTTTATTGGTGTATGTATTCGCATGCAAAAAAAAGTCGTATTCTACCAAAGTCATTGTTTATAAATGTTTGCTTTAGTATAAGTTGTTGTAAGTAAATAACTTCTTTTCTACAGTGATGTTTAAAAAAGTTTCGACAGCAAATTAATGCCTATGTGGGTGGGTGTGGGCATTTTAATTTATTTTCACACTCATTCTCAGAATTTTTATGAGACTTTATGAGAATATACGATACTAACATAAAATTCAGAAGTTGGATTCACATAATGAGTTTTTGTGTTGGAAAAATCTTCTTAACAATTATTGATCGAAAGTGTGAGATGGTCGTTTCACTTGAGATAATTATAAAATAATATAACTTTTGAGGATTATATATAAGTGTGTGTGTTTTTTTTTGATAAGCCTTCTTAAAATATGTATGTCTGTATTAATAAACGCAAATTAAACATGAATTATTTGTAATCTTTGAGTAAATTGATATCAATTAAATTGTCGTCAATAACGAGGTATTAAATAAATATAATAGTAGTTCCACTAATAGGACTTACAAGCTCAAATGAGAGAAAATGTTGACTATTTGAAAATATGTTTGTGAGAAAATACAAATTTATTGCAAGAGTGTCACTATACTCTGTCAGTACATGGAAAATAGGACGCTTGCCTCTCACTCTGACTGTAATAGATGCCAATAAGTTCGTACTATTTTAAAGCTCTTACATATGGTTTTCAGATTGCAGTAGTAAGCATACTAAATGACCACAAGCGTAGCAGTGGTAACTCTGATTCAATTAGGGCTATCGGGAATTGTATTTCCCATGAAATTTTTCACATATTGAAAAATAGATATCGTGAACCTCTTTCGAAATTAGGGAAACATTCCGAGAGAAAAAAAAACACCTATCTTGAACAATTTTTCATGGGAAATCTTTGGCTTTTTACCTCGAATATTCCTCTGTCATTTTGCTTGGGAATTTAAAACAATAAGCAACAATGTAAGTTATTCTCAAGAAAAAAATTAATAAAACTAAAAAAACAATCTTTTCTTAAGGTCAAATTCTTCAAATTCAATGAAAAAAAAACGATATTGCCAATGGATTTATTACAGACAGAACGAAGGAAGATGTCAAACAAATTTGGAAAAAAATTGAAAGTGATCTCAACAGCATTGGCCCTCCAGTAGAATCAGTTGCCGAGTGGAAAAAAGTAAGTGGATAATTATTTTAATGATGTTTTCATAAAATAGAAAAATAATTTAAGGTTTGGCTAGATAAAAAAAAAAATATGTGAGAAATAAAATGTCACAAGATTTAAGAAACAAAAAAGTGACTGGCGGATGCCGTTGCAAAGAGTATAAGTTCAGCTCATTGGAACAAACGATCATTAGGATTTGTGCAATGGGCGAATCAGTGCAAGGATTTCCAAATGCTTCTACTTTTGGTTTTCCTTGCAGCTGCAGGAAAAGAATATTAAATATCGACGCAAATGAAAACACTGGAAAAGAAAATTGGTTAGCTTTATCAACAGACAATCGTCCTGTTGAACCTGAACTCAATAAATAGTTAGATGAGAACATTTTATTGGATATACTTCCCAGTTTACCAGAACCAGAGGCGCAAAAAGAAAAAAATACTGAACAGGAAGAAATGGTAAACATTCCAAACCAGACAAGAACTCCACTTTCAGAACGACAAAAATGTATGACATCACAAACTGTTTTGGAAGAAGAAATAGAAATACAAAAGGAGCTCTGCAACAAGATTGATTATGCCGTCTCGACAATGAAGCATCACCAAGAATCAATGGAAACAACCTGTAAAAAAATTTACAGGTCCATTGACAAACTTTATGACCAGCAGAAAAAAATCTTGGAAGAAACGAAACGACACAACATTGAAATTGAAAAAATGAGGATGCAAGAAATAAAGGCAAAGCTTGAATTCAAAAAACGTATCCTTGAAATTCATTCATATCATTTAATTTTAAAAGTTCCTTTTATTGTGATGAATATTTTTTTTTTACTTTTTATTTATTTTTTCTTTGTTTACTTTTAATTTTTCTTTAAGTTTCGAAAATGAATTCATATATATATTTTCTTTTAAGTATTTAACTCCAAAGTTAAATAGCAATACTAAACAAATCTTATTAGCGTTAAAAATCAAAGACTATTTCCTATTTCTCTTCGTATTCGTTTTGCTTCGCGATTGAGTTCTAAATCTGTTGCAACGAAGTCATCATCTCTATCGATTGTGTTACTAGAATCTTTATCTAAAAATTCAGTATTTGCTGCAAGATCAATGGGAAAATCACTAAGGCGCAACAAGCATTGCAAATTTGAATTGCCTTTTTTGGAAGGTAGTGAAGTTCTCTAGCCCCAAGCAAGCACCTCCATCTTCCTTTAAGCACACCATTAGTCTTCTCAATAATATTCCGGCATCTAGTATGGGTTTCATTGAACTTCCATTCCGATGAACCTACTTCTGTTGTTCCATGTGGTACCAACAGCATCACCTGTTGAAAAGTATGATTAAATTTGGTTGAATACAAAATACTTAAATTCCCAATAGCCACGAATTTGTTTCACCAATTAAATATTGCTCTACCATCCACGATCGCAGTTCACTCTTTCGATTTACTCTATTATCTAATTATCTGCTAATCGATGTATGTACATAAATACGTTACCTATTTTTGTCATTGTTATCATGATGTGCATTGGTACCTATTTGTTAATGATACCAGATCAGCCGTTGCAAAGATAACAAAATCAAAGTTTAATGCAGACCATTGGTGACGTGTGTACAAACTATGGCTTAGTTAATGTTTTTTCTCCTTAAAAGTTTTTGTATTGTTATAACCACCTCACTGTGAACATCATCTCCTGTAAATAAACTTTTTCTTTGTGGAAATTTTGTGACCGTTTTTTTTTCTTTTGAATTTTTCGTTGTATGAATGGTTCGCAAAACGCTCTCTTTTTTTTGGTTCCTGCATTTAGTTTATTTAAGGTACAAAAAAGAAATATTTATAAGATTAATAAACAAATTAATTAAATAAGGTAATTTACATTTTTTTTTCAATGTGAGTTTTTAATCAGCAGGCGATAACCCTACCAACTTTCTTTTTCATTTGCTGTCAGTTATAATAGCCGCGTTTTATTAAGCACGAAGACCTATATAGGTCAGAGCTTTGCATGCATTACAACAACGCTACAAGATCTTGATATTTATCCAGGAGTGGAATCGGCTAAGGTGATTTGTGATAGTTGACAGTCACAAAAAATAAATTTGGGCTGCGGAAGGTGACTGTCACATGTGATAATCATATTTTTGTGACTTTTTCTTGTGACAGCTATTTTGGTGTCATTTTCATATAAAATTCATTTGTTTTCTAATTTTGTAAATTTGTAAAATTGCTTTTATGATTTCACAAATTCCGAAAATAGAAACCATATATGTACATGTGCACACACATATTCATTAATTCAACAAGGTATATCCGATAAAACAGAAGTATGTATGTACGTGTAATTGGGTAAAGGCATTGTTTTTCTCACACATATTTATTTCAACTTTTAATTTATTTTGTTACTAATTGGCATTTAGAATAAATTAATAGTAGGTACAAATTAAAAAACTTTTGGCAAACGAGCGAAACATTTTTATTTTCTCAGTTTGTAGAACAAATTGGAAATAGCCTAATTTAATCTCGCGATCTCAATTACTATGATTCTACTTTTTCTTTCAACTTTTTTGGATTGCGAGATAATTATCACATTTTTTTTAATATCAAAAGGTTAATAACGTTTGGGCACTCAACATTGCATGAAAAAAAACAAATAAAACAATTTGCAGACAAACAAAACCAAACATAAACATATGGATTTAAGTCAAATTTTAGTACTTCTCTTAAAGTGGTGCCAAGTTTTGTTTAATTTTTTGTGATCACCTTACACAGACGAAAATTTTTATATGATCACATGTGATTGTCGGAAATGTGACAATCACAAATCACCTTAGCCGATTCCACCCCAGTTCAATGTTCCTGACCCAGAATTTAATTACTTATCTCACCACCAGGGTTAGCTTTTAACTTGTACAAGTTGGTTACTTCAATTTTGAATTGTCAACCATGGTGTTGCCAAATAACCAAACAACTACTTATAATTTATAAAGTCTGCTTCTACACTAGTACAATTTTTATGTGGTTTCCAATTGGTAATAGATATCAATTTTGAAAAGTTAAATCCTTCCATTGGGCAAACAAAAATTTGTTTCTTATTCTGAATGAATTTTGGAGATCCGTATTTCCCTGTGGATCAACTTCTCTTTTTACTAACACCACTAAACACTAGTCCAATCGAATGCATTTACTTTGACAACTAGTAGTTTAATATACACGAATACAATCCAATAACATATCGAAAACAAAATCAATTTAAGTCGCTTTCCATCAAATTCTATATTTAGCAATGGAAATGGAAGTAAAACTTACTTTTGTTCAAGTAAAGGCGGCTTTACATGGATCTGCATCTGCAGATTTGAAGAAAAGTATAGCGGGCCAATAATATAAAAAAAACATAAAAGTAAGACAGGGTACACACTAATAACTTACTCGAACTCAGCTATAACTTTCTTGACACATCTCACAATCACATGTTCTTAGCGTTCAGGTATGTAGTTTTGAGAAGAAAATTTTCGCTATTTTCGTTGTTTTTAAGCAAACTGAGGTGAAATGGTAAAAAAAAACTTGAAAATTCGTTATCTGAACGGAACAAATTATGGTGCAGATGAAAATGCTATAATGAAGATGAACATGTTCATCTTCACTATAATCTGCAATCTTCAGGTTCGTACTTCCTATAATCTTCGTACATGAAGATGATCTCCATTTTGGTTTTCGCTCTCTATCGCACAAGTATGAATTTTTTATTTTGTTTCCTCTTTTTTTGCAGATGTCAATGCAGATGAAGATGAAGATGCATGTAAAGCCTCCTTAAAACAGAATCATCTCTCCGCAGTCCTTATTCTTTACTCAAACAATAAGGAAAAGGAAAAGCATAACGAAGAAAGAGCGATAACTCAGTAATTGTATTTACCCTCGCTACCACCTTTCGAAAGATACTATTACGCGGTGCAATACGATTCAAACACCCCGTTACTGGCTGAACAGAGTGGACATGCGGTCGATCGCGCGGCACTTCAAAAACTGCTCTGTCAAAGTTAAAATGTATAGAAGCTCGGTTGAGTGAATACAATGGAGCCGCGGTCGCGTGTCGCGGCGCTAGACATTGTTCAACTTTTTCCGTTTTTCCGCACGTCGTTTGACAGATAACAAAAAAAAAAACATCTTGTTGGTTGTTGCGTCCACACAATTGTTGATCTTCGTCGGGGCCTTCTGATACAAAAATACACATTCAGAATAAATTTGCAAATTAAAAGTTTGCAAAAAAAAAAATAAAATCAATTAAAAACACGGTAGTGTGTTCTTTAAACCGCGAATCCATTAGAAATATTTATTTAGGCCATTAATGCAGACACTACTACTAAAAATTTATATTTCTTTGCTATGTGGCAAACATAAATCGTGAAATTTCATTCTTCTCCAAGAAGCGCTAAGCGCTTTATGTACTTTAGAATAGACATAATCTTTTTTTTTTTAATGAATTATTAAAATTTAACATGAAAATAAGCAATCATAACAAGATTTAATGTTTTGTGAGAAATTTATGCACGATTAATGTGGGATGTCATGAAACGTCAAATATATATATGCTATACAATATCCAGATAGTAGTGCACTTTATTTATTTATTATTTTATATTTATTTCACTAAAATAAAACAAGAAAGCACAACTTCCGAGCACCGCAGTAAGCAATTTATTTAATGTAAACAAAATAAGATGAACGACTGGATCGCACGAACTTGCTTTTATGTTCAATCACATCGAATGCAAGAGATTTCTGTTAAAAATCTAAATATATATTTAAAGCAGTTTTTTACTTGATTTTTTATATATATAAAATATCTTAAATTTTTTTATAAAAAAATTGGTATGACAGTCTTAAATATTATAATATAAACTTAAAAACAAAATATTAAATCGGCTTAATCAAAGAAAAAATAATTCAAAGTTCTCAAATAAATACTTAAACTAATTTAAGCTCAAAAAAAAGTACGCCATTTTATTTCTTAGATAAATTTGAATTCATGAGAAAAAAATTTTTAAAATCTGTGGAGCGGTTTTTGAGAAAAAAAGTTTTTTTTTTAACTTTTTGAAAACATTTTTGAAAAAGAATTCAAAAACGCCAATTCATAAGCATTCAATAAATACATATAAATATAATTTAAAACAAAAATTATTAGCAGTTTTCGAAAAATAATATTTAAAATTTTTTTTTTAAATGATTTTAAAAATACAAAAAAATACTAATTAAAAATATTGGTACGCGCTAAATTTGGGCAACCTAAGCCTATGTATATATGTGTGAAATTTCTAAAGAATCGGTTGAGCCGTTTATGAGATAGTCTAAGCAAAAAAAAACGGTCCTATGGAAAGTACCGTTTTTAGAAATTTTTCTAATTTTTTTTTCAACCATATCATCGGTCGTAGCTAAAAAGCAGCACTGATTTTTTTTATCAAAATCGTTAAGGCCGTTTCCGAGAAAAATAGGTTTGAACGTAACGGTTATATGGTAGGTACCGTTATTTCTTGAGCTAAAACAAAAATTCAATTTGCCCTCTGTACAATACCTAAAAAACTCTATATACCAAGTTTGAAGCAATTCGGCCCACCCGTTTGGTTTGTAGGTGTCTATACATACATGCAGACAGACTGACACACAGACATGCAGACGGACAGAATTTTTAGACCACCTTTCCTCGTCTTCGCTATCGTCGTAATGTCATGTTTGATTGTTAGCTCAAAACATTTACTTCGACGAATGCATAACTTGCCTTATATAGTACCTATAATCGCAAGTAAAAATAAAATGTCAAAAGGTAATCACAGCTGCCAACTATGCAAAGTAAAAAATATTCACGACCCAGATCGTTTTATTTTCACGGGGTGAACCATATGGGTCATTGAGCATAATAAAACGCGTCTAATATAAACCTTAAGAGGGACATATTTATTCTCTTCTGGTTTTATTTTCCTGCACTGATAATTTATCTAGGACATAGTATATCTATATGTACACTGCTATATTTTGAAGGGTTGTGAGTGTTTTTTTTTTCTTATTTTTGAGTAGAATATTGCACTTGATTTACCAGTCCTATGTCTTATTCTTTGCAATATTCACATCCTTATCTTATAAATGTTGGTCTAAAACACGGTGTCTCCACCTTCTATATTTTATAGTATACTACCTGTCATTTTCATAGAAAGAAAGAAAAATAGAATGATACAAAATTTGGCATTGGGCATTTCATAGCATACTATTTCAATTGCACAAATGTCGCGAAGGAATACGTATCGATGTGTTCTTGCTCTAGTAGCATTACAAAACCTAAAAAACCTTCAACAAAAGGAATTAAACAAAAAAAACAAGGAATTATAACAATACATTGGGGGTGGCCGTGGCGCTATAGTTGTGTGCTCGCCTTTCAACTTCGTGGTCACAGGTTCGATTCCTACCGTTGTCTATGTCTGCTTATATTTCATTAAAAAACAATTCTAAAAATTGTCACAAAATGAGTTACTGGCTTACTCATTACATGCTGTTCAATCATAACACTAACAAGATGTCATTGAGTAAGCTACGCATACATGACAACGAAATGAAATAAAATAATGCGAATTATAAGAGACATAAATAAATAAGACACGGTAATTTTCTCCGCATCAATTCAGCCGCCATCCCTGGAGATAAAATCTGAGATAACAACCACCGACCGTCTCAATTTCTCTTTCTATCCTTCTTTCTCTTCTTTCAGCGGATGTCGCGCTGTGTTAAAAACATATAAAGGGTATTCATAATCCCTTGGGCGCGTGCAAAATTATAAAAAAAAAAAAAAAAAAACACCAAAAACGTTCGCCAGCCCCAAACGCTAACCTCAAACTTAAAATGGCAGCCAAATAGTATACTATCGATAGAATGCTATGAGCTGTGCGATGTCTAGTATTAAATTTTTTATAGAATGCTATTTGTGGTCTCCATGACCAATTTTCATAGAATGCGACCTAGTTTACTAGAAAATACAGGTCATGGAGAACCCATGTAACGGAAAAGTGTGATAATAGAATTTAGTACCTCGTAAAGCTATACCCTGTCGAAAAGTATTAAGCTAGAATTACGCGACCAATGTAATCAGGCAGCCTCTTAATTATGTGGAGTCACTACGAAATTTATTTTCACTCTGTCACCGCACAGTCAATGCGTTGATCGAAAATTTCGTGTCAACTCAGGTATAAACGTGCTCGTTGACATATTGATACCATTTTGCGTTGACAATTATAAGACGCTGGCCCATATTTTAATTATTTTATACGCCAGAGGGCCAACGCGTAGACCAATTACCTTCACTGTCGTAATTCTTCCTCCCCTTAGGCGCATAAGGTATATTAACTGTAATAGTCATACTTCCTTGAAAGCCCATCAATTTTATTTCGGATTCACTCTCAAGCAGAACACGAACATGGAATTCTCTTGGTTCTCTTATTTTCAACTTTCGTTGTGGTTACATTCACGCAAATTCGAAAACCACTGCTCCTCAATACCAGACAGTCTCCATTTTGATAGAGTCCAACTCCAATTCACTAACCATTATGCCAAGGGTTAAGTATAAGTGCTTAACTATTGCGGAATAGATACTTCTAACATAATGCTTAAACCGTAATGTTTTACAAAAACAATTCAGTTTGTATTATTAAGAAATACATCCTTCAAATGACATTTTTGAGCAGAGTTACGGAGCAAGAAACATTTTTTCATAAGCTTACTTTTTTCGTATTTTAAAACTGTTCGTTTAAAGAGTTGAGCACAACAACTTTATCACAGAACTGTGTTTTACATAATACCTATCTAAACATAACCTCAAATTGTCACTGACTAATAAAGATACATTTGTATATTATCCTGTTTACACTGTATTCCTATTATAGGTAGAGTAATATTGCTTATGGTAGTTTATTCAACCTGAAATAACATTAATCAAATAGATAAGCAAGAGCGAGATCCTTGCTGTTTCTATGAGGCATGCCGTCAAACCAAAGAAATATCTGTAAGGTGTCAAGGTAAAGCATTAAATCTTGTTTCTTAGATTTAATCCCGTTTATAGATACGAGTACATATACACAGGTACCAACTTTGGAGCATTAAAATGATAAAATTATAATTTTCTTCTTTAGGAGTAGCTAGTGCTAGTGTGACATTTTAATTTTATCTGCCAGTGGCATAATTTGTCATAACTGTTCGCAACAAAGTTATATAGCTAGGCGAAAGATAAGATGTTACAAGGCAAAGAACACAATCAAAAGTGTCAAAATATAAACTAATCGGATGATGAAAGGAACACGAAAATTATTATCGGCCTGTGACGTGTAGTTTTACGCACACAATCTTTTTTTATTCTTTTATTTTATACATAATATGTAGCGTAGAATTATTGCATGAGTTTGCTCATTCAAAGAAAAATATATCAATCCTCATTAGCGAACGATGCAGGAGGATGGACGCAGAGATTTTATTACGTTTTGATGGGATTTTCTTTAGTGCACGTGGACCAATAAAATAAAAAAAAATAGATTATTTCCTTTGAAGCTTATGTGATTTGTGGCGATTCGTTATAAAAATGTCTTAGACATGTTGGACGGCAAATCCGTAATATATTTCAACCTAAATAAATTAGGGTGGTTCTTAACAAACAAACATTTTTATAAATACTTTTGGGTTAAATTTTACGTTCTTAGATTATACGTATTGCCAACATTTAAATAATAAATTTGGTCAAGCCGTATTTGGGAATAGCTAAATATCTAAAGTATTAAAAACGTTATACTGGTGCAGTCAGGTTAGGTGACCTTGGAGGCCTGCGGAAAGTGCAGTTTCTGGATATCAATTTGTTTGGGAATTTTCGTTGGAGCTCCGCCATAACTTGTGTGGCTACGTGTGCACTTGCTACATCTTGTTGAAACCAAATCCTGATGAAAGGGATACGTCTTCGGCGAAGTTCTGGGTAAAAAAACTCCTTCAAAATCTTTAAATAACGGTCCCCATTGACAGTTTGTGTTACACCGTTTTCTTCAAAGAAGTATGGCCCGACAATAATCCTTGATGAAACTGCGCACCACACAGTGACTCGTTCTGGGTGCAGTTCCGTCTCATGGAGCATTTCTGGATTAGATTCATTTAATATACGGCAATTTTGCTTGTTAACATTGCCGTTTAAGTCAAAATGGGCCTCATCAGACACGAACAAACAATTCATCAATGTGTTGTCTTCTTCCGACACTGCAATCATTTTTCTGCAAAATTTCAGGCGAATAGGCAAATGCTGAGGGTTTAACTTGCTTGTAATTTGGACTTATTACGGAAACAAGTTTAAGTCATCATGAAGTATCCGTTGTAATGACCGTCTACTAACTCCAATTTGGCCCGATAAGTTTCGAGTCGAAACACTTGGATTTGCCTGTATTGCCGATGCAATAGCCCCGATAGTATCCTGACCCCGCACATTGGGATCTCGATGATACGGTCTTCGTTCGATGCTTCCAGATTCGGCAAACATCTTCACCAGCCTCATAATGGTCCATCTACTCGGGTGACTACCGCCAAACTCCAGCCTAAATTCCCTTTGGACGGAAATGACGGACTGCAAAGAATGGTATCGCTGCACTATCCAAATCCTTTTTTCAGTATCCCAAGCATTTATTTTTATAAATCTATATAGTAAGTAGCCTATAAAATTAAAACAAATATAAGCCGATTACTCACAATGAAAAAAAGTTATTAAGTTTTATTTTTGTGGCACGATTTGTGGGCCACCCTGTACATATTAAATACGTATTCGACATAAGCGCAACATATGCCAGCGCATTGTTTTTGGTAAAGTATGCTACGATTTGATGTATGTCTGAAAGTATACAACGAGATATGTTCACTTTGACCAACAAGTTAAATGGAGTATATAACCAGTTGTTTGCAAAAAAATATATTGATAATATCCATTGCAATTTAGTTGTTTTAATTCACAGTAGATTTTTTCAACTTAGTTTTTATGGAAAATGCAATAATTTTAGACCTAAATTGTATTTTACGTTCTATCTACGGTAGTTCAATCTTGTGTTTAAGCAAGGGAGTGAAAAGTTGAGTGAACTACCGGACGTTTTACCGCCTCAATGAAATATAAAACCCAAAAATAAAGATTGATATGGCGAATTAATAAATACAATTGCACTTTAAGTCTGCGGCGCACTTATTTTTTACTAAAAAATTCGTAATTAGAACCACCCTAACATATATAAATATTTATCTATTATAGACAATCTGAACAAAAAAAAATGTATAAACCATAGACATTACCTTGGATTCTAGTGTTCATTAAAGTCTAAAGTATGAACATCAGTTATGTACATCATTTGATGGCCAATAAAAATATATAAAAATTGATTTTTTCTATCTTTTTGGCACTAACTTCGTGGTTGCAAGCAGACTAAAGCAAAAAGAGTTTTAACCGAACGCATCGCCACGATTCGCATCAAGGCTGGACTTGGCAACATAAGCATCATATGTGTGCATGCCCCGCCCCCACAGACGACAAAGAGGATGACAACAAAGAGTTTATCTACGAGCTTTTCGATAAGACATACCAGCAGTGTTCTAGCTTTGATATTGTAATTATCTTAAGGGATTTTAATAATAATCTAAAAGAGAAGACATTTTTTGTGGTACGAGATTCGGAAAGCTCAGCCTACACTATACCGTATTCGATAATAGATTCAGGCTAATCGACTTTGCTGAGGGCCGAAACATTGTTGCAGTTTCCTCATTTTAACATTCACAAAGGAACAAGGACGCAAGACACTCTTCCAGTATCATGGATGTCCGAATAGTCCGAGGTTGCAGTTAACGTACGGCAACGTATTTCCCGAACTACACAATAAGGATAAGCTACTGGAAGAAAGATTAACTTCGTACGGCTACAATCGCAAGTGAGCAAAACTGCCAAAATGTCATCAGAAAAACCACATTTGACAAACTGGGCTAAATGACAACCACCACGAAACTTCTGGTTTGACGATGAATGCCGGGCAGCCAAACAAGAAGCATACAAGGCGACAGACGCTGCAGGCAAGAGCATTTTGTGAGCTGTATGTGCAAAATAGGAGACAGGAACACCGATTTCCTAGAAAAAAAGAAAGGGAGCATGAGAACGCGTGATCGAGGAAATTCTATGTTACCGCAGGATGAGGTACGAACATTTTTCCAAAATGTAAAACGGAACTCACAAGTTTACGAACCTCGAACTGAAGCCTGCAAGGACGAAGAAGAAAACGTCGTAATAGAAAGGCAGTTGATACTAAGTATTTGGAAAGGCCACTTCTGCAAACTTCACTGTCATGCAGAACGAACCATTCAATTCAGGCGAAGACCAACAACTCAGCTCACCCGACATGGACCAAATAAGGATATCCATATCAAGCATCAAGTAAAATAAGACTACTGGAGCTGATGGCTTAGCCCCTAGTATAGTCAGAGGAGCAGGCAATGATTTGGTTAAGAGTATGCACCAACTCATCTGCAAGATATGGTTAAAAGTAAGCATGCCCGACGAATGGAATATTAGCACTGTTCGCCCCATCTTCAAGACAGCAGACTCTGAACTTCGCCAACTACAGATATCAGTCCTCTCAATATCGCATAAAATATCTTCCCTACTGTATTGTGTCAATGCCTAAAAACATTCGTGAACAAGCTGATAGGTCCATATCAGTGTGGCCTTAGTCCAGGAAAGTCCACCATCGACCAAATATTTTCATTACGTCAGATCTTAGAAAAATCACAGGAGCTTCAAGCTGATAGCCACCACCTCTTCATCGATTTTAAGGTCGCGTTTGACAAACACTAGGTATGGCTAGTTTCGGCATTCCTGACAAACTCGGCCGTTTGTGCAGGATTACGATGAAAGATTCACGCTGCATCAAGTTGTTCTATAAATGTACCTTTGAAAATTTTAATTAACTTTTTATCCGCTTGGCACGATGAGGGGTTCTTGAAAGGTGGCTCAGCTCACTTCTATACGTACGGTTCAAAAACTATAGAGGAATGGATGGCGGTCTGTACTCAGACAGACTAAATTTAGTCTCTCTTTCCGTCAACCTGACCATTGTTGCGTGTTCGAAGCGGAAATTATGGCGATTAAAGAGGTCATATCCTGTCTAAGGTAAATTGTGATATGTGGTATCTTTTCTGATAGTCAAGCACCCTCCAATCACTCGGCGCGGTTTCCACAAACTCTATAACTCCCCGCAACTGTCGATCATCTCTCAGGGAGATGGAAGAACAGTTTAAAATTCACCTTATTTGTGGGCCGGGACATAGGGATATCTTAGGAAACTGCAAAGCCGATGAACTCACCAGAAATGGAACCCAAAATGGAAGAAATCAGTATACCTATCGGTACATGTAGACATACGTTACAGCAAAACACCATAAAACACACAAACATAAGATGATCAAACATCTACACTTACCTGGCTACCAGACAGATCTGGCCAGAAATAAATCCAAAACGCTCAAAAGGTCTGCTCTCTTTGAGCAGGAAACATCTTGGCTCAGTAATACGTATCATAACTGGATACTGCTTAATTGGCAAACACGCCAAAAGTCTCGGCGTATTCTCAAATAACTTTTGCAGAAGTTGTATGGATGAGGAGGAAGAAGAGACTATCTACCATCTTCTTTTCTCATGTCCTGCTCTCTCCCAAAGACGTAGATTTCACCTGGAAGAATACTTCTTCGACGACCCTAGGGATCTAAAACATATAGAGATTCACCAGCTATACCGCTTCATTAGAAGCTCCAATTGGTTTAACTAAAGAGCAAATATCTCCTTACGTGACATCACAATAGACCTATCTAAGGTGTAAATGTGTCAGCCATTTTCCTGACAGCCACTTTAACCTAAAATAACCTAATGAACTTTTTAAGCTTAAGACTAACAAATTTATTTATTTTAGCTCCAAGATGAACTTATCTATAATGTTTGCATGTTGTTTTATTTTTGTGGAAATTGGATGGAAATCTTGTATCGAATACCAATCTTGAGTACAGAAAAGGGACATTTGGAAATTGTGTATTATTTGCTCCTAATACCTTATTATTGTTACTTTTATTGCTCAAAGGGCTGGCAACGAAAGAGACCATAGGCAAGAATTTTGTTAGTCTTGTCTCGTCTCTGTCTCGTGAAAATCGAAAAGTTTCAGTCTCGTCTCGCCTATCAAAGTCTCGTCTCGATCTTGGTCTTGCTCTTTTTCTCGTTAAAACTTGAATGTGCAGTTTCATCTCGGTCTCGGTCTTGGTCTCATCCTTAGTAAGAAAAATTTTTAAATTTTTGAGATAAAATGCGAATTTTTCAGAGGTTTCGTAATGCATTCTCCGATTTAAGCCATCAGTAAATCAAATTTTGACAGTTCATGGCTTGATGGGTAGGCAACAAACTATATTTGGACCTTTAGATAATATTTTTTTTCCAAATGTCACCCAAAAGTCTTAAAGTCACCTTTTTCCGGAGGGTGAAATACAGTCTGAAAATTGAGTTATTTCAATTCCATTTCGCAAAAAAAACGTATGAATATTATAAAAACTAACAGACCAGGCCAACTTCGTCTCGCCCAAATTTAAAGCCTTAAAATGAACTGCAGAGCCAATAAAATACAGATAGTTCAAATTTCAATGTGATTTATTTGAATGGAATCAAAATAAGAGAGTGATATTATCATATGTTTATGTTTTTTTGTTTTCAACCGCAAAAACAAACAACAAAGACCGTTTTTCGAGAAGAAGAATGGAAAGTCGAGATTTATTCCACAGACTTACAATGATTGGCCTTGCGGTTTATTGATTGTTATCGCAAAAGCCAATCGAACGTGCAACTGAATCCGCTTGAATTGGAATGGAAGATCAATTGTGATAAACGGAATTCGTGTGATAAGAACTTCCTATCCCTTGAATGTGCCCTTGATAATAATGGGTGGAATCATCGCAACATGCGTATGATCGATCCCACCTTCAGCTGCAGAAATGCGTCGGAGTTTCTGGCACATTAAGGGAGTTCAAAAATTTCGTCGGATAGTTCGTCGCTTCATCTTCGTCGGTCACGCTGTCAATTATTTGTACGAATGCAGTTCTCCAGCGATTTGACTTTGAATAATGAAATTCAAGCTATCGACGACGTCCTTCTTCTTTGCTGCTCTACCGCTTATAGACATCGGACAGCAAAAATATTTCTTATATATGTATAAACTCCGAAACATGTCCTAAGACCTCCTGAAAATTTCATTCAAATCGATCTAGCCGAAAAAAGAAGATGGTGCACAAACATAATTTAAATTGTTCTTTATATATCAGAATATTGAATACGAGTAGCTACTAAAAAATAATTTAAAAAACAAAATATTTCTTCTACCGAAACCGAAACCAAACCACCGTAACCATCGAGACCAGCGAAACTCTTGGCAAATTTCGGTACCAAAAATACGTTCTGCTCTCGGGTGCTTTTACAGTAAGTAGTCTTGTCTCGGTCTACTAACCCTACTCATATTAAAAGCCTTTGTCAGTAATTTATACATCTGATTTTAATGATAGTATGTGTGTTTTGGTGAGAATATAGCACAGTGAAGTAAAACAAATTCAAAAAACGATCCACAGCAAATATCTTTCTACTTGGTTAGCTATTTAAGGGTTGGTGCCTCAGCTTGTTGTTCGTTTGATATAAAGATTTGTTCGATTGTTGAGCATTTCTAATTTATCAATTTTGGTCTAAGGCTAACATCTATTTACTAAGGCTAACCTCACACTTTTTTGTTTAAGTTAGATTAAAAAAATGTAGTCTCAAAGTGGCTGATCACTATGAGAATTTTTTATGGTCTTACATTCGTAGGAAAGAGAAGGGCAGATTGCCTGTTTCTTTTTCGTAAACAATCGACATAGTTAAACTCTAGTGTGGACAGGTACAAAGGGATTAGAAATGATAAATCTTGGAAGTACCTTGTCGATGTTTGATGATTCGAACATAAGAACAACCATCTGACAAACGTGTTTTTTGATTTTCATAACTTTTTGAGCTTGGAGGCTTTTCAAGACATACAACTTATGTGAACGTCTTTTTTATTTTTCACATCTTGTGCAGTAATAAATTGTAGTGCTTTTTGCAATATGAATTAAATAATGAAAACTAATTTCACCGTTAACAATCCGTCTGTTCCATTAGTCAATTGCTGTATTTCACTACCGCTAATGATCCATATAGATCATGAGCCTGATTACACGATTCGTTCGTTTCGTCATTTTGACAGGCACATACGTTCGTGATTACACCGTTTGAGGAAATATGTATGTCATTTCGTTCGTCATTTTGACGTTTATAAAATTGTATGTTGTTTTGTGTAAAAATAAATTGTAGTAATCATTAAAAATGTATTAAAATTACTTCTTTCACAAATATATACCATTTAATTGTGCAAAAAATTACCAACTCAATAATATGAATTTACATCAAGGAGCATTGCGGTTGTCAAATCAGAAACATCAAAGTTCAACCATCGAGAGGGCGCAATAAATAGTATTTAGTTTAATAATGGAAAAATACATTACTTGAAATTTACCTCAATCTCTTTTTCCTTGTGTGTGTTTATTTTTCATGTAAATTTTGTTTCCTTTCTTTGCACTACACTACCTTCCCCAGAACTATATACATTTTTTGATCATGATCATGAAACGTGATCCCGATAGAGAACAAGATCTTTTGTAATGCATGTTTTTTGATAATCCATAATATGGTTCAATTCTGATAATACAAAACGACTAATGTAGTACAAAATGATATTACATGTGAATCCCCCAATGGAAAATGATTTAACTCCAAATAACTATTTTATAAACTACGCCTTAGAAAGTCACGTGCGTGACAAGCGTAAATATCAAAAATCGAACACATCTATTGTAATATATCATCAGGTTTACCAACAAAAATTAGATCAGCGCTCTCTAAATTTGAGCAGCACAAACGAATAATGTCAAGTAACATTTCACTGGAATAAAAAGGTAAAGTAGATCCCAGTGGGTTTTTGTTGTTGTATCTCTTGCTACATTTTGACTGACGGAGTTTCTTTTTCTCACCAAAACACGCCTAGTATTACAGTAGACAGGTTCAATATAGTGAACACACACAATTTCATACAGGGCACTCTAAATAGTGAACAAGAAAAATCTCGATATAGTGAACACTTTTTCACCAGAATTTTCCATTTACAATGAGTCCATATAGCTTATCGATAAGTTTTACCGTTTAGTTTCATTTTGTTTTAACCATAAACTCTTCAAATGCGTTTGTTTAGCTATCTATCCTATTTCATCAAAGGATGTTGTTATTTATATTGATAAGTTCATTGACTGGGAGGTTCATAATAATGTACGAGGGCGGGTCAATAAGTCCGTGACTTTTTGAATTTCTGACCTCTTTACTGAAAGAGCAACACTGCTCCTATCAACAGGCATCTGTCAGTTGACTGCTGTGAAAATTTAAACTTGCTGCGTCAGTTAGTTTGTGTTTGACAAAATGGAAAAAAGTGAATTTCGTAATTTCGTGTGCTTATTAAGCATTAGCTGCGTTTTATTATCTACGGGTCTGGTTATGGGTTATGTTTTAACACGTATTACAAAAACAACACGAGATCCAGGTTTCTATCGGGGTTTATATCTGGGTTTGCAAATATTAGTATTAAATGCGGCAAACAGAGTGTACATGTAAGTACATAACCGAGATCGTTTTATTTTCACGGGGTGAACCATATGGGTTATTGGCGATAATAAAACACGGCTATTATTTCTTGAGAAAAAAAACCATTACCGAGACCAAGACTAAGCTTGGTAAATACTGTGGGGACTCTGCACCATCGATTTCAATGGTAAAAAAGTGGTTTACTGAATTTCGGTGTGGCCGTACAAGCACTGAATATGCCGAACGTCCTGGACGCCCAGTTGAGGTCTCTACACCCGAAACAATCGAAAAAATTCACGATATGGTGTTGGCCGACCGAAGATTGAAAGTGCGAGAGATTGTGGAAATCGTAGGGATCTCGCATGGCTCAGTGGTTTCAATTTTGAATGATCACTTGGGCATGAGAAAGCTTTCCGCAAGATGGGTGCCGCGTTTGCTCACAGTCGACCACAAACGCAATCGTGTAACAACTTCACAGGAAGGTTTGGCGTTGTTTAATTGCAATTTGGAGGAGTTTTTGCACCGTTTTGTAACCGTGGACGAAACATGGATCCATCACAACACACCACAGACCAAACAACAGTCAAAACAGTGGGTTTCTAAGGGTGAATCGGCGCCAAAGAAGACCAAGGTGGGTTTGTCAGCCAATAAAGTTATGGCGACTGTTTTTTGGGATGCACGCGGGATAATCCACATTGACTACCTTCAAAAGGGAAGAACAATCAATGGGGAATATTATGCCAACTTATTGGACCGATTCAATGACGATTTGAAAAAAAAACGACCTCATTTGGCCAAGAAAAAAGTTCTTTTCCACCAAGACAATGCAAGGGTGCACACATGTGCAGTTGCCATGGCAAAAATCCATGAATTGGGCTATGAATTGCTCCCTCATCCACCCTATTCTCCAGATTTGGCTCCGAGCGACTACTTCTTGTTCCCAAACCTGAAGAAATGGCTGGGTGGAAAAAGATTTGACTCCAATGATGAAGTCATCTCGCAAACAAAGGCCTATTTTGAGGACCTCGACAAATCATTTTTTTTTGGAAGGCATAAAAAAATTGGAGAAGCATTGGACAAAGTGTATAGAGCTCAAGGGAGACTACGTTGAAAAATACAATTATTTTTTTATCAAAAAATCTGTGTTTTATTCCACGGACTTATTGACCCGCCCTCGTACATAGATTTTTTTTACAATTTAATTTTAAAACATTAACAAAAAAAAGCTGTCCAAACCAATTAAAAATTAAGAAAGACACAAATGAAAGTGATGAATTATTTTTCCATCCATTTTAATTTTTTGCTATACGAGTACAAAACTTTATTTCTGCCTTGGTAGTTAATATTAATTTCCATTCATTTAATTGTTGTTGGTTTTATGAGTTGTGTAATAGGTCT